>CAWUFW010000657.1:3295000-3835765 GCA_963921515.1 Calotriton arnoldi | reverse complement strand
ATATTTTTACATAACACTTGTGTGGTTCTCCTTTCATTTGGTCTTTCAAGAGTGAGATTCTGGTAAAACAAGCTGCTTTACATTCCTTCAAGATTAAGCCTGAAGGCTGCTCTCCATAGCTACCACTAATATAGCTTTCATAAAGGTTATCTTTGACATCATAAGGGTTGTGTGGCCTGGTACAAGGTGCCCACTTTAACTAGTGGACAGCATATACCAACCCACCTTCTCACAACTGAAACCCAATTTCCACACATTATCATATGTGTGCTAGATATTTTTATCAGGAAAGTTGTATGTCTGTGCACATTTAGTGGCCTTTTCAATGGAAATAGTGCTATCTATAAATAACAGTGTGCTACCACATGATGCTTCAGTTACATTTTAAAAAAATGCCCACCTCATGTCCACTAAAGCTAGGTGATTTGCGAAAATGTGTTCAAAAAAGTGGATCGCGGTTCTATGTAGTCTGGGAACCACTGCTCTAACTTATCAAAATTACCTTCAGCCCAGTCTGGTGGCAGGATAACTGACTTGGTTACTTATTGGTAATCTTCATTACTCCGAGTCATAGTCTTCCTCGTCACGGTCACCCAGGAGCACTACGTGTTCGGCCGGGATACTCTATTGAGTAGCTGCGCGCTTTATAAATCCACTCTTAACATAACATAACATAACATAACAGCATACACCCATATAAAAATTCCCCACCCAACATGGCGGCCTGACAGGAAGTACCTATCACCTGACCTATAACGGCGAGGCAACCCCAGATCACATCCTGAAATACCCACAAGCAGAGAAACAATCAGAAGGAAAAAGGCAAAACAATTGTTCGTCCTCCAACACCCAAAGGCAGGAGGGAGGGAACATGACCATGACGAGGAAGATTATGACTCGGAGTAATGAAATTACCGGTAAGTAACCAAGTCATTACCTTCCTCCTCCGTCTTCCTCGTCACAGTCACCCAGGAGCATAACCCAAGCGCCAGACGATGCCATGGAAATTTATTTGCAGACAATCACAATCAGTGAGCAGCAGCAAGGAGAGCAGAGCCAAAATCCCCAGAAAATACCTCCCCCATTCGCAACTTATAATAAGAGATGAAGGTATGAGGGGAGGACCAAGTCGCCACTGCACAAAGATCCTTCAGGGAGGTACCCTTAAAAGAAGCCCTGGAGGAAGCCACACCCCGGGTGGAATGCCCCTGAACGATCGGAGGAAGAGAAACCCCCGAATGAAGGTAGGCTAAGGAAATAGCAGACCGTACCCAACGCGAAAGAGTAGCCGTCGTAGGGTGATGACCACGCCTGGCAACACTAAAGGTGACAAACAAAAAATCCACCTGTCGTAGGGAGGTGGTCAGCTCAATGTAAATAACAAGAGCCCTCGTCAAATCCAGCGAATGAAGCAGTATTTCCTCCGCCGAAGAGGGGTTAGGAAAAAAGGCAGGAAGGACAATATCCTGGGACAAACGGAAAGGAGAGGACACCTTGGGAAGAAAGGCTGGGTCAGGGCGAGGGACCACCTTATCAGGAAAAAAATGTAAGAAGGGACGATGGCATAGCAAGGCGCCAAGCTCCCCCAAACGCCTCCCCGAGGTAATAGCCACCAAAAAACACACCTTCAGGGTAAGAAATTCCAGAGACACAGAAGGCAGGGGCTCAAACGGGGAGTGCTGCAAGGCATGGAGGATCAGAGGAAGATCCCAGGGGGGGCACAGGAGAAGCAACGACAGGCCGCTGCAGAAAGAAACTGCGAAAAATTGTGAGAAGCCAAGGACTCAAAAGAGAGAAGTGAGGCCCCCCTGATAGCTTTAATGGCGGACCACTGGCTGCGGAGAGTAGGAATTGACAGCCCTAGCAAGAAACCATCCCAGAGGAAATCAAGCACAGAACCCCCCTCACAAGAGTCAGGGATAAACCCCCTCGAAGAACACCAAGCAGAGAAATTCCTCCAGTGACGTTCGTAAACCCGAATGGGTACTGACCTTCCTAGAATTCTGTATGGACAGTGCCACCTCCGAGGAACAACCCAAAGAGACTAGCCATCGCCTTTCAACTTCCAACCTCCCAACGCCAACTGGCTGAGTGCCTGGCGAGACAGGAGAGGAAAGCGGAGTGGAGAAGGGGAAAGCGGGTACCTCCAAGGGGTAGCAACAGCCAAACAAAGCAGGAGGGGATACCAAGGCTGGCAAGGCCAAAATGGAACCACCAACAGCACCACCACCCCCTCATTCCTGATCTTCGCCAACACCCTGCTGAGAAGGGGAAAGGGAGGAAAGGCAAAGAGAAGACCCTGAGGCCAAGGGAAACTCAGGGCATCCACCCCCCACGCCTCCCTGCAAGGAAGAAGGGAGCAAAACCTCGGCAGAAGAGCATCTTGAGGGGAGGCAAAGAGATCCAACCAAGGCCTCCTGAACCGCCCCGAAATCTCCCAAAATATCAGCGGAGACAGGGACAGAGAAATTGAGGAAGGAAGAAGGCGACTCAGTCGATCCGCATGCCCATTCCCCCCCCCCCCCGGCAGATAGATCACCGTCAGACCCAGTAGGTTGGCTTCCGCCCAAGCCCCAATCTGATCCGCCAGGAGAACCAAAAGAGGAGAGCGAGTGCCCCCAAATGATTCAAATAGGCACGTGCCACCTGATTGTCGGTCCGGACCTGAACCCACTTGCCCTTCAGATGAGAGGCAAAGTGCAGAAGAGCCTTGAACACCGCTGCCAGTTCTTTCCAATTTGAAGACATCCAGCTCTCCGCGGGAGTCCAAAGCCCCTGAGAAGAAAGAGTCCCAAGGGTGGCTCCCCAACCCCAAGGGCTGGCATCGGTCATCAGGGAACCAGGCATAGGAGGATCCAGGAGCACCACCTTCGCCAGGCTGTCCGGCAGCAGCCACCAAAGCTTCTGGAGAGAAATGGCGGGAGTCACAGGAAGTGGGGCATCGTAATCCTGGGACCCCGGATTCCAGTGAGACTGAAGATGATACACCAGATGGAAGAGGTGTCTGCGAGCCCAAGGAACCAGGAAAAGGGAAGCAGCCATGTCCCCCTGAACCCGCAACCAGTCTCTCGCGGAAGCCAATGGGGCAGACAGGAGGGACTCCAGACGAGACCGGAGCCGAAGCTGGTGAGCCGGAGGAAAAAACACCATCCCCAACCGGGTATTGAAGAGAGCGCTGATGAATTGGAGTTCCTGAGACGGGATGAGTTGGGACTTGCTGAGATTCACCAGAAACCCATGGGACTTCAGACAGTTCCGCACCAACGTCACATCCTCCTGGGCCTTAAGGAAAGACGAGGAAGAAATTAACCAGTCATCAAGGTAGGGAAACAAAAGCACCCCGTGCATGCAACAGCCCCACCAGGGGAGCCAGGACCTTTGTGAACACCCGAGGGATGGAGGACAAACCAAAGGGGAGGACACAAAATTGGAAATGTTGTCTGTAGGAAGGTAGGGTCCTTCTGCATGGTTACCCCCACTTTTTGCCTGGTGTTAAGCTGTATTTTGACTAGTCTGACTGGGATCCTGCTAATCAGGACCCCAGTCTATCTGCTTTCTCCCTACGTTGTTGTGTTGAGTACTTAGGTACACTCCAGATTGGATACTGGGGTACCCTTATCAGCCCCTAGTATATGGTACTAAGGTTCCCCGGGCATAGGTACCCCAGAGGTCTCCCATGGGCTAAAGCATGCATTATGCCACCCATGGGAGACCATGCAAAATGGATCTACAGGCCTGCATTTGCAGCCTGTGTAAGTTGGTGTTTGCACCACTTACTTAAGATAGAGGTTTACTATATCTAAGGGTCACTGCACGTAAAACCTATAGCAGGCCTTTGCAATCCTGAAAGCAGGGTGCTTGGTTCTAAGCGAGAGGGTGCCCCTGCATGAGCAGGACGCCCCTGCAGCCTACGGAGTCCATTCTCCCAGGTTGTCAGCGAAGCAGCCATATACCATATAGAGGGGCACCGCGTAATTACGCGATGACCATCTCGAAAACGGCTGCAATGAATCCTATCATGTTTGGTATCAAACATGTTGGAATCATGTTGGAATCATGTTGGAATCCAAGCACTGGAAGAGCCCTCCGTTAGGCTGTCAGTGTTCCCGGTTCCAGCCTTCTAGACACGGACAGCACAAAATGGTTGCTGCCGACCAGAGACACATTTCTGCCCTCTTGCTGCTGAGACAAGCTCGAGCAGAGGAAGGTGTAACAATAGGCATCCTGTCACAGGGAGGTGGTCGGGAGGTGTGACCACCTCCCAGACAGGATTTAATGTATTGGGACCAGGTGGGAGCGCTTGCCAGCGCCAGAAAGTCTGCATGAGGGGCACATTTGGTGGCCCCGTGCATAGTCCAGTTCAAACCAGTTCTGGGAGCTGTTGGCTCCCGCTCTGGCGCGAACCTGGACAAAGGACATGGGAGTCACCTCCCCCCTGTCCAGACCCTTCCCTGGGAGGGTCCCCTGAATCTTCCCAACCCTTTCCCTAGGGTACTTAAGGGCTTATCTGGTTGTAGGTCCCTAGATTTTTCATGGGATTAGATTTAAATCAGACACCACTGCACTTCTACCGTCTGGGCACTCTGGACTTCGCTGGACTTTGTTTGGGCCTGACTTCGTCTCCCTTCCAGTCTGCTGCATCGTCTGTGCCTGTGCATCATACGGGAGCCTTCCAAGGTCTGTGAAGCATCAAAGACACCTGAAGTAATCTCCCTTAGAGTGAAGGAGTCACTCCCCTGCATTTGCAGGCACCGCAACTAAGTCGACTAGTCTGCAGATCCTGAGCTCCTCTGGACTCTGTGGGCTCTGCAACACAGGTGGTGGTTTTCCACAGCTCCAGAGGCCTGCCCTGCCCTCTCATTAAGTTTAAAGCCAGTTTCCCTCGTGGGGGTTTCAATAACCGAACCCCTGTGCACCACGTCCAACTTGCAGTTGCAAAGGCTTGTTGGCTTCTTTGCAAGAAGACCTTCAGGCTCCAAGTAGCCCCAACCTCGAGCACCTCCAGTGACTAGAATATTCAGCCACACCGCATCGAGTGCATCGTGGCCTGCATCTTTTGGTGAGCTGCTTGAGGTCCTCTCACAACTCCAGTACCTCCGGCCTGTGGGTCCACTTGAGGGTCACACTTGTTTCTTTTGGGATCCCCTGATTGCTCTGGGCCTGCCCTGACTCCCCTGCCTTTGGTTAGTCCCATGGACCTTGCTGGTCCCGACATTGCTCCTTCTTTGATTCCTGTGTGGCTTGCCTTTGCCAAGGCTTGTTGGTGCTCCCGCCGGTCACCGACCCCTCAGCACTCGACATCCTTTGTGGGACAGCTCATGCAGGGTTCCTGGTCCTCCTCAGCCGCACCTGGTCCTCACAGTTGCAGAGTCAAGGTCATTGTCATCCATCCTCAACACCCGACATCGGAGGGCATTCGTCTTCCAAGTCTCCTGGTCACCCCTGAGTGACATAGACTCTGTCCCCTCTGCTTGCAGGTACCTCTCATCTAGAATCCACCCTTGGATTCCACCGGACACTCCTTTCTTCTTCCACAGCGGCACTTTCCTAAAGTCCTCCATTGGGTTTGACTGTGGTTTTCGACACCACTTCACAAGTATGCACCCGGCTTCCCTGGTGTAGGTAACGTGGGTACTAGGATATCCACGGGTGGGGTGGCTCTCCAACCTTCTGTCTTCCACGGGGTTTCTTCAGGGTCCACTGGGAACAGTCCTTAATCTTTAAAAATCCAACCACGACTTGCACATAGAGTTGTACAGAGCAGGCGGCCGTGTTTCCACACTGCACATGCTCTCCATGGGGTTCCTATCTACTCACCTTGGGTGGTTCCTTGGGGTCCCAGCACTTCTACATCCTCTCGACCCTGTCTTGATCCGAGTTGTGGTTCTTATACCACTTTCTTAGTATATGGTTTGGTCCCCCCCCCCGGGGTCACTGTGTATTTCGTGCTATTTACTGTGTTTCTTTGCTAAAGTATTGTGTGCATTGTGTTTATCTCCATGTTGGAGATATTGAAACGTACTAGAATGTATTATATAATAAATATATATTTTTATAAATACTTGGTGTGGTTCTTTTTCACTTAATCTATACTATAAGATTGCATTCTGGTAAAACAAGCTGCTTTACACTCCCTCTGGACTAAGCCTGAAGGCTGCTCTCCACAGCTACCACTTAGAGAGCTTTTCTAAGGTTGTCTAATACCTCTTAAATCACTGTAAGGGTTGTCTGGACTGGTGCAAGGTGCCAACTCACATTAGTGGACATCATATGCCAGGCCAGACTCTCACATTGTCCCAGGGCAAAGAACAGCAAATACCTCTGGAAGAGAGGATGCACAGGAATATGGAAATAAGCATCCAAAAGGTCCAAGGACGTCAGAAAGGCCCCAGGGGAAACAAGGGGCAGAATCTTCTGCAAACTCACCATCTTAAATCTCTGGTAAGGCACATAGGAATTCACAGTCTTGAGATCCAGAACAGGGCGGAAACCCCCCGACGCCTTCTGTACCAGGAACATCAGAGAGTAGCAAACCTGACCCCACTCGTTCACGGGAACAGGAATGATGGCACCCTTCAGGAGAAGATCCATGATCCCCTGCTCCAACCCAAGCAGTTTTAGCGGATTCCGAGGAGTCGGGGTCAGGACAAAAAGATCTGGAGGCCGAGAAGAGAAGTCGATAGAATAACCTTCGACCACCAGGCGAAGAATCCAGGAATTGGCGACGTAGCTAGTCCAAGCGGAAGAATATTGTCCAATTCAGCCGCCCACCCTGAGATAGTCAGGATTTTGGAGTGGAACTGGCAAGGGCAGCACCCGCGGGCTGTTGCCGTGACTTATCAGAGAAGGGGGTGCCACGGCCACGACCCCTCCCACGAGAGGGCTGGGAGGGCCCCTACCAGCCGAGGGGGGATTCCCAAACGCCCACCAATAACCAAACCCCAACCTCTCAGTGCAGGCCGCAGAGGCGTCAGGAGTTTACCATCCTCCACCGATTTCTTCTGCAGATCCTCAAGGTGAGGGCCAAACAACTTAGCCCCATCAAAAGGCAAACGTGACAGGAGGGACTTCTGAGAGGCCTCCACCTACCACGACCTCATCCAGATGTTTTGTTGAGCAGAAACAATGGAACTAGAAATGGCCGCCGCAGCGGACAGATAGTCAAAGGTAATGTCAGACAGGAAGCGAACCTGTAATTCCATAAGAGACAGACGCGAATTTACATCCTCCCCATCCTCAAGGTCTTCTGACCAGGCTTGAAAATCATGCAGGAACGATTGAACCACATACAAGACATAAGCACCAGCCCTGATGGAAAAGTTAGCGGCGGAGTAAGCCCACTTGGCAGCACTGTCCACCTTCTTATCAACTGGATCGCTAGGAGAGGCGTCCTCCGAGATGATGGAACCACTGGAGGCCAGACCCACCACCAGAGAGTCCACTTTCACTTGAGGGGGGAACTCAGTCAGGGAATTCTGAAGAGGGTACTTCTTAGCGAGGAACCGAGGGAACATAGCTTTCTCGACATCTGACCATTCCCTAGACAAAAGCCCCCGGATGGCCTTATGGATGGGAAGAGCGTCAGGCTCCTTCCGGCGGTACTGAGAGAAGAAATCTTCCTCCTAATCTAGAGGAACCACAGTCGGAAAGGCCAAATTGTCCTTCAAGTGAGTCATCACTCAGTGCCCTTGACAAAGCGTCCCCGCTGTTCCTCATCTGAACCATCAGAGTCTGGGTCAGGCTGAGAAGATACTCCTGGAACTTTAGGCACCAGCCCATCCCGAGCTGCAAAGGCACAATCCACCGCCTTATTAATCATTGCCTGAAGGACATCAAGATCCATGCCCACAGGCTGCTGGGAGGAAGCAGGCTCAGACTCAGAACCAGAAGACTGATGTTTACGCTTCTCAGAGCATCTACCCTCCATGGCCGCATCCAAAAACACAACTGCCAACCAGGAGGAAGAACAAGCATTTGAAGGAACGCAAGAGATACCGTTGCTAAGCAACCTGTACTGCCCCCGTGACGTGGCACGGTGAAGATGGCAATCCCGTGAATATACCCTCCCCCGGGAACCGCCCCGCAGGGGAGTCAGTATCAGCTGGGAGGACCACCAACAGGTAAGCCAGAGTTCCCAAAAATGCGGAAGACTCGGGCGCCCGACACGAGAGTCGAGGCGCAAATGCCAGAAGTAAAGACTGCCGCTCCTGACCGCTAAAGCGCAGGAGCGGCGCAAGGACAAAAATCCACCACCGCCACTCCCTAGTTGCTCAGCCCAGGAGCGGCAGCGTGAATACGGCACAAAAAAACAGGAAGTACACCGCCGCACCAACGCCCAGAGCGGGAGCGGCGGCAGGAATGATGAAACAAAAAACAAAAATCAACACATGGAGACGCCATAGCAGTCCCATAGAGTAAAAGAAAAACATACTCACCATCGTGGTAGTGTAACGTCTATGGGTGTTCCAGCCGGAACACAAAGAAAAAATCAGGATATGATCTTATAGGTCAGGTGACAGGTACTTTCTGTCAGGCCGCCATGTTGGGTGGGCAATTTTTTATACGGGTGTATGCTGTGCCCCGAGCACGTAGTGCTCCTGGGTGAACCGTGATGAGGAAGACGGAGGAGGAAGGTAATATGCGATACAATGGAAACAGTTTTGGCCTGTTAGGCCCTTAAAGGTGGAGCGATAGCAAAACCCTCCATACATCATCATGTTGAACCAAACAAGGTTTTGGGTTTGGCATATATGGTACTGTAGCATTCATGGCAGGACCAACTCTACTCTTTCAGCCTTCTGAGTTTGCTAAAAGGAGTACCATTAAACTGGGTAGGAGGAACTAATTAGAAGTGTCAGGCATTTGGTGTGAAAACCTATGCATAAAACAAGGAAAGCTGCTTCAAAGAATTTTTTTTTAAATGGTTTGAAAAGCCTTCAGGGAATTCAATTAATTTGGTAACTGAAAAAGCTGAACTACCTGTTGTGTTGCATTCCAGAGTATAAAACTGGTTGGATTTAATGCATATTTAATGCATGGGTAGCAGCCTCCAGGCACTGGGTTTGTGCCAGCTCGAGCAGAGGAATTTGACCGAAAGCCCCTGCCCGAAAGTCTCTGCCCGTGTTGGGCTCTGTACCGTGAGGTGCTGAGTGGAACTCAATGCTGTCCCGTCAGTTCACACCAACAGTGTATGCGCGCGGACAATGTGTGGTATTAAGAGAAACAAAGGGGAGCCACAGGGTGGCAAAACACGGCTAGAGTAGTGGGGGTGTCCCGCAGCTTAAGTGTTTGTATGCAAGGGCGCAGAAGGCAGGAGGAGGGGCGGGCGAAGCAGCTGAATAGCTCTGTCCTGACAATGGTTTTTAAGAGCCCTCCTTGTAAAAGTAGATTTAAGTAACACCCATTAAGCACAATGGCCGCCTAACCCCGCCCCTTCCCCCTAGGAGGGGCGGAAAGATGGCCAACAGCTGGGGAGGCTTCAGTCAGAGAATATTTTCTCATGATCCCTCACAGCAGCAGTGTATTGTCCACTGGGGCTTTTTGTCCAGGCTGTTGCAAAAAGTGCGCGCCCCCCGAGAGCGCGCGCGTATGCCTGCGTGCGTGTTTGTACTGTGTGATTTTATCTTTGTGTGAGTGTGCCTATATGAGATATTATGTTTATGTAATGTCTGTATGTTCATATGTGAACAGGTGTTTTCAGTCTTTTGCGAAATGTGGATGTGCGTGTTTTTTTACATGTGTGTCTTCTGTCGAAGACTTACTTGTGTTTATAAATTCGTATACCTTGTATGTTGGAAAGATGTGTGTATTCTTATTAAGTGTACATGTGATGTTTCTGCGTGTATTTGTTTGCCTTTGTGTATTTTTTGTGTGAATAGAATATATACACATCCTTTCCTGGGCACTTGACTCTGCACAGCTCTAGCGTACACAGGCCCGAAATGTTATAGTTTGTGAGAAAAAGAGATTGAGTTCCACAGCAAATCTTTTAGGGCCCACGGTCGAGTGGCAATTGAGGGCTTATTATTTATTTATTTATTAGTTAAATTTGTAAGGCGCAACAGCTACCCAAAAAGGGTTTCCCGGCGCCATGGTGGACTGGCTGGAATGTTTGAGGCTTGGGGAGAATTATTGGTTAAACAACCAGGTCTTCAAGGTTTTACGGAAACGGGTATAAACTGTTTCTTGCCGGATAACTGAGGGGAGTGAGTTCCAAAGGGAGGGGCCGAGGTAGGCAAAAGATCTGCCTCCCATCCTGGATAGTTTGAATCTGGGTACGATGAAATTCTCATGGGTTGATGAGCGGAGGTGACGGGTAGGCACATAGGGGTTGACCAAAGATTGTAGGTACTGTGGTGCCTTGCCAGTCTTAATCTTAAACATGTAGCTCAGGGCTTTGAACTTAATCCGGTTCTCCACCCTGAGCCAATGAAGATTCTGTATGTGGCTGGAAATGGGAGAGGCTCTGGGGACCCTGCAGAGAAGTCTTGCCGCAGAGTTTTGTACCATCTGTAACCTGCGCGTCACAGCCTTGTTAGACCCAAGGTAAAGAACATTTCCATAGTCCAGCCGTGAGGTGATAAGTGCTTGGACTACTGTTCTCTGGGTAGGCTCTGGCAGCATGCAGATGATTTTTCTGAGCCACTTAAGAATGGTGAAACATGTGGCCGCAACTTTGACTGCCTGATTGTGCATGGTGAGCGAGTCATCAATGGTTACGCCTAAGTTCCGGACGAAGCTAGACGGCCGGGGAAGTGCACCCATCTCACAGGGCCAGTGTCGTGGGCTCTATGAATCTTTGTTTTTGCCAAGTATCAGGACCTCAGTTTTATCTCCGTTTAGTTTTAAAAAGTTGGTGTGCATCCATGAAGCTATTTTTCCCAATCCAACCTGAAGGGGGGATGAGGCACAGGTATTCGTATTAGAGAGAGAGAAGATAATTTGAGAATCGTCGGCGTAGGAAAAGAGAGTTAGCCCAGCCTCTTCTGCAATGTCTGCTAAGGTCTTAAGGTCAATAAGCATTGGCAAAGCCAATAGGTCTCGCCTATACAAGAGTTATTGGCTTTGGCAGTGTGTTTTTGCCATGTTGTGCATCAGTGTGGTTGCTGTTCAGCATGACTAAAAGTTAGTGCCGTGGAGTGGGGGAGAAGAGTGTCATAGACTGGATTTGTTGGAGTAGAGTGTCGTAGAGTTGAATAGAGGGGAGTAGAGCTCAGTGTCAGAGAGTGTTGTAGAGTGCAGTGTCGTAAAGTGAAGTGGCGTAGAGTGGAGTGGGGTGGAATAGGGTGGAGTTATTTGAATGGATTGAGGTAGTGGGTGGATTGGATTGGAGTAGTTTGGGGTGAATTGATTTGGGGTAGAGTGGGTTGGATTGAGTGGAGTGGAGTGGGGTGGATTGGAGTGGGTGGACTGGATGGGGTGGATTGGATTGGGGTGGGGTGGGGTGGATTGAAATGGGGTGAAGTGCATTGATTTTGAGTGGATTGGAGTGGGGTGGATTAGATTGGTTTGAGGTGGGTTGGGTTGGATTAGACTAGAATGGTTTGGAGTGGGGTGAATTAGAGTGGAGGGGAAGAGATTGTACTGGACTAGAGGGGGTGGACTGGAATGGAGTGGGATAGATTGGATTGGTTTGGAGTGGGGTGGATTGGAGTGGAGTGGGGTGGATTAGACTGGAGTGGGGTGCCTTAGAATGTGGTGGGCTGGATGGATTGAATTGAGTGGGGTGGACTGAACTGGGGTGGGGTGGATTGGACTGGGGTAGAGTGGTGTGGATTGGACTACAGTGGAGTGGGGTGGATTGAAATGAGGTGAGGTGGATTGGAGTGGGTGGACTGGAGTGGGTAGACTGGAGTGGTGTGGGGAATTGGATTGGCATGAGGTGGTTTGGACTGGAGTAGATTGGATTGCAGTAGGGTGGATTGCATTAGAGCTGAGGTGGATTGGATTGAGTGGGGTGGATTGGACTGAGGTGGATTAGATTGGGGTGGATTGGATTGAGGTAGATTGGATTGGAGTGGGCTGGGGTGGAGTGGGGTAGATTGGATTTGGCTAGATGGGGTGGATTGAGTTGGGGTGGGCTGGATTGGATTGGAGTGGGGTAGATTGGATTTGGCTAGATGGGGTGTATTGGGTTGGTTGGGGTGGGGTGGGGTGGATTGGATTGGAGTGGAGTAGGGTGGATTGGAGTGGAGCGGTTTGGAGAGTGTCGGATTGGAGTGTATTGGAGTGGGGTTGATCATTTTGAATTGGAGTGGGGCAGACTGGCGTGGTACAGATTGGAGTGGGGCAGATTGTTTTGGATTGGAGCTGATTGGAATGGGGCAGATTGTTTTGGTTTGGAGTGGGGCTCATTGGAGTGTTTTGGATTGGAGTGGAGCTGATTGGAGTGGGGCAGAATGTTTTGTATTGGAGTGGGGCAGATTGTAATGGATTGGGGTGGTGCAGATTAGAGTGGGCAGATTGTTTTGGATTGGAGTGGGTCAGATTGTTTTGGATTGGGGCAGATTGTTTTGGATTGAGTGGGGAAGGTTGTTTTGGATTGGAATGGGGCAGATTGTTGTGGGGCAGGTTGGAGTGGGGCACATTGTTTTGGATTGGAGTGCAGTGGATTGGATTGGATTGGATTGGGGTGATGTGGATTGGATTTGAGTGGGGTAGATTTGTGTGGATTGGATTGGTGTGGGGTGGATTGGATTGTAGAGGGGTGGATTGTGGTGGATTGGAGTGGGATGAATTGGGATGGAGTGGGTGGATTGGGGTGAAGTGGATTGGATTGGAGTGGAGTGGGGCGAATTGGAGTGGGGCGAATTGGAGTGGGGCGAATTGGAGTGGGGCAGATTGGAGTGGGGCAGATTGGATTGGATTGAAGTGGGGCAGTTTATTTTGGGGTGAGTGGGGCAGCTTGTTTTGGAATAGAGTGAGGCAGATTGTAATAGATTGGGGTAGTGCAGATTGGAGTGGGCAGATTGTTTTGAATTGGAGTGGGGCAGATTGTTTCCGAATGGAGTGGAGCAGATTGTTTTGGATTGAGTGGGGCAGGTTGTTTTGGATTGGAGTGGAGCAGATTGTTGTGGGGCAGGTTGGAGTGGAGCACATTGTTTTGGATTGGATTGAATTGCGGTGGATTGGATTGGAGTGGGGTGGATTGGGGAGGGAGTGGGGTGGATTGGATTGGGGTGAGGTGGATTGGAGTGGGGTAGATTGGATTGGGCTGGATTTGGGTGGATTGGATTGGTGTGGGGTGGGGTGGATTGTGGTAGATTGGAGTGGTGTGAATTTGTATGGAGTGGTTGGATTGGGGTGAGGTAGATTGGAGTGGAGTGGGGTGAATTGGAGTGGGGCAGATTGTTTTGGATTGGAGTGGGGCAGACTGTTTTGGATTGGAGTGGGGCCGATTGTTTTAGATTGGAGTGGGACAGAATATTTTGGATTGGAGTGGGGCAGATTGTTTTTGCCAGTCACAAGCCTTCTGTTTGCAGGGCACTAAAAGTTAAACAGAACAAAATAGTAAAGGCACTGATTAAGTTGAATCAATCAGTGCTTGGTCCCTGCTCCACAGAGAGAAACGGAAATGATGTTAGGCCTGCTGTGACGACTTAGGAGGCTGTGAAGAAGAGTGCCATGCAAGCTAACAAATGGTAAGCAAAGGGCGGGCTCCAACCCCTTTTATGTATACAACAGTGTCTCACAAGCGAGTCGCATACGCTAGTGCATGCTCTCACAGGCTCAACCTAAAAAGTAGGATTCCCATAATGAGTGTCCGTTGAAGTCAACTGAGTAAATTGAATTGGTCTTAATGCTTAAGCCCTACCAGCTGACACTGATGCCTTAAGTCAGGCTCCTGGGATAGTGTTGCTGCACTAGATGTTGAACACGAGTTCTGAGGGAAGGGCACTTTTACACGCACAAACATCTTCTCCATGGAACTCTTCCAGCCCCATGACACCATCACCGGAACTTGACTTCCTAAACTACCGGAAGGGGCTTAAAGCTCTCCTGTTACACCTCGCTGGTGGTCCGAGGTATCTGCTGTCCCTCCATAGAGAGCACTTACGCTCTTTCCACCATGCTACGCACTTTATCCTGTCATATTTATTTTAAACATTCCCCATTTCTGGAATGCGCCATGAAGTGACTGAGGGGTAGCCTCAGTGCTATATAAAAACATTAATTAATACATTTAACCAGCTGTGCTCACAAACATGAGGCTCACACCCTGTATGTGAAATGTAAGGTATCTCAGGAATATACTCCAAACTCCAGCTGAATTGTATGGGTTCATATTTACATTACAGATGGGCGAACCTAAAATCCCAAAACACCGCACTCACTCCACAACATACACAATCACAAGATATCTCCTGCCTAAAGATTTATGCATCAAATAACAATACATCCTGTCACACAGACCATATGACGCAACTCCACTTGTCACAAGATGACACCACACAAATCACAAAACACCAAACCGTTGTAACTGCTCTAGAGACCAACAAAGCACATAACTCATCTCTTGGGAGTTTTTGCAAGAATTAATCACATTTCTGGGTTTGTTTTAATCACCTTTTAATGGTCGCATGCTTTCATCTCCAGGATTACATTGGAAAAGCAAGAATATCTCCCTGGATACTTTCATCGGCCGAGATAATCAATGGCTTATTTTACCCGCTGATACTCCTCTTTCCCGATTTTTCCACTGTGATCAGACGAGGATTCTCTGTGATCAGACGAGGATTCATTTTGACAAGGCGAAACTGACAAGAACAGCACATGTCATTCTTACTTGGCCACAATGGGATGCCAGCAACATGGCTGCCATCTACTACAGATGAGCCATCTTCTAGCATGTCAATATTGACTGCATGAACCTGACAAGTCTGTCTGAGGCTGAAGTAATTCTTATCCACCTCATCACTCAACATGTGTGTTATGTTAATAAATTTTTAAAGCGACCGTATACCCAGGGGTGTCTTGGCGCTGATTCAGCATAACAAGCACGGAGCTATAAGGATACTAGTTGTTAAAGAGCCATGTTTTCAGCAGTTTTCTAAAAGTTAACAGGGTGGCAGCCGCTCTAATGTTTATAGGTAGACTATTCCAGAGTTTAGAGGCTTCTGAGGCAAAGCAACTACCCCCCCATTTGAGTCTTTTGAGTCTGGGGCGGGTGACCATCATGGAGCTTTTGGATCGCAAGTCCTGTTGGGTACATACCACGCTAGGGTTTGTTTGAGATGGTCGGGCCAGAGTTGTGGAGAGCTTTGTAGGTAAAACAAAGTGCATTGAATTTAATTATTTTGCCTACTGAAAGCTAATGGAGTCCTTTAATAGCTAGAGATACTGACTGGAATTTCGGAAGGTCAAGAAGAAGTCTAGCAACCGCATTCTGAACACAGTTTTTTAAGATATTGCTTTTGGAGATTTAGGTATAGTCCTTTACAATAATCCAATTTAGTGAGGATTAACAATGTGATAACTGTTTCCTTGAATTAGGGGGAATAAAGGGAAGGATTTTTCTGATGATTCTGAGGGAGCTGAAGCTTGAGGAAATAGCTGAGTTAATGTGTTTGCTAAAATTTAGCTTATCATCGTGTAGGACTCCCAGGTTTTTTGCTTTTTGTACGGGTGAAGGGAGTACTCCTAGTTCTGTGGGCCAACAGGTAGGGTTCCAAAATTGTGGACTGTTAGGAAAAAGAATGACCTCTGTGTTGTCCGAGTTCAATTTAAGGCAATGTTTGGCCATCCAATTACCTATAGCTCTCATACAGTTGTGAAGTTGAAGGTTAGTGTAGTTGGCGTTGTTAGAGGCAGACAGGACAATTTGCATGTCATCAGCGTAGGATGTGGGTGAGAAGCCAAAAGACCTGATAAGAGATGCTAATTCTGTAACATAGATGTTGAAAAGTAAGGGGCTGAGTGAGGACCCCTGCGGGACCCCACAAAGAAGAGAGAATGGTTTGGATGTAAGGTTGTCCAGCATCACTGAATGTTCTCTGCCCGTCAGGAAGGACCGTAGCAGAGCAAGAGCTTTGTTATTAATGCCAAGATGTTTGAGGTGAAGGATCAAAGTGGAATGATCCACTGTATCGAAGTCCGCCGATAAGTCAAGAAGAATGAGGGCTAACGTACCTGCTTTATCCAAGACAGTTCTTAACTCGTCAGTGGTTTTAATCAATGCGGTCTCTGTGCTGTGTTCAACCCTAAGCCAAATTGTGTGGGGTCCAGTAAGTGATTGGATTGAATGAATTGCGTCAATTGGGTATTTATTATTTTTTCTACTAGCTTTCCTGCGGAGGGCAGTCTGGAGATACGACGGTAGTTGGCAGGGTTATCTGGGTCCAGATTGGGCTTCTTGAGAAGTGGAAGAATAAAAGCCTTTTTCCACATATTGGGAAAAATCTGTGTAGCAAACATCCCATTAAAGATGTTGGTCAGGTAGGGGGAAATGGGTTTGGGGATCTGTTTAAGAATGATGGGGGTGGCACAGGTCATAGGGAGATCCAGATTTGGTGGATTGGATAATCTTGATGACTTCCGGCAAGGTGGTGGGAGTAAAGTAACTAAGATTTTCTAAGGAGCTACTAACCAAGATGTTGCGATCTTGGGTGAGATGATGGGCTGTCGGAGAGATGTTACTAGAGTCGGCAGTGCTTGATGAGGTGAACAGATTGTTTATTTGACCTCCTTTATCGCAGAAATGATGGGCTATCTTATCACCAAAAGAATGACTATTGTTTGGTCCTTTTAACTCTGGCGCTTTGGTTAGCTTGCTTATGACCTGAAATAACTACCTTGTGTGTGAACATTATAGGGTACTTGAGATGTGAGTCAGCTGTCTCAGCAATACTCGGCAGGTAGACCTGACATGTGGGTGTACATGATATGTTCACCCACGTTATCAGCTGCCCTTAGCATTGTACAGCTAGGTAGGCCTAAATGGGTGACCTTGATAGGTTCACCCACGTGATCAGCTGCCCTTAGCATTGTACAGCTAGGTAGGCCTAACATGGGTGACTGTGATAGGTTCACTCACATTAACAGCTGTCACACCATTGCACAGCTAGGTAGGCCTGCATATGAGTCAATGTGATACGTTCACACACATTATCAGCTGCTTCAGCATTTCACAGCTAGATAGACCGGATGTGGGTGAGCATGATAGGGTCATTCACATTATCATCTGCCTCAGCATTGAACAGCTAGGTAGACCTGAAGTGGGAGAACGTGATAGGATCACCCACATTATCAGCTGTCACACCATTGCACAGCTAGGTAGGCCTGCATATGGGTCAATGTGATACGTTCACACACGTTATCAGCTGCTACAGCATTGCACAGTTAGGTAGACCTGAAGTGGGTGAACGTGATAGGTTCACCCACCTTAACAGCTGTCACAGCATTGTACAGCTAGGTAGACCGGACATGGGTGAACATGATAGGTTCACACACATTATCAGCTGCCTCAGCATTTCACAGCTAGGTAGACCTGACGTGGGTGAACGTGGTAGATTCACCCACATTATCAGCTGCCTCAGCATTGCACAGCTAGGTAGATCTGACGTGGGTGAACATGATGTCCTCCCCAGATGGACCCACATCACACCCCACCTCAAGAAGCTACACTGGCTCCCAATCCAGAAAAGATGCCAGTTCAAGAGGTTGACCCATGCACACAAATCCCTGCACAATGAAGGACCAGTACACATCACAAACGCATAACCTTCTACCAACCAACCACACACCTACGATCCGCCACCCTCTCCCTCGCAGACACCTGCCAGATCCGTCAAAGCAACAGCGGAGGATGCTCCTTTTCACATCAAGGGGCCAATGCTTGGAACTACCTGCCACTGCACCTCAGGATCGCCTCATCACTCCGGCAATTTAGGAAAGGACTCAGCCTGGCTATTACAATGAGCAGATCTCCACTAAGCAGTTAGCTACTCCAGCGCCTTGAGAATCTCACGGGTGAGTTGCCGCACTTAATACATCCTTGACTGATTGATGATAGGTTCACCCACATTACCAGCTGTCACAGGATTCTACAGCTAGGTAGACCTAACGTGGGTGAACATGTTAGGTTCACCCACAATATCAGCTGCCTCTGCATTGCACAGTTAGGTAGAGCTGACAAGGGTATTTGAGTCTGTAGTCATTCTCAATCACCTCAGCATCTTACATCTGGGTGGACCTAAGGGAGGTATTTTCTCCTCGGTAGCCATGGAAGGAGTATTTGAGGCCTGAGTATTCCTTATCTGCCCCTGTACCTCAACTCTGGGTGGACTTGTCAGTGATGTTTGAGTTCAACCTCAGTACTGCGAAGACCTGACTAGAGTATGTTACTCTTAAGTAAACAAGACAGGGCTATTCAAAGACGAAAACATCTCAGCTGCCATGGCCATTTACATCTTCACTGTGGCGTCTTACTGTTCAGTGACCCTCGCATGGGTACTTTAAGCCAAGTAACTCTCAGCTGCTTCGACTGCATCTCAGAAGTGGACAGACCCGTGAGGTGATCTGAGACTTTATCAATTTTTATATCTGGACTGAATAATGAAAAGGCTTATTAGGTAATTTTATGCCCATACAACATTTAAAATAAACAATGTACAAGTGAAATATGTCAAAATCAACTTTCATTAATTACAGATTACCATTAAAAACAAACCTATAGCAGTTGACATGTCTAAGATTAATCATTTAAAATGAAATTTAGAACCTTCAATGTCCACACTCAGTCCATATTTCAGACCAATTGGAATTATAACATAATGTGTACTTGTAAAGTGCACATTCACCCAAGGGTATCTTGCTGCTGAATAACAGATGTTTATTGTTACCCAACTCAATGGTACTCATTTTATCAAACTCAGTAGGATGAAAGTCTGAGTGGACACACCAGAATGTGAACCTGTGACCATGAGGTTGAACACAGGCCCCTACAGTGGAAGCATTAGTCCACTAAGCCACCAGATGCGACCTAAAATTATGAAATGTTCTCTCTGATGATATATATTTTGAACAGTTCAGTATGGCATGGAATACAGCTCCTGATTCCTCAGTAGGTCCATGGAAGCATGACTAGAAATTACTCAGCGTTGAAAGCCTAATTCTATTGTCTAATGCGCCTAGTTGCATCAGAATTAGAAGACATAGGGGTCGATTCCGATCCCGGCCGGAAGCGCACCGAATACGATTCGTTCGGAAAAAATACGTGCCGAACGCGTTTTTCCCGAACGATTCGAACAGTCGTCCGAGCAAGCAAGTACGATGCGCATTACTGCTAAAATTCCGAACGAGCCGTACGTACCCATTCCATCTCCAGTTCCTCGACCAAGCTGGATCCTGAAACGCCGATTCGGGTCGCACGGAAGTAAATACACAGCACCTTCCGGCCGGAATAGTACGATGCGCAATCCGTACGCGCCGAACTGGTCGCTACGTCCGGCACGTCAGAGCATCCGGGAGAGCCGCACATAAGCTCCGATTCGCGCCACAAGACGATCCACTACCACAAGACGAACAAGCCAGCTACGAGTACGAGTCGAAGCCACGAGAAACCCGAACGAGACGAACCAACCATGAATCCCATCGCGCAGGTCCTACCAATACTCTACATCTATTACCGGAACCGGTACGGACGCGTACGGCGCAGACGGTAAGTCAAACACACACTACACAAACAAACGATACGTACCCGACATATGTCATACACACATAGGGATGCAGAAATGACGTACACTAGCAACAGCAGAACCATAGGGGAGGGATGGCTATCACCAATGCCATACACACCCATAGGATCCTGGATGCCTACCACTACCACCAACCCTACTCATGGGTGCTGGATGCCTACCACTACCACCACCCCTACTCAGGGGGTCTGCATGCCTGTCACTACTACCATCCCCACACATAGGGGAATTGATGCCTACCACTACCACCACCCCTACTAATGGGTGCTGGATGCCTACCACTACCACCACCCCTACTCAGGGGGGGCTGGATGCCTACCACCACCACCAACTCTACTCATGGGGTGCTGGATGCCTGTCACTACTACCATCCCCACACATAGGGGAATTGATGCCTACCACTACCACCACCCCTACTCATGGGTGCTGGATGCCTACCACTACCACCACCCCTACTCATGGGGTCCTGGATACCTACCACCACCACCACCCCTACTCAGGGGGGGCTGGATGCCTACCACCACCACCACCCCTACTCATGGGGTGCTGGATGCCTGTCACTACTACCATCCCCACACATAGGGGAATTGATGCCTACCACTACCACCACCCCTACTCATGGGTGCTGGATGCCTACCACTAACACCACCCCTACTAAGGGGGGGCTGGATGCCTACCACTACCACCACCCCTACTCAGGGGGGGCTGGATGCCTGTCACTACTACCATCCCCACACATAGGGGAATTGATGCCTACCACTACCACCACCCCTACTCATGGGTGCTGGATGCCTACCACTACCACCACCCCTACTCAGGGGGGGCTGGATGCCTGTCACTACTACCATCCCCACACATAGGGGAATTGATGCCTACCACTACCCCTACTCATGGGTGCTGGATGCCTACCACCACCCCTACTCAGGGGGGGCTGGATGCCTACCACTACCACCACCCCTACTCAGGGGGGGCTGGATGCCTACCACTACCACCACCCCTACTCATGGGTGCTGGATGCCTACCACTACCACCACCCCTACTCAGGGGGGCTGGATGCCTACCACTACCACCACCCCTACTCAGGGGGCTGGATGCCTACCACTACCACCAACCCTACTCATGGGTGCTGGATGCCTACCACTACCACCACCCCTACTCAGGGGGGCTGGATGCCTACCACTACCACCACCCCTACTCAGGGGGCTGGATGCCTACCACTACCACCAACCCTACTCATGGGTGCTGGATGCCTACCACTACCCCTACTCAGGGGGGGCTGGATGCCTACCACTACCACCACCCCTACTCAGGGGGGGCTAGATGCCTACCACTACCACCACCCCTACTCAAGGGGGGCTGGATACCTACCACTACCACCACCCCTACTCAGGGGGGGCTGGATGCCTGTCACAACTACCATCCCCACTCATAGGGGAATTGATGCCTACCACTACCACCACCCCTACTCATGGGTGCTGGATGCCTACCACTACCACCACCCCTACTCAGGGGGGGCTGGATGCCTGTCACTACTACCATCCCCACACAGAGGGGAATTGATGCCTACCACTACCACCACCCCTACCCATGGGTGCTGGATGCCTACCACTACCACCACCCCTACTCAGGGGGGGCTGGATGCCTACCACTACCCCCACCCTACTCAGGGGGGGCTGGATGCCTACCACTACCACCACCCCTACTCATGGGTGCTGGATGCCTACCACTACCACCACCCCTACTCAGGGGGGGGCTGGATGCCTACCACTACCACCACCCCTACTCAGGGGGGGCTGGATGCCTACCACTACCACAACCCCTACTCAGGGGGGGCTGGATGCCTGTCACAACTACCATCCCCACTCATAGGGGAATTGATGCCTACCACTACCACCACCCCTACTCATGGGTGCTGGATGCCTACCACTACCACCACCCCTACTCAGGGGGGGCTGGATGCCTGTCACTACTACCATCCCCACACATAGGGGAATTGATGCCTACCACTACCACCACCCATACTCATGGGTGCTGGATGCCTACCACTACCACCACCCCTACTCAGGGGGGGCTGGATGCCTACCACTACCACCACCCCTACTCATGGGTGCTGGATGCCTACCACTACCACCACCCCTACTCAGGGGGCTGGATGCCTACCACTACCACCACCCCCTACTCAGGGGGGCTGGATGCCTACCACTACCACCACCCCTACTCATGGGTGCTGGATGCCTACCACTACCACCACCCCAACTCATGGGGGGCTGGATGCCTACCACTACCACCACCCCTACTCAGGGGGGGGCTGGATGCCTGTCACAACTACCATCCCCACTCATAGGGGAATTGATGCCTACCACTACCACCACCCCTACTCATGGGTGCTGGATGCCTACCACTACCACCACCCCTACTCAGGGGGGGGGCTGGATGCCTGTCACTACTACCATCCCCACACATAGGGGAATTGATGCCTACCACTACCACCACCCCTACTCATGGGTGCTGGATGCCTACCACTACCACCACCCCTACTCAGGGGGCTGGATGCCTACCACTACCACCACCCCTACTCAGGGGGGCTGGATGCCTACCACTACCACCACCCCTACTCATGGGTGCTGGATGCCTACCACTACCACCACCCCTACTCAGGGGGGGCTGGATGCCTACCACTACCACCACCCCTACTCAGGGGGGGCTGGATGCCTACCACTACCACCACCCCTACTCATGGGTGCTGGATGCCTACCACTACCACCACCCCGACTCAGGGGGGGCTGGATGCCTGTCACAACTACCATCCCCACTCATAGGACGTGTAATGCATGACACAACCAGCATACTCCAACATAAGGAATGTCAGCAAAAGACATTCCCCCAACATCATGACAGGAGTGTGTAGTCTGTGTCAAATGCCTACAACGCTGAACATGACATTGAACCTATCACATGTGTCACACAAAAATGTGTGTGGCCTTCACAATGCAAGCAGACCATGACCACTGTGGCAATGGGGCCTAAACCCCCATCATCACAGTGACCAAAAGGTAAGTGTTGTCATGGAAAAAGCTGCAACTGCCAAACAGCATGGATGATTCCTGGTCACAGAACAACAAACACATCAGTGGCAAAGTAGTGGTTGTGTCCCATAGCAACATAGATTGGGTGAGGCAAACAGTGCAGTGCAAATAAAACATACCTTTGGCCATGTGCAGACAAACATCACCCATGGGGACTGACATCGTCTCCATTTATCAATTACACAATGCCAGAAGTGACCATCATAATGCAGACCCACATATCTGCACTAATGGACACACAAATGTAGATATCCTGGGGAGACTGTAGATGTGAGGTGAACAAATACCATACCATGGCAGCAATGGGACATACGTACCATGATTATTCTGCTGACTGATGCCCTAGGAGTCCCAGGGACAGCATGGGAAATCCTCCAAACAACATACAGGCAATGGCACACCAAAGATATGTCAATGCAGTGGTGCAGATGCACAAACACAAACAGGCAGCCTCACACTGCATATCAAACACAACAGGTGATGGGGGGGGGTGTGCCAGTGTCCCCAGGCAACCACACAACACATGAGGAGGCCTGAATTCCAATTACACAGATGTGTATACAGTGCCATACAAAAGTAACTCATGGATCGGATTCCCCTATGTGGGCAATCAGGCATTGTTAGATGAGAGGGAGCCCAAATTACACATGTCACACAAGCTTGTAGGAACAGCAACTAACACAGCAAGACACAGACCCACCACAGCACTACCCCCAGGGACCCCACATTGTGGTGACACTAGCCTGCATGACAATCCCACTGTGATGACAAAGGTAGATGTCGTTCACACTGTGAACCACAGCCATGTCTCCTGAGCAACAAACTACCATCACACCTACACAAGCACAAATCAATCAGCACGGCCTGTCAGCCAAGGCCAATATGGAGGTAGGGTTCTAGCCGTGCAACAACTCACATTTGCACACACTCAACACCACACACCTTGATCTCCACCAATGTGCAGCAGTGAAGCTCACATGGACAGGTGACATTGCACATGCACCCATGACAATCCAAGGGGTGGTTGTGGGAACTAAGGTGCAGAAACCCATCACACCTGGCCAGTCAACAAGACTCGTGAATGTCTGACACACTGCACAGTACGCCGTACATGGGCATGACGTGAAATCCACCCCAATCAATGGGATCCCGGCCACAGTCACACACCAATGAAGAAGCCAAGGTCACCCACAAAGAACACACGTAGAGAACTTCCAACATTGCAGCTCTGACCCTGAAGAGTGACAGCAGTCACACACACAACGTGTCACAATCACTGAAAGCTACCACAAACTGTAAATGACATGACTTGTGTAACCAACAAGTGCCAAGGGGAATCCTGACTGTGTCTCATCTGCGTTTGCCCACATCCCCAGCCCTGACAACAAAGACAACTAGGGATGACAACCTGATGAACATTAGTTTGCCATGCACCCACATCACGGAGAAACCAGGTACAAGATGCTGGATGAACACAGGACAACTCAGCAAGCATCACAAACAGGAACATCCGTAGGGACACAGCCGGTGAAGGAAAAGGGAAGGGAACACACACAGACATGCTTACACAACACACAACACGGGCCCAGGCAATGTCACGGGATTACACACTGCCATGAGGGCACTCCACTCCTGTGGAAGGTCCGCTGTGCCAAACCTTGTCTGTGCACCACTCAAACATGTCAGCAAAACACTCGGTCAGTGAGTCAACAATCACAACACACTGAAGGCTCTGCTCACATCAGCCTGGGTACGAGAGTGTCACGTCAGTCATCTGCATATACCCAAAACACGTGTCAAGCAAGTTGCACTGTACACACAGATGAGTCCTTCAACATTGATGTGCTAAACTGCATGTCCAGTGGAGATGGGCACACAGTCAGGGAAATAGAAACATTGAACAGTGGTAAGCCCACCAGATGTGCATCAGTGTAAGCCACAGATGTCAATTTACAAATGCAAAACATACATCCCTGTGTCAAATGCAGAACATTACACCCTCAGACTGCAGCAAAGGATGCTATGGATCCAGACTAGATTAGGACACATATCCCATGGACCACATGGAGTCCATCACAGCAACACTTCATTTACCTGATCTGAACACTATTACAACAGCAAATGCATGATGATACTCATCTACATCATGTACATCAAAAGAAAAACCACTAGTAAACAAAAAGAGGCTTTATTCAGCAAATTTGAAAGAAAAATTAGAAGTCCAAAAGAAACTAAGGCCAATGGCCAGTCCATATACACAGTCCGAACAAGGTGATATGTGACAACTTGTCACCCATTGCTTGCCTGCACTGGTACGGACAGGGGACATCCCCTCGGAGGGGCATACAAGGGGCAGGCCAGGCACCGCAGGGACAGGATCAGGGGATGCCAGAAGGAGGCAGTGAAGGGGGGGGTGCAGGAGTGTCACCGGCAACTGCAGTGGAGGTGTCTGACTCAGTGGGGGCCGGCACCACTGTAGGGCACAAGTCAGATGGTGTGGGTGCTGGCACCACTGCAGTGGGCCGGTCAGATGGAGTGGACTGGGTCCCCACTGCAGTGCCCAAGTCAGACGGGGTTGTTGTGGACTCCACTGCAGTGCATAACTCCAAGGGAGTGGAAGGGGGGCAGATGAGGTGGGCAGGACAGAGGGGGGACCCGGTCTCCACACCAGTGGCACAAACAGGCTGAGCGTCTGGCTTGGGGGTGAAAGAGCAAGTGGTAGGGGGGAGGGCCTAAGCATTTTGGGGATGCGGTATGGGTGTGTGGGGGAACCTGGGGCAGGGTGTGGCGGGGGAACCTGTGTAGTGGTGGACAGGGGATGGAGGAGAGAGACTGTGTGGTGGAGCTGCGTGGTGGTGGTGGTGGGGTCTTGCCCTTCCTGGTCCGGGGGGACTTCCGAATGGGGTCCTCAGTCTGCCTGTGCCTGGGGGAGGGTGTCCGGGTGTGAGGGGCACTCCCCTCTGTGTGTGGTGGTCGCCTCTTCCGCCTGTGCGTTGGCTCAGATGGATCCGTGGGGAAGAGGCCAAGCTCACAGAGGAAGAGCTTCTGGGAGGGGGGGGTTACAGGTGAGGCAAGGGAAGGGGTTTTGGAGGGAGAGGTAGCTGAGGACTGCGCAGTGCTCGTGGATGCGTGTGTGTGTTCCTGGGCCCCATCCCCTGTGAGTGAGGTATCAGTCCCCTGACTGTACGTGCGTGTGCGTGTGGATTTTGGCGTGTGTGTCTGTGTGCTGCTTGTGTCTGTGCTGGTTGGTGCCTGTGCTGGTGTGTGTGTGCTTGGGACAGGCAGGGTGCTGGGGATTGTGGATGGGGCAGAGGTAGAAGGGGTGAGGGACTGTTGCAGGAGGGACACTGCTGCCGTCAGTGAGGAGACCATGGACTGATTGGTCCGATGTAGGGCAGACATGCCAGATGACATGCCCTCCATGAATGACACCAGTTGTGTCAACAGACCCGTGTGTGCATGGAGGACACTCAGCATTGATGTCTGCCCTACATGGATCTGTTTAAGCAAGTCCACAGACTCCACACTCAGGGCAGCAGGGGAGACAGAGGCAGGGGGTGCGGTGCCTGGCATGAAGGAGACACGCTCCCCTACACGGGAGCCTCCACGGACATGTGGGATGGGAGCAGATTGGAGGGTGGAGATGGTGGTGGTGGCGGGGGCAGACTTGCTTGATTTTGTCTCTGGTCTGCTGACACCCGCCTCCACAAGGGAGTCCTCACTGGAAGTGCTGTTGTCCCCAGCCGAGGTGGTCGTAGCTGAGGTCTCCTCAGTGGGGCTCCCCTCACCCTCCGTGCCACTGGGTCCCTCGGTCTCCCCTGCAGTGGACCCAGTCTGGCTCTGCCGCTCCTCCTGGTCCATGGAGTGGTCTCCTCCTGTGGCCGTGGATGTATCTGCAAAGAATAAGGATAAACAGAGCAACATTAGTCACCTGTACTGACCACACACGCCACAGTAAGTACAGCACATCACAGAGCAAGCCCTGCCATCATTTGCTAGACATTGCAATAAGTGCTGACACTGATTTGAAGAAGCCCATTGTCTGCCTGACAGTCATTCATGCCACACATATCCTACCTGTCCATGCACCCATCTGTCTGGTGCCTGTTGTATGCGACTAATCATATGTGCACACATGCACCACATACACAGTTGTTGGACATCCAAGAGAACATGTGGAAATGTGTCACTCCAAACACATGCCATCTCCTGCCACTGACTCAGTACATGTGTCAGGAAAAGTGACGGGCAGAGTCTCTGTCGATATGCGGGTTTTGCTTCCATCACCAGACACAATGATGTCCTCATGTCCTGATAGACAATGCGACAATGGTGTGATTGCAGGACATATCACACTACTGCTGGATCACCCTTTGCGAGTTGAATGTCATGGCACAGGCCTGCCTGGCAAGTCAGTCATAACTGTCTCCTGTCACAGGGGCAGTGCACACACACAACACCAGTCTACACTGTGTCACAATCATGGAAGTTTTGGGTATGCAAGCACTGTAGCTGACAGGTGCACATGTGCACCCCTGGCCACCCACATCATGAGGACTAAGATGATCCCATGTCAATCAAATGAGACATTTGAGTGACTGCAAACACAAATCCATACACATGGGCACTTCACCATCTGATGAGACTGAACCAAAGCTGCCTGCACCTCAATGTTTCATACACCTTTGTGCACAGTCAAGGGATCAGAGACCTATGCATTAACCAATGTGCAGATCCCATAGTCACAACTCAGATGGCTGGCCACCCCAAATTGTTAAACACTCCAGGAGTCCAAAAAGCAAGGCCACACCACGGTGACACACAGGCAGACACCTGAGTGCACCCTTCACAATGCCCAATATGTATGCTGACACACGGGAGTGGGAGAACAGAGTGCCTTCGATGTACGGAGTAGGCATTACAGTCCTGCTCCATGTGCAACATGGTATTGCCCTGAACACTAGGCAGGTGGCTATGCATGTGTCACACACATGATGTACATACTTCTGAGGCTCCCCCCTTGGTCTCTGCTGCAGCATGGGTGTGTGGCACATACCCCAGACATGTGGTGAGTCAGAGCAGCAATTGGAACACATTGTGAAGCCATACCCAGAGTACATGTCAGATCACAGGCATTGTGTGAGAAATTGTACCACCCATGCAGCCCACAACAAAGTTCCTGTAACTGATGCTGTCCCCAACTTGAACCACAGGTAACTGCAAGTACACTGTACCCAAGTGACCTATGTCACAGACTTTAAGGGCCACACCTGTGTATCAGATGAGGAGGGGGCATGACACAAGTGAGGGACATGAGTCCAGGACGACAAGACAGTTGTACTGTGGACGTGGAACCAGGCTAAAGGAGTGCATTGAGCATGTTAGTCATAGCACACAGAACAGGCTAGCACTTACCCCCTCCTTGCTGCTGTCTGGCCTTCAGCTGCCCATCCAGGTCAGGGAAGACCACCGCCAGAATCCGGAGCATGTGGGGGGTCAGGGTCCGGTGTCCGCCCCTCCTGCGAGGAGGCGACAGCTTCAGCTGGACCCTTGCGATCCTCCGGGTCCAGCCACGAAGGTCCTGCCACCTCTTCTGGCAGTTGCGGATCCTGCGCCTGTAGACCCCCACAGATCTTACTGCCCGGACGATGGTCCGCCAGATGTCCTGCTTCTGGTGGGCATCAACCTGTGAGGATGACAAAGTGAAGAGGCCATTACTACACATGCAACATATCCGTGCATCACACAGTTGGATATACATGTCTCAATCACAGGGGCATATGATGTACACAGGTAGTGCAACTATGGCTATGAACAGTTGTCCAGCAGTTACTAAATGGTATCATTGCCTGGGAAGTAAAACCTTGTTGGAATGCACTGTTACTGCATTATACCTGTTCAGTGCATGTAACTACACACTTTGGGGGTGCCAACTACTCAGTGAGCATGCTAGCCACTGGTGTACACACTGTAAGTCTTGCTAGTCAGACAACATGCACAATTAGTAAGGCAGTGGACAGCACACTCACCTGCTCCCCTGGTTTCCCATACAGCTTGCTGTACTGTGGAAGGAGGCTGTCCAGCAGGGCCTGGTTCTCCTCAGTGCTGAAGGCTGGGGCTCTCTCCACAGTACGTGCCATTGCAGTAGCCAGAGGATGCAGAGACAGCAGCAGTGGTAGTGGCAGATGTCGTCCTGGAGCATGTAGTGCAGGCAAGTGAGCTCTCAGGGGAACAGCCAGCATTATATGTGTGCTGCAGAGGCAGATACTGTCCCATGTGTCCAAAGTGATAGGTCCAAGTCGTTTGCATCTTCTGAATCTGGCCAATCCATGGAATTGCACCACTTATACACGCCCACAGCATCCTTCAAAAGTTCAACTTCAAGACACCCATGAATTTGCAACATTGTTGTGGGTGGCCAACTGAATTCACTGCATCCGACTCGTAAAGGCTTCGAAAACGCATCCGTTACCATGTCAGTTCATAGCCAATGCGTGCGCACCGATTGGTCCATTGCTGTACGACGCGCATTTCGAAAAACAACACGCATCCGTCCACATCATATGCAATGGCCAATGCGTGCGCACCGATCGGTCCATTGCTGTACGACGCGTATTTCGAAAAACAACACGCATCCGTCCACATCATATGCAATGGCCAATGCGTGCGCACCGATCGGTCCATTGCTGTACAACGCGTATTTCGGAAAACGACACGCATCCGTCCACATCATATGCAATGGCCAATGCGTGCGCACCGATCGGTCCATTGCTGTACAACGCGTATTTCGGAAAACGACACGCATCCGTCCACATCATATGCAATGGCCAATGCGTGCGCACCGATCGGTCCATTGCTGTACAACGCGTATTTCGGAAAACGACACGCATCCGTCCACATCATATGCAATGGCCAATGCGTGCGCACCGATTAGTCCATTGCTGTACGACGCGTCCCTGCACAAGTCACTCGCATATGTCACCATGGTTGTCACTGGTGAACGTATGCCAGCCACAATTACTTGACAGGGACTCAGGGGCACACCTACAACACCACAGCCTGTCCACACTGTATCCTAAGGTATGTAAGGCTGCATTACCTGTGTGTGTATGGGGGTCAACATGTGGTTTGTTGGCTGGCACTTGGGGGCAGCCACTCCCAGGCTGTGCACGTGTTCATGGGGACAGAATCCTTTGTGTGTTGTGCACATGACCACTGTGATGTGCAACTGTTCATCTCAGAGCATGTGGCATGGTCACATCTCCAGGTTGTGTATGTGTGTGTTATGTCACATACACCCTGAGTCCCATGTGGTATGGTATGTACGTCACAGGGTGACCCATTGCCACAATTGTGATGGCCCTCCACAGTCTGTGTGCATGTTGTGTTTCAGATGTCTCTGATTCAATGTGCACAATGGGAGACAGTCTCCACATCCACGTTGTTTGTGCATCGACTTTGATGTTGTGCGTGTGTGTGTCACAGACGTCCATGTCTGTCCTGCAGAGGCAACAGGGGGCCACTACCTGTGGGAGTCATGGTTGTTTTGCTGACGTGTACATGATACGCCATGTCATGCCAGTGTCCATGTGGCAATACAGGGTCCCTGGGAATCTACCTGTCAAAGAGCTGTGATGCCTGGGGCACATCTGTCCTCACTTGTCACTGTGGTGTGTGTTTGGAACGTGACAGCAGTACATGGGTACTGTGACACAGCCTAATGATTTCCCATAGCACAACCTGGAACTTGTTGTCAACACATGTTGAACTGAGATGTTAGATGTTGGCCATGTAGGTGCCATATATGTCCATATATAACGGCACACACATCAAGTACTTGTGTCTCGTAATGATGTATCATGTGATATTGAGTATGGTCAATGCCACATATGTGGGGTGACTGACAATCTTTCTTTGTTCACCTATGTACTGCAGGGCACCAGCTGTCCATAGACCATTCCCTGACCTTGCAACCATGGTGGAACGTGACTGCATCCGACGGTACCGCTTCAACAGGCCGCTTATTGAGGAAATGGTGGTGCGCTTGGCCCCACATTTGCAACCTGGCCTGCCATACCCTGCAGCGCTGACCCCCAAGGTGAAGGTGATGGCAGCCCTACACTTCTTTGCCACCGGTACCTTTCAACACACTGTGGCGTCTGCAGGTGGGATGTCACAGACCATGTTCAGCCGTGTGCTACGCGATGTTTTGGAGGCGATGTTGAGATACTTGAACCACTACATCTATTTCCCTAAACGTCAACAACTCACTGACGTGAAGAGTGACTTCTATGCCCTGGGGAGGATGCCACATGTCATTGGATCCATTGATGGGACACATGTGGCTTTGGTACCACCACAGGCACATGAGCAAGCATACAGGAACAGGAAACATTACCATTCTATCAATGCCCTGGTGGTATGTCTTGCAGATATGAGCATCTCACATGTGTGTGCACGTTTCCCCGGTTCTGCACACGATGCCTACGTCATGAGGAGTAGTCGCATCCCGAGGATGATGTCACAGATGCAGAACCAGCGTGCCTGGCTTGTCGGTGTGTGCTGACTTTGTACCATTGTGTGTGTTCTGCAATGTAGTATTCCACCCTCTTTTCCAAGTCAGCTAATGTGCAATTGCTGTATGTAGGTGACTCCGGATACCCCAACATGCCGTGGTTGCTGACACCCCTCAGGAACCCTGTGACACCAGCCCAGATGCGCTACAATGAGGCACATGGTCGGACCAGGAGAGTGATCGAGCGGACATTTGGTCTCCTGAAGAGCCGCTTTTGCTGCCTGGACAAGACAGGAGGGGCCCTCCCATATGCACCAGCAAAGGTGTGCAAGATTCTCATCGTCTGCTGCATGCTACACAACCTGGCAGTGCGGAAGGAGTTGCCTCTCATCCTGGATGACGATGACCAACATCCGCCACCTGTGGAGGATCCTGGCCTGGGCCACAATGCCAGTGATGGTGATGATGATGAGGGGGATGTCCGCACACAGCTCATCACCAACTTCTTCAGCTGAATGTGAGTATACAGAGTTGGTATGTCAATGATTTGAGTTTGCATGATATGTGTTGGTGGTGCTCTGTTGCTGTTTGAGTGTGGCCATGTGCTACTTGACTGTATGCGTGCAGCGATGTGTCCTTACAGGTAGTCTGTACTCCCCAACAATGTTGACATGCTAACTTGGCTTTGTGTAGGTATCTTGTGATATGTATTGGGCATGAGTATTGCAGTTCTTTCCTGTTCTTCAGTGCTTTTGACTGTGTGTCATGTCTGTCCTTCACAGGGTACTTTCAGAGTTGTTTGGTCAACTGTGATCCCCCGACACCATGATTCAACTTCCAGGGTGGAAGCAGTCGTTTCCCTGCAGGTGATGTTCCACACACCCCTGGACTTTATTTCCTCTACACTTGGTGACTGTGTGGCCACTGCCACGTGGGATTACCTTGCATCTGTAGTGGAAACAACATGTTGCAAATGTGTAATATACCTGTGCTTCACTTTGGGATGTGCGTTGTCTGTGGTCACACATCTGACTGACATTTGCTTACTTCACCTGTGGGCTAGTAAACACAGACTCTGAATAGGTGTGGTGTCTGTGCATTCCACTGTATTTCCTGGCAACATCAGTGTAGGCGATGAGTCAGATGGCCCTGGTGTGTATGTGTTGTGTAGCCCTAGTGGTGTGTCTCCCTCATATGTGTCACGTCGCCATGACTCACATGACGGTGTTGAACTTGCTGTAGCAGTTAGCATGCACAGTGTCATTTGGCAGATCATCATCTCCATGACAAAAACAACGTTGGAATCACAACAGAGGCAAGTATGGTGTATTAGTGAGTTTATTTACATACATGTGTGAGGATAGTGCACAGGATGGTGGGTGCTGTACATTGGGATTGGAATCCAAAGTTCCCAGATGAGTTGGAAGTGTTGGTAGCAGAAATGTCCTGAGTAAAGTCCACAGTCATCTGATACATTGGTCCAACTTAAACTCCCCATGTCATGTGGGAGAGTTGGGTTGCATTCGACAGGGTGAACAGTTTGCACACAAAGGAGAATTTCCAGAACAGGTGTTGGGTTCCTGGGGGATGTACATGGCCATCGGCCTCTCAGTTTTCCTTCCTCGGACGACCCCTCTTCTTTCGGGGGGACCCTCACGTGCAGGCCGCTGCGGTGCAGAGGACTCTCCGCCAGAGTCATCCTCCCTCCCTGTGGCAGTTGCAGTTGTTGTGGCACCAGATGTTGTGGGCACACAGGGAGGTGTGGCCATGTTGGTGCTAATCTGGCAGAGGCATGTCAATATGTCCCTATGCACCGCTGTCAGTTCTTGCAATGTGTCCCACTTGGACTCCATGCCAGACATGTGTGTCTCCACACGGGACATGTGGGAGTCCAAGCGGGCATGATGGGCAGCCTGCTGCTGTTGAATGTCCTTGAGGATCCCCACTACCTGGCTGACCTCTCCGGTGCTATTCTGGTACGCATCAGCAATGCGTACCAGTTGTGGGTCATCATGCAGTCCAGACCCCTCTGCAAACAGCGACCTCTGCCTACCACCCCTCCCACCACCCCATGTCACACGTGCGGGACCTGGGGTGGCACGCACAGGTGACCCTAGGCCCCCTTGGGGGTTGGTACTGGGGTTGTTGTCCGTTGCTTCACAGTGGGCTGGGGTCCCTGTGCTGTTGTCATTGGTGGTCCTTGGTCTGTCCGTGTCGGCGGGGGTGGTCTGTGTGTTGGCAGATGTTGGAGGAGTGGGTGCAGGGGGTGCAGATGGTGGTCCTGCTGGTGCTGCATGATGACTCACACCGGAGGGGCCAGGTAGGTTTTCGCCATCCGAGGAGGGCAGAGGCTGTTCCACACCAGAGAGCTCAGGGGCCCCCGGAGCCTGGGACAGGGACTCCTCATCGTCTGCTGCTGTGTCCCCATCATCACCTGTTTTTGGAAGAGACACACAATGTATGTCATGTTTCTACAGGCATCAATGATTCAAACACCTGACAGTTGTGACTGTACCTCTGGATGCGGGCCTGTACATTGCATTGTCCCAAGTTGTCACAGTCAGAGGTTGATATTGGTGTAGCACATTGTCCTGCCAACCTGAAGCATTTCAATGTGAATGTTGAGGTGTGTACATGGCCAGCATTGGTGGTATTTGTTGACATCCGGCCCTCCTTCTCCCCCCAGCCCAGTTATCCCACCATGAAGCATGCCACCCTTGCAGTGGGTGCATGTTGACTCTCAGGATGTCAGTCAGTGGTGTCCTGCTGTTGGTTGGTGCACAGTTCCCAGCAGGGCCTTGTGCTCCCCACAACAGAGCACCATTGTCAGACATCTTTGAAGTGGCTTTTCACTCCCTGTGAGGTGTGCATGCTTCAGTGTGAGCTTGCCGGGCCATGCGGTTGGGGGATGTTGAGCTGTGACTACCACTCCCATCATGCTATTGCCTACACCCCCCTTCCCAGCTTGCCCATACTTCCTTCCTTTTGACTCTGCTTCCCTGTGGGGTAGTGTGCCTGTGCTGACAGGATGGCTGACAGTGTTGTCCTGGCGTTAGTTTGGCTACAAGTCCCAAAAGTGTCCCTGTACTTCACACAGCATAACCCAGGGTGGTGGTTCTTTGTGGGATATTTAATTACAGTGTGAGGCAATGCATTCTCCCAGGTGAGTTGTGTGGAGTTTGTGTTAAGGGTGTGTGTGAGAAAAGCTGCTGGTAACTATGGTCAGTGCTGTCAGTCCTCCTTCCCACCCAGCCAGATATCCCACCATGGAACGTGCTTCCATTGCAGGGAGTGCAAGTTGGCTTTCAGGATGTCAGTCAGTGGTGTCCTGCTGTTGGTTGGTGCACAGTTCCCAGCAGGGCCTTGTGCTCCCCACAGCAGTACCCAGTGTCAGCCACCATGTCAGTTCTTTTCCACTCCCTGTGATGTGAGCATGGTTCAGAGTGGTGTTGATGGGCCAATTGTGAGGGTGACCAATATCTGTGACTACCACTCCCTTCATGCTATTGCCTACACCCCCTTCCCAGCATGCCCATACTTCCTTCCTTTTGAGTGGACTTCACTGTGTGTGAGTGTGACAGCAATGGCAAGATGGCTGACAGTGGTGTCCTGTTGTTTGTTGGTGCACAGTTCCCAGCAGGGCCTTGTGCTCCCCACAACAGAGCACCAGTGTCAGACATCTTTGAAGTGGCTTTTCACTCCCTGTGAGGTGTGCATGCTTCAGTGTGAGCTTGCCGGGCCATGCGGGTGGGGGATGTTGAGCTGTGACTACCACTCCCATCATGGTATTGCCTACACCCCCTTCCCAGCATGCCCATACTTCCTTCCTTTTGAGTGGACTTCACTGTGTGTGAGTGTGACAGCAATGGCAAGATGGCTGACAGTGGTGTCCTGTTGTTTGTTGGTGCACAGTTCCCAGCAGGGCCTTGTGCTCCCCACAACAGAGCACCAGTGTCAGACATCTTTGAAGTGGCTTTTCACTCCCTGTGAGGTGTGCATGCTTCAGTGTGAGCTTGCCGGGCCATGCGGGTGGGGGATGTTGAGCTGTGACTACCACTCCCATCATGCTATTGCCCACCCCCCCCTTCCCAGCATGCCCATACTTCCTTCCTTTTGAGTGGACTTCACTGTGTGTGAGTGTGACAGCAATGGCAAGATGGCTGACAGTGGTGTCCTGTTGTTTGTTGGTGCACAGTTCCCAGCAGGGCCTTGTGCTCCCCACAACAGAGCACCAGTGTCAGACATCTTTGAAATGGCTTTTCACTCTCTGTGAGGTGTGCATGCTTCAGTGTGAGCTTGCCGGGCCATGCGGGTGGGGGATGTTGAGCTGTGACTACCACTCCCATCATGCTATTGCCTACACCCCCTTCCCAGCATGCCCATACTTCCTTCCTTTTGAGTGGACTTCACTGTGTGTGAGTGTGACAGCAATGGCAAGATGGCTGACAGTGGTGTTCTGTTGTTTGTTGGTGCACAGTTCCCAGCAGGGCCTTGTGCTCCCCACAACAGAGCACCAGTGTCAGACATCTTTGAAGTGGCTTTTCACTCCCTGTGAGGTGTGCATGCTTCAGTGTGAGCTTGCCGGGCCATGCGGGTGGGGGATGTTGAGCTGTGACTACCACTCCCATCATGCTATTGCCTACACCCACCTTCCCAGCATGCCCATACTTCCTTCCTTTTGAGTGGACTTCACTGTGTGTGAGTGTGACAGCAATGGCAAGATGGCTGACAGTGGTGTCCTGTTGTTTGTTGGTGCACAGTTCCCAGCAGGGTCTTGTGCTCCCCACAACAGAGCACCAGTGTCAGACATCTTTGAAGTGGCTTTTCACTCCCTGTGAGGTGTGCATGCTTCAGTGTGAGCTTGCCGGGCCATGCGGGTGGGGGATGTTGAGATGTGACTACCACTCCCATCATGCTATTGCCTACACCCCCCTTCCCAGCATGCCCATACTTCCTTCCTTTTGACTCTGCTTCCCTGTGGGGTAGTGTGCCTGTGCTGACAGGATGGCTGACAGTGTTGTCCTGGCGTTAGTTTGGCTACAAGTCCCAGAAGTGTCCCTGTGCTTCACACAGCATAACCCAGGGTGGTTGTTCTTTGTGGGATATTTGATTAGAGTGTGAGGCAATGCATTCTCCCAGGTGAGTTGTGTGGAGTTTGTGTTAAGGGTGTGTGTGAGAAAAGCTGCTGGTAACTATGGTCAGCTGGTAACTGATGACGGCTGGAATGCCAGAAACCGGTCCTAGGATGCTTGTTTCCGGTCCAGGGAAGACATGGCTTGGCAGTTCGGGCTGGACTGTTCCCATGAGGCACAGGGTCAGACTGATTTGCATATGGCCATGTCTGAACTGGGGTGGTGGAGTGAGCTAAAGAATGATGATGGATTAAACCCAGATCGGTTGACTGGGGGTGAGTGTTTGATTGGCTCAAGCGTTCCGTCCATCATCCCCTTTTGTATCGCTTTGTTCGCCCTAAGTTGGCGGGGGTATGCCCAGACGTGGGTCCCTTGCTCACTTTGCCACTGGATTCAAGCAAGCCTGGCTGATGACGGCTGGAATGCCAGAAACCGGTCCTAGGATGCTTGTTTCCGGTCCAGGGAAGACATGGCTTGGCAGTTCGGGCTGGACTGTTCCCATGAGGCACAGGGTCAGACTGATTTGCATATGGCCATGTCTGAACTGGGGTGGTGGAGTGAGCTAAAGAATGATGATGGATTAAACCCAGATCGGTTGACTGGGGGTGAGTGTTTGATTGGCTCAAGCGTTCCGTCCATCATCCCCTTTTGTATCGCTTTGTTCGCCCTAAGTTGGCGGGGGTATGCCCAGACGTGGGTCCCTTGCTCACTTTGCCACTGGATTCAAGCAAGCCTGGCTGATGACGGCTGGAATGCCAGAAACCGGTCCTAGGATGCTTGTTTCCGGTCCAGGGAAGACATGGCTTGGCAGTTCGGGCTGGACTGTTCCCATGAGGCACAGGGTCAGACTGATTTGCATATGGCCATGTCTGAACTGGGGTGGTGGAGTGAGCTAAAGAATGATGATGGATTAAACCCAGATCGGTTGACTGGGGGTGAGTGTTTGATTGGCTCAAGCGTTCCGTCCATCATCCCCTTTTGTATCGCTTTGTTCGCCCTAAGTTGGCGGGGGTATGCCCAGACGTGGGTCCCTTGCTCACTTTGCCACTGGATTCAAGCAAGCCTGGCTGATGACGGCTGGAATGCCAGAAACCGGTCCTAGGATGCTTGTTTCCGGTCCAGGGAAGACATGGCTTGGCAGTTCGGGCTGGACTGTTCCCATGAGGCACAGGGTCAGACTGATTTGCATATGGCCATGTCTGAACTGGGGTGGTGGAGTGAGCTAAAGAATGATGATGGATTAAACCCAGATCGGTTGACTGGGGGTGAGTGTTTGATTGGCTCAAGCGTTCCGTCCATCATCCCCTTTTGTATCGCTTTGTTCGCCCTAAGTTGGCGGGGGTATGCCCAGACGTGGGTCCCTTGCTCACTTTGCCACTGGATTCAAGCAAGCCTGGCTGATGACGGCTGGAATGCCAGAAACCGGTCCTAGGATGCTTGTTTCCGGTCCAGGGAAGACATGGCTTGGCAGTTCGGGCTGGACTGTTCCCATGAGGCACAGGGTCAGACTGATTTGCATATGGCCATGTCTGAACTGGGGTGGTGGAGTGAGCTAAAGAATGATGATGGATTAAACCCAGATCGGTTGACTGGGGGTTTGTGTTTGATTGGCTCAACCGTTCCGTCCATCATCCCCTTTTGTATCGCTTTGTTCGCCCTAAGTTGGCGGGGGTATGCCCAGACGTGGGTCCCTTGCTCACTTTGCCACTGGATTCAAGCAAGCCTGGCTGATGACGGCTGGAATGCCAGAAACCGGTCCTAGGATGCTTGTTTCCGGTCCAGGGAAGACATGGCTTGGCAGTTCGGGCTGGACTGTTCCCAAGAGGCACAGGGTCAGACTGATTTGCATATGGCCATGTCTGAACTGGGGTGGTGGAGTGAGCTAAAGAATGATGATGGATTAAACCCAGATCGGTTGACTGGGGGTGAGTGTTTGATTGGCTCAAGCGTTCCGTCCATCATCCCCTTTTGTATCGCTTTGTTCGCCCTAAGTTGGCGGGGGTATGCCCAGACGTGGGTCCCTTGCTCACTTTGCCACTGGATTCAAGCAAGCCTGGCTGATGACGGCTGGAATGCCAGAAACCGGTCCTAGGATGCTTGTTTCCGGTCCAGGGAAGACATGGCTTGGCAGTTCGGGCTGGACTGTTCCCATGAGGCACAGGGTCAGACTGATTTGCATATGGCCATGTCTGAACTGGGGTGGTGGAGTGAGCTAAAGAATGATGATGGATTAAACCCAGATCGGTTGACTGGGGGTGAGTGTTTGATTGGCTCAAGCGTTCCGTCCATCATCCCCTTTTGTATCGCTTTCCACCCAGCCAGATATCCCACCATGGAACGTGCTTCCATTGCAGGGAGTGCAAGTTGGCTTTCAGGATGTCAGTCAGTGGTGTCCTGCTGTTGGTTGGTGCACAGTTCCCAGCAGGGCCTTGTGCTCCCCACAGCAGTACCCAGTGTCAGCCATCTTGTCAGTTTTTTTCCACTCCCTGTGATGTGAGCATGGTTCAGAGTGGTGTTGATGGGCCAATTGTGAGGGTGACTAATATCTGTGACTACGACTCCCATCATGCTGTTGGCTACACTGACTTCACCAGCATACACAGAATTCCTTCCTTTCAGTGAGCTTCCCTGTGAGGTGGTGTTCTAGTGGTGGCAAAATGTCCGACAGTGTTTGTTGGTTAGATTTGTGCCACTGCCTTGCTCTATTTGTTGTTGGGTTTGTACATGTCATGACACAGTTACATATCACTATGGGATGGCAGGTATTGTGTTTGTCTAACTAACATACACATCTTGGGATGATTATGTTTTGGTTACTGTGGCTTTGCTAACGGTGCATGGTTTCACTATCCCCTTGACAGTGATGTGTGTGTATTGTCACACGATATTGGGTATATTGGTTGTGTACTCACCAGGCTCTGGGATGTTTGATAGTCCATGTACGCTCTCTGGTGGTAGGATGGCCCGCACCTTCTTCTCCCAGGGCCTGAGGTATACTGGTTTGGCAGGAGGGCCACTGCCGGTGCGATGGCTCAAGGTGTAATCCTTCTTGAGTAGGGCCTTGACCCTCCTGCGCACATCATACCACCTGTTCTGGATGTCTTCCTTTGTGCGCAAACATGGTGATTGTGCGTTCACCCTGTCGACGATCCTCTCCCACATCTTGGTTTTCTGCGACATGGGGGTCTGTTGGACCAATGTACCAAACAAGTGTGGCTCTACCCTGAGGATTTCATCTATCAGCACTTCCAATTCACTGTCTAGGAACTTTGGATTCTTCTTTGGGGGCATGGTGATGGGTTGTGGTGGGGATTAATGTGTGTGTGGGTGTGCAGGTGAGGGTGTGTGTGTGTAGGTTTTGCTGGGTGTATGTGAAGGTGCTATTTGGGAGGTGCTAATGGTGTGTGGCTTGTGTGATGGATGAGTTGTGGGTGTGTCTGTGGTTGCTGTCTGATGGTGTTCTGTGCTGGCAGGTCATTTGAATTTGCAAAGGATCATGGTAGGGATTTGTGGCCTTTATATGGGTGGAGTTGTGGGTGTGTCTTTGTTCCATTTCCCCCCCCCCCCCAGTATTTATTGACTTTGTCATTGCTTGTTTGGCCCCTTTTTTTGTATTTTTTCCTTTGTAGTTTTTGGGCATGTAGGAGATGTTCTTCTGACCGAGTAGGACGCTGCAGTTGGCTCGTGCGAGCTTCTCCGAGTCTTTCAAGCTGTGTTTCTGCTGTGTTTAATGTGCGGCGTACGCGTCGGTCGCGGAGTATTGGGTTGCTTCGGCTCCGTTTTGTATGCGTGTCGGTCGTACGGCTTGAGCTCCGTGCGACTCGGTCTGGTTTTACACGCATTGCATCGTACTGCGCGGGTCGGAGTTCGCGGGTACGTTCCTGTCGGGTTCATTCCTGGTGCGTGTTGGTCGGTTCGATTCGCGTGGTTTCCGTGCGGTTCGGTCGTTCGGCTTGTGTTCCGTATGAGTCTGACGTTATTCACATGCATTGCATCGTACTAGGCGGATCGGGCAGCGCCGGTACGTGTCGGTCGGACTAAATTCCCGTACCGAGTCGGTCGGTACGTTTTCCGGCCTGAATCGGAATCGGCCCCATAGTTGGGGATTAGACACTAAAAACAAATATAATGAAATTTCAGGTTCTTTTTTTTTAACTCTAACACATTAAAGAACGCTTACTAGAAGTACACTGTGCATCTATATTTAAGGAACTTAGGGGCTCATTATGATGGCGGGTGGACATCAGTCCGCCCGCCATCATAACGGTTTTGGGACCGCCCGCCAGACGTGCGGCAGTCTCACCAGTACAATTAGGATGCGCCCGCCATACTGGCGGGCGCATCCTGGCCTTTTAACATTGCGGACGGTGCTGCTGGCTGCAGCACCGTCCGCAATGTCAAAAGAGCATGCACAGCATTTCCCTGCACCACGTGGCAGGCACCACACGGTGCCTGCCACTAGGTGCATGGAACTGCAGTGCACCCCCCCACACACAGAGGGGGCCCGCAATGGGCCCCCAAAGCCAGCCATGTCTTTTTGCGGCAGGATATCCACCGTAAAAAGACAGGCGGAAGGGCATATCCTAATCACTACGGCGGTGTCTGCACGGCACTGCCGCAATGTTGCCCTGGTTCCAAGTTCCGCAAGGCGGGCAGAGAAGGACCTCCTTGCGGAACCATGGCGGACGGACTTTCCGTCCGCCGCGGTACCATTATGATTCCCACCGCCATCCTAATTTGGCGGTGGGAATTTTCATTATGATGGCGGAAGGACCGCCACCGCCAGCCCGGCGGTTGTGGTCCTTCCGCCATCATAATGAGCCCCTAAGAGACTGATGTAGTAACACATTTTCTTGTCGCAAACCTAGCGATTTGGTAAATCACTGGGTTTGAGACAAGAAAATGTGTTTTTCTAACGTACTAAAACCATTTAGCAATTTGGTAGCATGTTGCTGAATTGCTAAATGGGTTTAGGAAATTATAAGAAATCACTATTTTGAAGGGGTGTGTTTAGGACATCCCTACCAAATAGCGATTCCTTATGGTATGTATTAATGCTTTGCGACCAAAATGAGGTCACAAAGCATTAACATTTTAATGCCACCTTAGAGGTGGTAACCCATTTGCTAACGCGAAGGACCACTGCCTACTCTTAAAAAATAGTTTTACAAACGTTGCAATTTGTTTCAGAACTCATCCCGTTTTCTTTTAAGGAAAATGGCCTGCATGTTTTTTTAAACACATCCCGTATTCCTTTAAGGAAAATGGACTCTATTTAAAAAGAAAATAAGTTTGCTTTATTTAAAAGCAATCACAGACATGGTGGTCTGCTCATCCCAGCAGGCCACTATCCCTGTGATGGCAGCGAATCATAATGGGTCGCAATTTATGGCATACCTCATTAAAATTCATGATGTAGGTCAAATTGTGACCTACTGTACATAGGTCATTTCGCAAAGTACCATTAGATTTGCTAAAGTGCGCAAATTGCAACCACTTTTAGAGAATTCATTGTACGTACATCATTTTATTAATTGCTCTGTCAACAACACAGAGGGAACTAGTTGAAACAGCTTCCGAAAAAAATGGCTATCCATATTTTGCTTGAAAGCTACAAATAACTAGTTTGCTTCTGGTCCAGATGGTTTCACTGAACAGTAATTCCCTTAAGGCCATTACTGCTATTGATTGAGTGTGCACCTTAATCAAATTATAGAAAACACTGAGTGCCAGATATTCAAATGTTATTCAAGAGTTATTCAAGTTATTCAAAAGTTATTCAAGAGACATTCAAGGGATATTCAAGGGTATATTCAAGCTTTGCTGGCCAAGTTCTCCACGAATAGCTTCTAAAGGATTTCAGAAGATACAATATTCTTTTCAAACATCTTCTTTCAAAAGTTTTAATAATTTATAGTTTTGACATTAAATCCAGTATGGGGGACCACAGCTATACAGAGCAGTCTGGATTTTTTTTTTTATTGTATTTATTTACTAATAATACTGTGAGGTGGAGATAAGAGAAAACCAAAGTTACAAACTGAAAAGATATGTTTTCAGTAGCTTTAGAGCCATAGGAGTGAGGTGGAGGCCTAGTCTCTCCTGGAAGCTTATTCCATTCTCTATCAGCAGCTACAGAAAAAAGGTCTTTCTCCAAAACATTTGGTGCTGGTTTTTGGGATATTTAGTGTATTTAGCCTCTCGGTCTTAAAGTTCTTTATTTTAAAGCGTACATTTGGTGGCCAGGATTGGGGTGGCTGAGCTGTGAAGAACACAGTATAAGATAACCATGGCCTCAAAAAGGATTCACTTCCTAATAGGGAACAAATGCCTTTGACTAAGGATGGAAAACATTCTACAGTATTGGGCAGTAGCATTTGGACCAGTTGGAGGGGGTTGGGAGCTTTTTCTGCAAGATCCAAATAACAGCGTTTCCATTGTCCAAGTGGGTCAACACAAGGGCTTGCATCATGAGTGTACAGTATGTGCTGCCTATAACGGATACAATCTGAAAATTATTTTAAATGACCAGAAGTAGGTTTTGAAGACATTGTATATTTGTTGTTCTTTGGGACTGGTCAGTGTTAAGAAATATGCCCAGGTTACAAACCATTTTGACAGGTTCTCTTGCAGCACCCATTACATCTGGCCGAAAGGCTAGAAGTTTTGTGCTTTGGGTTGCCATTTTAGGCATAAGAATCTCAATTTTCCCAGACTGTTTTAAATCGCTTCTCAACACTCAGGGCTCATTTACAAGCCCCTTGCGCTGCCAGTGAGTCACTTTTAATATGGGGAAAAAGTGACGTACCGGCGGCGCGAGTGGCTTGTAAATAAGCCCCTAAATGTCGGAAGAGATATGAAAAGGCTTCAAAGGGTAAGGCATTGTTGCAATTCATTGCACACTCTTCTACAATTTTATGTTCCATAAGTATCAAATATATGACTATTTCATCAAGCATTCCCTTCTTTTTCTTCTTCTTCTTCTTAAGGCTGACAATCGCCCTGTTTGAGCTTTCATCCTGGGATCAGCAGATCACCATGTCTAAGATTGCTTTTAAATAAAGCCATAATGTTTTTAAAATGCAGCCCCTTTTCGGAAGTAAAAACGAGATGTGTTTAAAAAAAAAACATTTTAAAACTTATTTCTAAGAGCAGGCAGTGTTTCCAAGGACCACTGTCTACTTCCCAAACATATTTTTTGACCATTCATAGAGGGGAAGGCGTCCCTCTGGGGACACTTCCGGTTTGCGAATGGGTTACCGCTACCTTTCAGTGGTCGGTAAAATATTAATGTTCCTGCAACCAGATTTTGTTCGCAAAACATTAATACCTATTGTAAGGAACCACTATTTGGAAGAGATGCCCTAAAAACGCCCCTTCTAAATAGAGATTCCCAAAAATTTCCTAACCACATTTAAGGATTCAATAACATGTTGCAGAATCGCTAAATGGGTTTACTACATTCGACAAACAGATTTTGTGGTCTCAAACCCTGCAATTTACCAAATTGCAGGGTTTGCAACCAGCAAATGTGTACATCTGGCCCTATGTCCTTTGTTAAGATCTGAGGCAAAGAAACTGATGAGTCACTCTTTAAACTAGGCGCAATGCACATTTTAAAATTTGCAGTAAACTAAATTGGGCAAATTTCGGCTAGTGTGTAGTAGACTTACCTTTGCCATTTTCTCTCACTACACATGTACTGCAATCCTATGTCATCTCCTACCCAGGATGCCCACGGGCAGGAAAGGGCATAGTTGCACCCTCACATGGAACACATATAGGTGCTGAGGAGAGCAACTGGGGAAGTGCAGGGAGCAGAGGGGACAGTCTGTAGCCAGTTTGGTGACTCATTCGATCTCTAATGTTAGCAGCTCTCCTAGCCAACACCAAAGGTAGGGCTGGCATGGATATGGCTATCATCATGTAGCTCAATATTGCAGAAACTCTATCCTCCATTTTCCAGTAATGATGGCTTCCTCCTTGCTCTTATTGTGGAAGTTGATACTCCACAGGGCACGTGCACTGCACATGGCGCACGGTCTGTAAAGCAAAGTGTGGGCTTGGGGTCATGAGCCTGGACAGACGTGGACATATTGAAGATGAGCTGCTGCACTGGGTGTACTAGTCATGTAGACATCAACCCGACCTCAAAGGAATAAAATGCATAAGGGCGTGGAGTTCACATGAGGGAATATCGATTTCGAATGATTTTCATGTTACAAACTCGACTACCTAGTATTGTTATATAGGTGTCAATTATGACCACCAGTTGCTGACCACCGGGATCTGTAGAAAATTAACACTTTACTTGAACCATTAATACTGTGCTTTTCTTTGGTGATGATGGATGTTTTAGATTCAGCAAAACTAGATGCTCAATATGGGTGACACCGGAATATAATCATACTCCAGCACAGACACCTTGGTTTGCGCTGCACCTTGATGGCTTTTGTGTGCTAGCTATATCATTCTATCAAGTCAATGATGCCGGAATCATAATACGGTCACCATTTAGTACCACTTTATTCTCATCTAAGCATAATTCACGATTTACGCTGTACACACTTGAAGAGTGGCCTTATAGATACAGATGAAATTGTTCACCCTCCACTTGATGACTATGGCCTCTCTCTCAACCTACAGATAGCGAGTCTCACTCTCTGTTGGAGCACAGTTTGCAGGGTGCCTATTTGTCCAGTTCTTGCTCTTAAAGTAATCAGGTTCTCAACCCATTGTGGCTGGAATCAACCAAAAGTTCTGTGGCATCAAGGAGTTATAATACTTTATTGTTGTGCTATGGTTTCTAGATTGTTCCAGAACCAGACCCCTTGACACTAAGGACTTAGTTTATGTGCCAATCTGAAATAGAAAACCAGTTGGATTGCAACCACCCCACAACCCATTAAGTGAGGCATGTTTCAGGTAATGATCAATCCCCTGAGACATCACAGGGATAATCAGTAGAGCGCCAACCCCTCTTTCATTATGGAATAACCCACTTTAGAACACTAGAAAACAAGGAATTCATGTTAAAGATTTATTTTAAATAAAAAAGTCTAGTACACACAATATGAACTGTAACAACAATAAAGACAATTAAAATGGCAGTAGCAACATTTACTAAAAGTGTGAACAAGAGAAAATGTGCCAGCACATTTATAGCAATCCTACCCACATTCTTCTACTTCAAAATACTAAGCTAATTCTAGCATAGCAGCAGATAAAAATCAATTTTGAGTTTCAGAGATCGTTCACACCTGCATACCTGTTCCCACATACTTGTTTGAACTATAGGATTTGTATTTGATATAATAGCAAGGCCTGCTATTCTTGATTTATGAGGCCAGCTACACTGGCAATCTTAGCCAGCGAAGAGGCAAAAGCTAAGCTCCTCCCTAGTCACCTTCACTTAAATTCAGTGATATGATTCTGCACGGCCTGTCCCTCTGTCGCCTCGCAAGACAGGACAGTAAGCACCTAGATTAATGAACCTAATGTGTTTTCTATTAATCCCATATATTCACTTTTGGTGTTTCTGAAAACCTCAGCTGCTCTTTAAAAGATTCCAGAATCAGCTGCTCGTTTCTTCCTCCCATCTTATTTATAGAAGCACAGCAATAGATATACTTTTGAAGATGCAGGAACAAAAAGGAAGCTTTGAGGGCTGTTTTTATTTTGTATTCGATATTCCATATACAGAATGAATGCACAGCGCAAAGACTTTTAAGGCACCAGGGGAAGGGTTGGCTGCTGCACTAACTCGGCTTGCATTTGCGCGGGAGATGGACTTAGCATGACACAAAAGAATCTGTCTCTTCTCTTGTAGGCCCATAAATGTACTCTGGGGCTTCTCCCCAGGACAAAGTTCTGAGAACTGTGGAAAGCAAATTAGGCCTTGGTAAGGGTTTTAAACAAAAATGACTCTTCCTTTTTCCTTTATGAATTATAGCCAGAGTTTCCTGAGTGAAAATGATTTAAAAAATAACGCAGGTCATTTATAAAGATGAAAAATATTGAATTCGATGTAGTTTTGAAATACTTTAAAATATGTATTTTCTTGCCATTCCTATTTTTAATTATATTTTTCTATTCCTTTTTCAAAACAATGCTTTATAAACAAGCAATGGCATAGCCCATAGCTTGGCACTCAAATTTTAAAGGTGTGACATATTGGCTTTATCAATGCTTGTTTTCTCTGGTCGCTTTGAAACAAATGTTTGATCTACTCAGTGATATCATCTATCATGTGACAGCAGTTGTCAGAGCTGCTCGCTTACCAAATGACGGCAGTGGATTTAAAATGGATGTAGAAAATCCATGTTGAGGGTTTCCATTATGTTGGTGAGTTTTCCTTATCTTTGGAACTTCTCTGGGTCGGATCCCTATCCTGTCTGTGTGTCCGTAAATACCAATATCAGTACCAAGTCACACACTGCTGGCTCCATTTCAGACTGCCGGCTCCATTTCGGACTGCCACCCAGATCTCCAAAAGTCCCCTTTATTTTCCCTCCAGAAGTCAAGCATGGCTGTAGGAGTTTGGCTAATACCAGCCAACACTCAACATCTTAGGTCAATACACATCCCAGTATGTCCTATGCAGCATGGTTCTCAAACACTTTACTCTAGTGAATCTCTTACATGTTCTTGCCTCTGTTACCGTTACCAGGACCATCAGAAGGGCTGGGGAGTGAGGGGTCATTCTTCCTCAGTCTCCGCACTTTTTGAGGTGCCCCACACTCCTGCTGCAGCATACCTATTTAGAGATTTTAAAAACAAAGGGGTCTATTACGATGGCGGTCGGATGTCCACCGCCGGGCCGGCGGTGACACCCGCCGTACAAGCGGTGGACATCCGTCCGCCATCGCAACCAAGAAAACCGCCGGTCATATTAGGATGGCGGTGGTGACCGCGGCGGTGGGAAATTCCGACCACCGCTTTACCGCCGGTTGCCATCCGCACTCCTGCCTGGCAGACGGAGCAGGACCGGGATAATGGTGGCGGTTTCAGAGCAGGCTCCGCCGGCAGGATTATGATGCCGGCGGTAGCCAGCCTTTCCTCAGCGGTCAGACCGCCATGGAAAGGCATGCGGTGATTGTCTTCCGTGGGCCCGTTGCGGGCCCCCAATGTGTTGGGGGGTGTGGGTGCACTGGGGGGTACCCATGGTCCCCCTACATTTCCCTGTACCAGGTGGCAGGCACTGTGCAGTGCCTGCCACGCAGTGCAGGGAAATGCAGGACATGCTCCTTTCGGCATCGCGGTGGTGCTGCGGGCAGCAGCAACCGCCGCAATGTTAATGCCCGCGATCAGACCGCCGCGGTCAGATTTCGACCGCGGGTCATCGTAATTCGACCGGCGGTGATGTCGCAGTACATGCGGGCGGTCTTTTCCCGCTACCATGGCGGTCGGGGAGGTTTCCCGACCGCCATCGTAATAGGCCCAAAAGCTACCAACTTTCTTAATGATGACACAGTTAACTCTGCTAACTTCACTAGATGGTGGCAGATACTGCAGTGCTTTGTTTTCCCTCTCCCACAGGATATATTTGTGAACACAAAAATATCGAAAAAATGTATATAACATAATGCAAAATAAATATCGATATACATAATATCGACAACACAAACATCGATAAAATACATATTAACTATACAAAAAAATAACATTTAAACATAAAACATAATTTTTTTCAATACTATAAAAAACATATTTGAAGCATTAAAACAGACACTAACAAAAAAAATTACAATAATAATAAAACTAAAACACAAATTAATAAACTTTAAAAAATCAAAATCGGATATAAGTAAACAAACACTACAACATAAAGAAATATCACCTCTATCAAAAATAAACAGACATATATATAACATATTCAAAATAATATATAACATTTATTAACGCATACATTTTAATTATATTACTAAACACAAAAAAAGACACATTAAATAAACACAATTAAAAATAAACAAATTAAATTATAACTGCCAAAAAATTCAAACACAGCTATCTCAACCAATTAATTTAAACTACAACAACAAAAAGCAATAGAAAACTCTGACTAATTAAATAAACACTATAAAAGCAATCAATTAATTAACATAACATTTACCGTGAAACAGACAAACACTGCAGAAGGACGAAACTTTGCGAGACAGACAACAAAACAAAAAAGATCTACATATACAACTAAACAGAAAAGCTCTCATTAAAGGTAAGAACAAAACTTTTAAAATAAATAAATAAAATTAGCTTAAAAAAATCAAGCATATAAACATACTAACCTAAAATATAATTTATTTTTCTTTATATTTCGTATACTAAACTTGACCAAAACTCTACCTAGAAAATGCAAAACAATGATTTCTTCCCAAAATACCTACAAAATCAACATTTACGAAAAATCTAAAACAAATTAGGTATATATCTTAACTAATTTATAGAGTTTTAGACAGACAGATGTACCCCGGCAATCAACAATATTACTACAACATTGATTTTTTAAAATTGAAGCACAAGATCTATGTATTCTATTGATCGCTTAAATCACAGGATATGACAATATTTGGATTTGTACTGGGGTTCTCTCAAATTTAATAATCAGTGTGACATTTAGTCAATACATACTGTACCTATATTCATACAAGAAACAGATTTTTTCAAAAACATTTCATGTTTATACAGTTATTTTTTCAAGGTCCAGTTCTTGTTGCTGGAAGAACAGAATAGCACGGTGAAATAGAGATATGACAGCCGACACCTGTTTCGTTACATTCGTAACTTCTTCAAGGCTTAGCTACGTAAGGGGGCGATCCTCAAATGTTCATAGAGAATCCACCAATGTCGTGTCGTCTTTATAACGAAAAAGAGTAGCCAAAAAATAAGTCTTTATATGTGCTGTTTGAAATCTGTTGATGTCTTTCAAACGTCATGGAAGAGCCTCAGGGAGAAACTATTTCAGCAGTTCATGTGGTCTAGACTTCTCAATTTAAAATGTAAAGTTGTAAATGTATATTCAAAATATATGTTAAAATGTTTGATGCTTTATAATGTCTTCTGATTAGCATCAAAATTTGTTAAACTTTTTTTATTAATTACAAAAAATGTAAAATAAAACTGAATGAAAACAATTTAATTGTGAGCTTCTAAAATAAATACACTTTATTGTGAATAAAAATATTAACAATATAAACTCACATACGTCTCCTTTTTTATATATAATTTATGTATAAACTTAGAGAAAATGCTGGATAATAAAACTGAAGAAAATACTATTCCAACTACAAACTAACTAAACTCAGGGAAAGTGCTGGATAATAAAACTTAAAAAATTACTATTCCAACTCCAAACTAACTAAACTCAGGGAAAGTGCTGGATAATAAACCATCAACGATTACTATTCCAACTCCAAACCAATTAAAATCAGGGAAAGTGCTGGATAATAAACCATTAAAAAATACTATTCCAACTCCAAACCAACTAAAATCAGAGAAAGTGCTGGATAATAAACAAATTAAATTTACTATTCCAACTCCAAACTAACTAAACTCGGTAAAAGTGCTGGATAATAAACAATAAAAAAGTACTATTCCGACTCGAAAACAACTAAACTCAGGGAAAGTGCTGGATAATAAACCATGAAAAATTACTATTCCAACTCCAAATCAACTAAAATCAGAGAAAGTGCTGGATAATAAACCAATTAAATATACTATTCCAACTGCAAACTAACTAAAATCAGGGAAAGTGCTGGATAATAAACCATTTAAGTTTACTATTCCAACTCCAAACTAACTAAACTCACTGAAAGTGCTAGGTAATTTAAAAAAATAAAATAAACAATTCCAAATAACAATTAGCTATGTTCTGAGAAAATACCCAAATTTCTTTTTAATTTAAATTTGCAAAAATATACAAATATTTTTTTATTTTTTTCTAATTTAACTTCATAAATGTACAATATTTTTTTAAAACATCTGAAAATATCAAACAATTTGCTAAAAATCTGTATTTTAAATATTTAATAAAGTCTTTTTATTTAAAAAAAATAAAACTTCGAATTTAAAATTTATTTTAAATTTCCCACAATTAAAAAAAAAAATCAAAAATGTATAAATTTATAAACATAAAATATTTCCTTTTTTAAATTTTTCAAAATTTCTAAATTTTATATTTTTTTAAAACTAATACAACAAGAAATAATATATACATACAAATAAATGTAATTTAAAAAATATATATATATATAAATAAATGTACAGTAGTTTAATGTTTTTTAAACTTATTAATTTTTTACATAAAAATATCTACACCTCAAACAAAAAAAATGTAAAAATAAAAATGTTTTTTAAGTAATATTTAGAATTTTGCACACAAAACAAATTCTCATTAATAAATTACAAAAAAGTTAAATATTAATTTAAACTAATATATTATAAATTACTCCCCACCCTTATCCCCTAAAAACCCAACATATCACTCCTAACAATATAAATAATTTAAAAAATATGTATATTACTTTAAACAAATATATTTTATATTACTCTTCATCCTTATCCCCTATAAACCCAGCATCCCCCTCCTAATCAAACTAATTGTAAATTAAAAAATATATATTACTTTAAACAAATATATTTTAAATTACTTCCCACCCTTATCCCCTATAAACCCAACATCCCGCTCCTAAAAATAAGAGAAAAAACATTAAAAACATACATTTTAACATAAAAAAAATATTTATACATATAAAATAACTACAACTAAAATTAAAAAAAAATATTTTAAACATTATGAAAAAAAATCAAATAGTCGATATTATTTACAACTATATTTTTAAGATCAATATTTTCAAAAATGATATTTCTGACAGACAAAAATCGATATTTTTTACAACGATAAAACTTACCTCCATATTTTGCATCCTCGATATTCTTGACTCGATATTCATGACACTTGATATTTCTTCATCGATATTCTTTCTGTTCACCCATAATCAGCATACAGGAGTTTCTAATCATAGCCTTCCGGCACATAATTCGGTATTGCGGTATGACCTGGCCTCTCACCTCAGGTTAGGTGTTCAAATAGTTCTGACACCCATAGTCTGAGTTCCTCTGACATCAATTTAAGTCAACCAAGACAAAAAACTCCTCTGTTAGTCGGCCCCATTCCAACAGATGCTCTGTCAGCCTATTTGCCATACGGACTATGGACATCTCTTCTCTTCTCTTTTCTTCTCTTTTCTTCTCTTACCTTTTCTTGATGTCCACTCACTTATCTCTGCTTCTCAAATTTTCACCTTTGGGCCCTTTCTCAGGGTCCATTGTATTGTGAGACTCCTCTTCGCCAGTGTCAGTCCCAGCTCCACAAATCTGTATTTCCGCTTTCTCTTTTGGGGGTTGGGGTGCTGACCCAGGAGTGTTCTGAAGCATATTTTCCACTACCTTCTGCAGTCGTCCCACCATGTTGTCCCAGTACTCCTGAACAGTCGCAGAACTCCATCCCATGTGCATCCGGTCAGTTCTAGGGTTATCGCATCTTGGATACAAGTCGGGTCAGTCTGGGTACATTTTAGTAAGAACCCTTGGGGTGTGGTGTGTTCTGTGGAAGTATTTTCGGCTAGAGGAGTTGCATCTTGCATTACTTGGACTCGTACTGGGGTACCTCATAGCTGCCTCCCAGTTTGTGTCTGTCAGAGGGATGAACAAGTCATTATCCCATTTTTCTCCGACCCCCAGATGTGCTTGGTATATGGATGAGAAGCGTTGGCCTCCTGCAGCCAGTTGTAACATTGTTTTTAATGTTTTAGATTTTGGGGCCTGGCTGGAAACTGTAGCCAGAGCCATCTAAGGGCCCCATTACGATGGCGGGCGGACTTTGCCCGCCTGCCACCGTAATGGTTAAACGGGACCAACCGCCAGAGGTGCGGCGGTCCCGCTATGGCAATTAAGATGCGGTCTCATCCCGCACCTTTTACATTGCGGCGGGCGGTGCTGTGAGCTGCACCCGCCGCAATGTAGAATATGCATGTTGTGCATTGGCATGCACAACGTGACAGGCACCGCGCAGTGCCTGCCACCTTGTGCATGCGAATGAAGGGGGGTACCATGGGTACCCCCCAAGTGCAGCCATCCACCCCCCCACACTCTTGGGGGCCCGAAACAGGCCCCCAAAGCCATTTACCGTATGCCTTTCCATGGCGGAGTCTCCGCCATGGAAAGGCATACACACCGCAGGCATGCTAATATGGATGGCGGTGCCTGCAAGGCACCGCCACTATACTATATTGTCTGCCTTTTCCGCCCGGCTGGCAATCCGACTGGCGGAAAAGCGGCGGACGGACTTTCCGTCCGCCGCGGTACCCCTCGCCATACTAATATGGCGGGGGTGAAACAGGACATTTGGCGGGCGGATCGCCACCGCCGGGCCGGCGGTGGCGATCCGCCCAATATCCTAATAGGCCCCTAAGTTTTCTTGTCACACAAGCACCTCTTTTTAAGTGTATTGAGCTTTCTGAATTACACTGCTGTCCCATTGGTATTTATGTGAACAGCTATGCACTTGCACTTAGCAGTCACGCTATTCACAGGTGAAGGCAAATATGCCTCAAGGTCATTTAATAATTCAGGAAAGATACACGTTTGCTACTTTTGAGGTGTAACGTGTTGACAAGTCACTTGCAGGTGCAGACACTGCCTGCAAGGAGTGACCAGCGACGGAAGATGTCGGGTCGCCCACACTGCCCATGGAAATGCAGAAGCTTTGAATTATTAAGCCCCGACTTTCAGATGAGTTGCAGTTACCAGGTTTAGTCTGAAATGCAGACTGCAACGATTACAGCTTCCTAATCTAGGCACAGGCTGGTCAGCAGTGTGCAACATTATTTACGAGCATGAATAAAGGAAAACAAACAACTGTCTGACAGAGAGACAAGATAATGACCTCTGCACTGACATCTGGCTATCAAGTAACGCAAGATGGACTTACCGAGGGGCCACGATATATGAATATAATACATAATATTCCGCGATCTTATCCAGAGAAGGGGAAGTGAACTACAATAGATTTTATGTTGTTCACCCATTATATAGTTCCATACTTTCAAAACTCTTATATTTTTCTCTCCATTATCAGCGACCTTAATCCTATTGTTGCTAGTTTTAAATGTCCTTTGTCCAAATCTCAAACGTGCAGTCTTGGCCCTGATCTTCAGTTCTCTAAAAACCATGGTATTCGCCTCAAATGGGCAAATGTGGATCATGTACAATATTTTGAGAGCTTAGTCATACTAAATCTAGAGGAAGTGATGTTTTGTCTATCTTAGGAGGCATTGGTTGGTGAAGTTCTTGATAGTTTTGAAGGTCTCTGTAAACGTGCCTCAAGTTTACTGGTTACCAGGAAGGAGCAAATGCCACCCCCTCCCCCCCCTTTCAAATGGTTTACCACTATTTGCACTGATGCTTTCAAACAGCTAAAAAAGGTTTCCAAAGCATCACCTCACAATGTCGATCAGGTTAGATATGCTAGGGCCGCATGTAAATCCCCTCTAGATAAGAGGAAACAGGAGGTAAGCAGGCAGGCATGGGAGGATCTTCAAGCCGCTTCTGAATTTTGGGACTCCAGGGCCTTTTGGGAAGTAATAAACAGGCCTTTTTTACTGATGACAATCAGCCTAGAATTGCATGTCATATTCCCGCAGTGGAGTGGGTCAGTCACTCCTCTAAAATATTTGGCCAGGACCCTCCATCCCACGCTCCAGGTGAGGTTAGGCCCCTGTCTCCTGTTGAAATTCTAGCGCTAAGTGATTCTATTGAAGTTAGCGCAGTAATTAGAGCCATATTAAAGTCACCAACAAGAAAGGCCCAGGGCCAGATGGAGTGCCCGTTGATGTTTTCAGACAGAATCCCACTTTTTAGGCACACCTGCTAACAAATGTTTATCGTACGGTGATAAGAGGCGATATCCCTAATTCCTGGAAGAAGTCCATTATCATCCCAATACATAAAAAAGGAGATAGAAATAGTCCAACCTGCTTCTGACCCATTTCCTTCCTGAACTCCTCGTAAAGATCCATGGGAGGGTAATTGTGCAAAATGTTGAAGATTGGGCTGTGGAGAAAAATTATTTCACAGAAGTGCAATATGGTTTTTGGCCAGGGGTTGGTACGGTTGAGGAAACCCTGAATCTGCTCTTGCTATCTGGGAAATATTTCCAAGCAAAGGGAGGAGCTCTCCATATCGCCTTTATGGACCGCTCCAGTGAGTTCGACCTGGTCGACAGGGATAAGTTATGGGTAATGATGGGCAAAGCAGGGATTGATGTTGCCCTAATTGACCTTTTGAATTGTCTGCACTGTGGTACGATAGCGCAGGTCCGATTTGGTACCATGGTGAGTACTCTCCAGCCTTTTATTCCAGCAAAGGTGTGAGACAAGGATGAATTCTAGCCCCCTTTTTATTTCTTTTTTATATTAATGCTCTTGAAGCGGAGCTTGTGGCCAGAGGCAAGGATGTAACATATGTAGTACATCAGCAGTATATATGAAGCCAGGGGTCAGATTAGTATTTTTTTATAGTTTATTCATCTCATACAAAAATATATATTATCTTTATAAATAGTTATATAATGCAAAAAACCTTTTTCTTTAAAGGGACTGTATATATATTCTTTTTTTGTATATACATCAGAATAAAGGTACGTACAATAATGTAGTTGTGAGCACCCACAAGTACAATTAATCAATACATGTAAAATACTGCACAAACCAAGAGAAGACACACATAGTAAATCACAAAATACTATTGACAACAATCACAAAAGTCAAAAGAACATTGTGAAACATTAGACACAACAATATTAACATAACAAACAGTCAGACACATTACAATACAAAAATATATGCTCAATGTGTAGATGTTGATGGCATTATGGGAAGTTAATTCAAACTAACAGAAAAACGCCGACGCGCGTTTTGGTAGTAGGCCTTAAATGTTAACAATCTTCATCAGGGCTTTGGCTGTGTAAATAAATCCTGTGGCAGCAGGCCGTCCAAATTACTTAGGGTCATACAATAGTCGAGCACTAGAAGAGGGAGGGGCTCACAATCTTCATAAACCTGGGGAGAGGGTATCCAGTAGGTAATAAGTAGCAACGAATGGCTGCAGTCATATAACACAAACACTATCCACTGTAAATATCCGGATCAAGGAAGGAGACAGGTGTAGGAAGGAATAGGATAACATCCCACCAGAATTCTTAATGTCACTTAGGGGTCCATTACGATGACTGGCGGATGCACCTCCGCGATGCTGGCGGGGGGAGAAAACGCAGTTTTCCGCCTGTGAGCAGCGGTGCCCCCGTCCGCCATATTACAATGGCCAAACACAGCCCATTGTCCGTCTGCCGCGGTGCAACTCGCACCGCTATCAAAACGCGCCCGCGGCGGAGACAACCAATCCAGAGCCACCGCCGTACGCAATGACGTGCCTCCCACCGTAGAAATTATGATGCGCAAAACAGCCAGGCCCACCGCAGCGGAGAAACCGGCCATTCAGAGCATACGGAAGCACCACAGCGGAGCGCGAAATCGAGAACCGGAGCCGAACGCCATGGACCCGGCACTACACGTCTTCCCGGCGCTGTACATGATCCACCTACAGCAAGCCATGGACCGTCGCGGACGCAGACGCAGGTACGCCATCACACAACTCCGCTAACAAACACAATCCACAAATCCATGTCCGATGTAAGGTGCCTGCCCCCACCAGACACCCTTGTGGGGACAGGAACACAACCACAGGTGTAGCCACACATGTCCCACCTGCCACTAGTCCACCCCTCCACACCCCGGCCACCATGTCCGTGATCCTGAAATAATGCCCAGTTCACGTGACCGCAGCGTTGAATCCACGAGTAAAAATGCACACAATGTAGTAGCCTGGGCCAGCGCAAGGCAGGGGCAGTGCCCAAAGTACACAGAGCCACACCTCCCCACTCCACACACTAGGCCCACCCACACCATGAAGGGACATGCCATCTGATCTCCCTGTGCCCCCACATGCCCAAAAAGCAGCCAGGTGAACACACACACTGCACCACACAACAAACAACTAGGGAGACAGCCTCATCAGGTGTGGCTGCAGAGCAACACACAGCGTACAAGCACTGGGCCAGGGGAACACACACACACCACAACAACACCACACTCGTGGCAAGTAAACTGAGTCCAAGCACCAATTAAACACACACAGATAATGAACAAACACTCCAATGGACACACAGCCTGTCAAGTCACACAGACATACCCCACACTGACACACAGCAACAAACACAGACCACATGCCAACAGCAATGGAGGACAACAAATAGGAAACCCAAAGTGAGGTGTACACAAATGGAATGGCAAGGAGCTGAACACCAAGAATGTGTATATCACATGCAAGGGAAGGAACACATTACATCCACCCCAGCCAAACAATCCACACATGGCAGTCACAGTGAGTGAAGTCAAACCACAGTCACCTCACTGCAACAACTCAGGGAGACAGCAAGGCAACCCATGAATAGGCACATGGATGAAAGGAAGGGTATAAAGTCCAACCCTGATCAGCCACACATCTGAATCAAAATACATCACAGGAGTATGTCAGCAGCACAACACACAGGGCCCATTGCAACACTCCATGACAGTCAAACACAAGTATGAACCTTCACACAACCCCCACACCCATCACACCTGCAGCACACAACACCAGTGACAAACACACAGAAGCTTGCCAATAACATCCAGTCAAGACACTGACAATCAAACACACCCCCTGGGTGGTATCCACAAACATCACACACACACAGGTATGGCAGTACCACTACGCACAAAAACAACAGTCAAACACTGAACACAAGCAAAACACACACACAGAACTACTACAACAACAGACAAGACCTGTGCAGCTAAACAGTGCAAATTCAATGGGAGCACAGACACAACAGGAGTACACAACCACATCAATCATAAAAAACGCACAGACAACATACCACAACACATATAAGAAGTGCATCCACTAAAAACAATAATGGAGAACAAAAGGCAGAAATGGGCCTACAATGACACATAGACAGACATACCACAACACCCATCCACTCAAAATGGTGTCACAGTGTACCACATGTCTGCACATGCACAACCATGACCATAGACACATCAAATGTAAGAGGAGAAAACAACAAGGACGCACATAAAACAAGCACAGCAACCACAATAGACCTCAGTCCATGTGACATACACACAAGTAAGGCACACCACAATGGCAACACACCTGAATCAAACACAACAACAACACACACACACTGACAGGAAAATAGAACACCACACACAGAGCAACTGTCAACTGCATGACACAACACAACACAAACAGTGCACACAGCCACATCAGTCACAACACATGCACAGGCAAAGATATCAACATGCTACAACAGCCAAACATCAGGGGGTGCACAACAGGCAAGGACAAGGCAACATCAACTCACAGCACTGCATGCACACCAAGCAGTGTGTGCACAACACACATACCAGTTACAAACAGAGATGAGTGACACACCATGAACACACACAACAACAACTAAACATCACACACACAACAAAACACCCAGGAAGTCAATCAGTCCACAGCAAACACACATACTACCAAGCCAACACACACAGATGCACCAGTCTGGGACACAAAAGTTGAAACAACATGATCAGAGGAAACAAGACATTGGCAATGTTGAAGTGGAAAATAGAGCATGTGTCACAGTAAACAATACCCACACAGTAACCCTTTCATTTAGCAAGGACACTGACAAGGCAGACAACAGGAGTAAATATCTTATTTTTATTAACATTTCACACTGTCATGCAGCAAAAGTCAGACAAGAGCAAGGCCAGTGGCCAGTTCAAAGTTCAGTTGATGTACATGAGAAGCTGCACAGGCCAGGGGCAAACAGCAGTGAACAACAAGGCCAGTGGCCAGTCCAAAGTGCAGGTGAGGTACATGAGAAGCTGCACAGGCAAGGGGCAAACAGCAGTGAACAGCAAGGCCAGTGGCCAGTCCAAAGTGCAGGTGAGGTACATGAGATCCTGCACAGGCAAGGGGCAAACAGCAGTGAACAGCAAGGCCAGTGGCCACTCCAAAGTGCAGAGTGAGTACATGACATCCAGCACTGGGAATGTGTGGTACAGTACCCTGCCATGGTCAGCAACACACTCAGGGTGTCATAAATGGGCAGTCCATGGTACCACTGTGGGAGAGACATGTGTGTGAGGGTGACCAACACTCAGACTTGGCTGGCAGTATGACTGGGAGGTGGCTGTCTGTCGGGGCCAGTTGGGGTACTGGCTAGGGGAGAGAGAGGCCCAGCTGGGGTAGAGCCATCAGGGTTCTGGGAAGCCTGAGAGCTGCTAGGTCCAGGTGTGGTAGAGCCAGCAGTGGTTTGGGAAGCCGGAGGGCTGCTAGGACCAGGTGGGGTGGTGGCACGTGGAGGTGGACTCATGCTTGCACGAGACCCAGTGTGTGTGGGAGGAGTTGGAGGGGTTCCCTTCCGCTTCTTGGGGATTTGATATGGCTTCCCTGTCCTGGGATTAATGCCAAGTGGGGTGTATACAACAGGCACACTCGTCACAAAAGCTGGCTCATGTGCAGATGCTGGTCCCCCCTCTGGGGACGTGCTGGATTCTTTGGGACGCTTGGCCCCGGATTGCCTCTGCCCCTGCATCACCTGTTTACCCGGTGTCCCCCCTACAGTGGCCTCCTTCCCCTGCTTCAGAGGGCTCTGGATGGGAGTAGATGTTGTGGGTTAACTTGCCTTGGAGCTCTTCTTACGTGTACCCTTAGCAGGCACCTGTTTGTCACTGGGCACGGAAACTGTGTGCTTGTCTCTGCGAGACACTTTTGGGACAGGTGAGTCCTTGGCTGGGGATGCCTCTGAGGCATGTGAGCCTGAGGCCTGCTCCTTGCCATCCTTGCCCTGGGTGTGGCCTGAAGTGCTTTTGCCTCTGCGCTCTGGTGTGGGTTTACCTTTCTGTGGGGATGGTGTCTGCGGCCTGGACTGCTTGGGCTGCTGCTGCCGTGTGCTGCGTGTGCTGTATCTGTCCCTTGATGTCTGTGGTGTGTGGTCACTATCATCAGATGCGGCCACTGGCAGGGTGGTGGGCCTAGGGACTGGAGCTGGACTATGGGATTGGGCAAGTTGAATGGCTGCTGTCACTGCAGAGGCCAGAGACTGTACAGTCCGGTGTAGCCCACCCACGTCGGAATGCACGCCCTCCATGAAAGCCACCACCCGTGCCAATTTTTTGTCATGGTCCAGGAAGGCATTGAGTAGAGCTGTCTGACCCACACACAGCTGGCGCAAAAGGTCGACAGACTCCACACTGATGGCAGCAGGGGGGACAGGGGCAGGGGCAGCGGTGCCTGGGATGAAGGACACTCTTCCCTTCCTCGTGGTGCGAACACGGGCAGCAAAAGTGGGAGTAGCAGGGAGGGTGGGCACTGAACACTGTGTGGTGGACGAGGAGGCAGACTCCCCGTTTCCTTCGGACAAAACCATAGATGCATCACCGCCGTCGTCAGATGACGTAGAGGTCTGCGTTTCTGGCAGGGACTCCTCTAGATGACTACGGTCCCCCTCTGATGCGCTGGTGACATCGGTGTCACTATGCAGGTGAGCATCACCTGTGCCTGATGCCTCACCACTGGTGTCCGTCCCGTGTCCTTCCGTTCCCATGTGAAATGCTGCATGAGAGAGAGAGAGAGGATAAGTACATCTGCATCAAGTCAACAAATATCTGCAAGTGAAGCATCACTAATGATGGACAATGATCCATGTTGGACAACACCATGGGCAGTAACATTGTGCAACCTCAATACAAACATATAAATTACAGTTGAATGATGAAAAATTGTACAGAATCCACCCATGTGATGGACACACAGCCATTTAGCCTGTTGGTGGCTACATCTAACAACGCACACATATCCCTCTGTGCACACCTAGGGCCCTGAAGGGTTCAAAGATCCTACTCACAACATGTTGCCAACGTCACAACATGATCCAGCAGAAGGCACCAACACAGACACAGACCCCAACATAACCACACACAATGTCCATGGGCACATGCCATCCACCATGTCGTATCTTGGGGCACAACTACAGTTGCACATCGGTGTCAGATGTTTAGCCAGCACTAATCTGACGTCAGGCAATGCACACATTGATAATGGCACAGTCAGATCATGCACTCTGCTGGACCCTGACATGTGATGTCCGTGACGACACCAATGAAGATGGTACCAGAAGCCAAAAACGACAAATGTGAAGTCAAGGCCCATTACACCAATGACATGGAAAGGTACATGTAGGGGGAATGCATGACAACTGCACCCCACACCGCGGCCACTTTCACACCATTGAATCACACTAGCAACATCACAGCCCTGCACTGGCCCAGGCCTGGAGCACATGCTGGCAAACAACAACCAGAGTCACACTCACAGAATACTCACCACCAGCTTGCTGCTGATGCACCTTCAGACGTGCATCCAGGTCAGGCTGCGTCACCTCTAAAATGCGTCCCATTAGTGGTGTCATGCTGCGCCGCGCCAACCTGCCGGATCGATGGATCAGCCCCAGTGTCATCTCTGCCACGTTCCTGCTTAGCCGTGCGATGTCATCCCACCTCTTGTGACAGTGGGAGCGCCGTCGTTTGGAGACATGCAGTGCACGCACCTTTGATGCAATGGCCCTCCACACGGCCTTGCGCTGGTTGACTTTTAGCTGTAGACATGGGAGACAAGAGGGGACAACATTCAGTGTAACCAACCACCAACGCAGACCCTCATCACAAGCCCTGTTGTGTGCAATCTACATCTCTGTAATGGCACATTGATGGAGACTCAAGAGGAAAAGCACATATGTGACACTCTATAAATTCAGTGTCACTGTCAGATTGGGCAGTGAATGTGCAGGCCATTTGGGATCACACAGAGGTCCAACGTGGGGCAGCTCATCCCGTACATGGAGTGACAATTTGGAAACACAAACAGTGCCAACACATGCTAGTATGTGCACATGCTGGTGGGGATGGAAGAGTCCGGGCACAATAATGTTTGAATGTACCGTGTCATAGGTGAATGACCAACAAGAGTGTCACCCTGGGGGATTCAGGTCCTGAGTATGGCGCAGAACTTGAGATGAGGCACATATAGAGGTCGAAACAATGGCCTCACTACCCTCTGGACAGCAACACTAGCTAAGGCCACAGATGGGCCTGTGAAGGACATCAGGGACACATACAGACATGCAGACTGGCAATCACTATCCTGACTCGTGAAATGAAAAGGTGCAGCCTCACTGTATGTCTGACAGGACATCATACTTCCCTCTGATCTGGATGTGCAGGCAGGGAAACCTGTTGAATAGGCCAAACACACCTTCCCCCTGGAAACAGCATGCTAGGCAGTGCCTGACCCACCCTCACACTCCCAAGCACATACTGCAGCAGATCAACTTCATGTGTGCCCCACCCTGCACTCTCACTCACACTCTGAGTTACTCACCACAACATTAGGCGCACCAAAGAGCCTTGGATACTGGTTGAGCACCTCGTCCACCAGGAGCTCCAGTTCCTCGGTAGTGAAGGGAGTGGCACGGGTCTTCTCAGTCCTCGCCATCACTGTGGGCAGGAGAGAGCAGCAACGGCTGTTGGTGGTGAGGGGTCTCAGTCAGCAGTCCCTGGAGGCAGCAGCAGGTGAGGGGTCTCAGGCAGCAGTCCTTGGAGGCAGCAGCAGGTGAGGGGTCTCAGGCAGCAGTCCTTGGAGGCAGCAGCAGGTGAGGGGTCTCAGGCAGCAGTCCCTGGAGGCAGCAGCAGGTGAGGGGTCTCAGGCAGCAGTCCCTGGAGGCATCAGCAGGTGAGCTTCTCAGGCAGCAGGCTCAGTGAGCTGTGGCAATGTGTGGCTCCCTCACACTCATATATAGCCCCCAGGGCTCGTTTCTGTGGTTCTAAGCTGCTGCAATTGGTGTTCCAGGTCTGCCTCATTCAAGTACATCCAATGACCGCCTCCGCGGTGGCGGAGCACGCCTACCGCGATTTTCAAACTTGCATCAGGCAACCGCGATTGCGCTTCCCATTGGCTGGAAGGGCATGGTCCATGACGGTGACATACCGCAGGGGACAGGTGTGCGGTACCGCGGTGGTGCATCTTATGAGTGCAGCCAATGACCGGCCCCGCGGTGGCAAAGCACGCCTACCACGATTTTCAAAGTTGCATCAGGCAACCGCGATTGCGCTTCCCATTGGCTGGATGGGCATGCTCCATGGCGGTGACACACCGCTGGTGCCAGGCGGTAGTTCCCGCAATTCCAGAGCCATGCATTGCCATGAGTGACCGGGATCTGGGTGGCGGAGCATGCCATCCGCCATTAGCCATGTGTATTAGCCTAGCAATCCTGCCATGCAGTCTCGGGCCATGGCGGTGACACACCGCTGGTGCCAGGCGGTAGTTCCCGCAATTCCAGAGCCATGCATTGCCATGAGTGACCGGGATCTGGGTGGCGGAGCATGCCATCCGCCATTAGCCATGTGTATTAGCCTAGCAATCCTGCCATGCTGTCTCGGGCCATGGCGGTGACACACCGCTGGTGCCAGGCGGTGGCGAGGGTGCAGCATGACATTGTTGACTATGGGCGTGATGGTGTTCTTAGAGCACGTTCAATGCAGCAATCGACACATCGTGTAGTGTCAATGTCAAGGGTCATATCTGTACTTTGAACAGTGGTCACTTTCAATTAAACATGGAACTTGATTCAATTGAAATGAGCTATAGTTCGTAATGAGAGCCTATACTTCATATCTAACACCAAATGCAACACTGAAAGGACTAATGGGGCACATTACTCCTACACAATTTCATATCTGACCCAAACATTTTGCCCAAAGTTCATGTCTCTCACCCCATTGCCAGCCAAATTTCGTATCTGAGCCAAATTTTCACACACATATTCATATTTCACACAATATGTCGCGACACAGTACGATTGTACATAGATTTCAGCATTGTCTCCATTACTCACCACATATGTCACACTGTAGTCTGTTTGTTATCACCTATTTCAGCATTCATGTAAGGTTATTGTTCGCTGTAGCAAAACCAAGAGTATATGTCCACATGGACATGTGTGTGCTATACACACTGAAGCTTGTAACATACATCACCGGCACACTTTGAAATATATGCCTCCTTAATCATTTGGCCTGTCTGTATGCATTTGGGTATGTTTTGTCACCATATATGCAAAATGTCATCAGAATTACTTTTGTCATTGTGTAGGATATGTGCTCATGTTGGTCTGCCTGTCATATGTGAATTTGTCACATGTATATCCCACAGCTGTGAGTATGTTGATATAGGATTTTATGTGTGTGGTGTGTTACGTTGGTACTCACCAAGGACAGGGGCATTGACCTTGTCCACATGAAGAACGTTGGCTTGCTGAGGGACTGTAGCCAAATGTGGTGCTGGTGCTCACTGACTGGTAAGTTTGACATGGCATCTGTGACCAGTATAAGGTGACCCACAATTGGCCAGGACAGTTCAGCATTGCGTGTGCTTTCATGTGCAGTAAGTGTGTGCAGTTTTTGCAGGGTGCACAATTAGGACACGTGTGCAGTGATATTAAACTGAGACTTGTGGATAAGCCTGCTATGGTGTGGTAGCCTTTCGGGGGCACAAGCTGGTCCTGCGCTGTGTGGGTGAACTGATGGTGCTGTTGACTCAAGCTAATGATGGCATCCAAGACAGGTGAGATATACCTTGATAGGGCTGGCTGTGGCACCCATCTAACTCAGACTTTTGTTGTTCTAATGGTACCAGAGGCCAACAAGTGATGCACAGCCAGCATCTTCGTCTGCAGAGGAATGTTGAGAGTCCGCTTTGTTGTTCCTGACAGGCTGTGTGGTATGTGGCTCAGGATGCTTTAGATAGTCGTCCTTTTGTACCTGTGTCGTGCGATGACATCCCCTGTTGTTATGTGCATGAGGCTGTTTTGTCTTCGGTATTTACTCAGTTTATTCATGCGTTGACTTTTAGGTGTAGTGGTGTGGCTTTGTCCAGGTGGTGGTGTTGGTTGTTTCTGTGTAACTGTTGTGTGTCCAAGCAGCTGGAGTATTAGCTCCATGGCAAATGTATTACTTTAGTTGTGTGTCTGGGCAGTGCTAGCTTCATACTGCATGTCATAGTGCAACTTTAGTGCAGATTGACGTTTGTCTACAGTCCTTTTGGATCACGTACCTTATCCACTTTATGTGTGCCACATTGCCAATCTGTGTGCTTGCTGATGATATTGTGCAGTTGTGTTGTTGTGTCTTTATTCACGTCAAGACTGCATATGCATATGCTGGTCATTATTAGTCATTGAGTGACTTTGAATTGTGTGTAACAGCATGTATGGCATGTCTACTGATGACAGTGGATATTGGCATAGGCTTGTGAATATGTCTGTGTGTGTCTCTAGACTTGTGTGGATTAGCATTGGCTCACATTCCATGCTGAGTCCTTCAGAAGTGGACAAATTATGTAGTTCATGTGTCCCATGTCATGATTGCACATGAATGTGTGGCACGTACAGCAGACATTTTGAAGCCAGCAGTGTTACTGTTTCACACATGTCCTGTATCATTTACTGTCCCGGCTGTTTGCACCAGATTCCTAAATGTGACTATTACCATTCACAGACACATTTTCCATGTTTGTTGTTCTCACTGTGGTAATACTGAAGAAGTGTAGTACAATGTATTCTCTATGTGTCATGACTGTTGACTTGCACTGTATGGTGCATTGTGATGCCAGTCAATGTTTGCGCTGTGTGAATCAGAGGCTACGGAGTTGTGCACATCTCATGGTCTGTTGCAATGACGTGTCACCTTTCATCTCACCTAGGAGGCGACCCAGTGTGTATCACCCTGCTGGCTAACATTGAGGATGATGACGTGATACACAGATTCTGTTTGGACCGCACGAACATCCAAGACCTGTGTGCCATGTTGGATCCTCACCTGCAGGCTGGCAGGACATACCCAACAGCATTGACAACCGAAACAAAGGTGATTGCGGCACTGCATTTCCTGGCCAGTGGGTCATTCCAGGAGACAGTGGGCATTGCAGGGGGGATGTCTCAGCCCACCTTCAGCATGGTGCTAAGGGATTTCCTGTTGGCCATGATGCGATACAAGGACCAATACATCAGTTTTCCAAGGCGTGCGGCTTTGGCGGATGTAAAGGCGGATTTCTATGCCCTTGGCCACATCCCGAATGTTGTAGGTGCTATTGACTGCACACATGTTGGCCTGGTTCCACCACAGGCACGGGAACACATCTATCGGAATCGTAAACATTCCCATTCCATCAATGTGCAGGTGGTGTGCCACGCGATATGATCATATCACATGTATGTGCCAGGTTTCCGGGCTCCGCACATGATTCATACATCCTGCACAACAGCATTGTGCCCCAGCTGATGGCCAATCTACTTCCGGAGCGGGCATGGATTGTGGGTGAGTAGGCAGAGTCAAGTTGTGTGCTGTGTGTGCCATGCTGTCCTCTGCCACAGTTGTATTACTGAATCGTTATGTTTATTTCACACCTAGGTGACTCTGCATATCCCAACAGACCGTGGTTGCTGAGCCCACTATGCAATCCTAGGACGCCGTCTGACGTCCGCTACAACAATGCCCATGGTAGAACACGTCAGGTGGTGGAGCGAACCTTTGGTCTCCTAAAATCGAGATTTCGCTGCCTGGACCGGACCGGAGGGGCACTCATGTACTCACCCAAGAAGGTGTGTCAGATAGTGGTAGCGTGCTGCATGCTGCACAACTTGGCCTTACGGAAAGGAATACCCATGATCCTGGACGATGATGACCAGCCAGGGCCCCCCCCTGCGATCCCACAAATGTCCAGTGACGAGGATAGTGGTGAGGAGGAAGGTGTCGACCAGCGTCAGCAGCTCATCAACCGCTACTTCACTTGAAGGTGGGTGACGATGTACAACTGGTCCATTGTCTGTTGATGTAGTTGTTTGGGTGGAGGTCTATGTGATCTTTGTGAGTGCATCATGTTGTTGACTCAGTGCTGGCTGCCTGTGTGTTGGATACAGGGTATGTAGGAACTGCTACACGATGTCTCTGTTGGTACTGTTGCACATTGTTATGTGTGCATTTTGTTGTACAGTGAGGACATGTGTTGTGTGATGGCTGTGATGCCACCACCTGACTAGTGACTTTTGTTCTGTTGTCTTTTGCTAGGTCCCTTCTGCCTCCCCTTGCCTACAGAGGATCCATGCTCCTGTGACATTATAACCATGGTAAACATCGCACATACTGTGATAAACATGGAGCAGACTCAAATACATTGGTGCGTTATTGTTGTTTATTGTCAATGGGTATATGTGAGAGGGAAGTGGATATTTACATAAGTGTGAATGGTGAATCTATGTGTTGGCAGTGATGGTAGATGAGACAATCAAGTAGGCACCACATTGATGTGGTGACACAGTCCAACAGACGGATGCCATTTCCATGGCAGTGTGGGTAAGGACAGTGTACCAAGTCAATGGCAGGGTGAAGAGTGTTGCCATCATGGCTGGCTCCTTGACTGGCGTTTGGCAGGTGCTTTGCCATGGGTGAGTCCCAAGTTTTTCTTTGGACGGCCCCTCCTTCTTTTGGCAGGGGGGGCATCGTCTGCTAGGCCACTGGGGTCTGAGGAGTCACCCCTCTCCGTGCCCGCAGGGGTGGATGATGAACTGTCATCCTGCGGGACAACGGGGGAGGTGGAGGTGTGTGATGTGGCACTGGCCTATCCCTCAGTACGGCCACTAACTGGCCCATGAGGTCCACAATTTGTCCAATACGGTTGTCCATGGACCTCAGCAGACGTTGGAGCTCCAGGGCATCTTCGTGGGCCTGGCCCATTTGTGCCTGTGTTCGTTCATAGGCACCCACGACTCTGGTGATGTTAGCCAGGGCTTCGGTCACAGTGTCCGGTGTTGTTGGAGTCCCACTTGTCCTCCCACCTGCCCTACTATCACTGGCCTGTTGCCTCACCACTCTAGACACACGCCTGCCCTCCACAGTTGGTGGTGTTGGCTGGGCATCCTCTATGGCTGTGCGAATGTTGCAGGCAAAGGTGGTAGTGGTGGTGGTGGTGGCACAGGTCGTTCCAGCAGGGGTCAGCGTTGTTGTTGTTGCTGATGGTGGGGGGGCAGTGGGGTCATGTGACCGGTTGCGCCCTGGCACACCAGATGGGCCGGCTTGGAGCTCCTCATCCAAAGAATCCAGGGACTCTGCATCCGAGTGTCTATGTTCCGGGGGTGGAGACTAGCTCTGCAAATTGAGGTTGTTGTCCTCTGCAGTCAGTTGTTGGTCACCTGTGGAACAGAGGGTACATGGTCATTGACTTACAGCCATATGGCTTGCTGTGTTTGATGTCTCTTATTTACATGTTATGCAACACACAGTTACGTATTTCATGAGTTGAATGTCTGCACAGTGTTGTTCGTCATGACATGATGTGGAGGTACATACATCTTGTTCCATGGTGTGACAAGTCATTGGATGCCATGCCCAACTTGACACTCTTTGTATGGAACTGATGAGTTGTCATATGACAACTGGCTGCCATGCAACTTGATGTGATGCATCGAGGATGATTACTCTTCCCGACAGATGTTACATATGCACATGTACTACACATTGTCACATTGTTATCTCATGCATACCTTTGTAATGTTCTGTGCTTGTATTTATTTGCTAGACAGACCATGCCTTTTTATTGTTACTATGATCCTTCATGCTCAGCACCCATGGAATTTGCACATAGCATTCTGTGCAGGGCATATTTGGTCCCTGATTTGCTTACACATGGGTTTAGTTGAGTCACAGTTCTGTTTCTGTCACAGTTACATACGCATCGCTGTCTGCATTCTATCAACTGGGATGTAATTGGGGTGTATTTTGTTGTGATGTGTGGCATTGTGTTTGCATTAGCTCAATGCTTTTGTTGAGGTATGGTGGGATGCATGCACTGGCTGCTTACCTGTACAGTTGGCATCTTTTGGGTGGACTTTCTACCACATGCTTCTGGGTGGGAGGGAATGCTCCTTCCTGCTGCGGGATGGGGCAGGGTGCGCCTGGTGGGAGTTGTGGTGCTGGCCTCCCTATTCCAAACACTCCTCCCTGTAAAGAGGGCTACCTACCTGTTAGGTGAGGGTGTAGCACACAATGACTCCCACATGGTTGTGGGGAGTAGTCCATCCTGCTCAGCTGTGGGACAGGGGGCCTGGTGGGAGTTGTAGTGCAGGCCTCCCTATTCCAAAGACACCTCCCTGTAAAGAGGGCTACCTACCTGTTAGGTGAGGGTGTAGCACACAATGACTGCCACATGGTTGTGGGTGTGGGGAGTAGTCCATCCTGCTCAGCTGTGGGACAGGGGGCCTGGTGGGAGTTGTAGTGCTGGCCTCCCTATTCCAAAGACACCTCCCTGTAAAGAGGGCTACCTACCTGTTAGGTGAGGGGGTAGCACACAATGACTGCCACATGGTTGTGGGTGTGGGGAGTAGTCCATCCTGCTCAGCTGTGGGACAGGGGGCCTGGTAGGAGTTGTAGTGCAGGCCTCCCTATTCCAAAGACACCTCCCTATAAAGAGGGCTACCTACCTGTTAGGTGAGGGTGTAGCACACAATGACTGCCACATGGGTATGGGGAGTAGTCCATCCTGCTCAGCTGTGGGACAGGGGGCCTGGTGGGAGTTGTAGTGCAGGCCTCCCTATTCCAAACACTCCTCCCTGTAAAGATGGTTACCTACCTGTTAGGTGAGGGTGTAGCACACAATGACTGCCACATGGTTGTGGGTGTGGGGAGTAGTCCATCCTGCTCAGCTGTGAGACAGGGGGCCTGGTGGGAGTTGTAGTGCAGGCCTCCCTATTCCAAAGACACCTCCCTGTAAAGAGGGCTACCTACCTGTTAGGTGAGGGTGTAGCACACAATGACTGCCACATGGTTGTGGGTGTGGGGAGTAGTCCATCCTGCTCAGCTGTGGGACAGGGGGCCTGGTGGGAGTTGTAGTGCTGTTTGCCTGGACACATACAACACAGTAGATGTGGTCTACCTTTGTGATGTTTGAGGTGGGGTGGATGTAAAATCAGTGTGACCAGTGTGTGTTTTTGGGGTGCAGATGTGTGTACTTGTGCCTCAGGGATGTATCTTTGTAATTGTGCAAGACAGTACATGGCAGATTCATGGTATACATTAGTTGGTACTTACCAGCCTCCACTCCCCCAGGTATTCCTTCAAGACTCTCTGGATGCAGTATGGCAAGCACCTTCTCCTCCCACGCAGTCAACGGTTTTGGTGGGATGGGAGGGCCTCCACCAAGCGCATCAGCCAGCTCTCAATTCTTGGCCCTCCTCTTCTTGACTACACTCTTCAGGTCATGCCACCGCCTCATGATTTCATTCTTGTTGCGGGGCACATTCCCTACTGCATTGACCCTGCCCACTATCCTTGCCCACATGTTTGTTCTTGTGGCTAATGGTGTCTGTTGGACAATGCTGTCAAAGAGTTGTGGTTCTACTCTGATTATCTCATCTACCATTACTGTCAACTCAGTGTCAGTGAATTTTTGGCATTTTGTGATGTGCCATGGTGTGTGCTGTGCTGATGTTTTGGGGTGCAGTTGTGAGGGTGGTGTATGTGGTGTGTGTGTGTGTTGTTGTGCTGGTGAGATGTGTGGTGTTTTGCCTATCCAATGTGCTGCAGGCTTTGGTTCCTTCAGGGCTGGAGTAGTGCAAAGGATTGTGGACAGGGAAGGGGCTGGTTTTATGCTCAGCTACGTGGGTGTGTCAAGATGGTGTAATGCAGTGAGGTGTGCTGTGTGGGTTGTCCTGTGATTTGTATAATTGAATTTGCCATGGGGGGGTGTCATTGGGAGGTTTCTGCTTATTTTGGGGGCAGGGCTAGTTGCCTGTGTGCTATTGCTGGCCTTTTTTTAAAAAAAATTTACTTGCCCGCCATTTTTTTTGCGGGGCAACCGCAGCGATGGCTGTGCTGCAGGGCTTCCGCCGGATCTCACATTGGTTACTGTTGGCGACCGCGGCGGACGGAAACAGTGGAACGTACCGCTGTGGCATCGGGGATATCATAATATCATTGGCGATCACTCCGCGTGTCTGGCGGCGTGTTGATGTGTTTCCGCTATGTTACCGACCGTCGCTGGTGAATTTTCACTTTCTCTGCCCTCTACGGGTGGTTTTTCGATAGCTCCTACCGCTGCGGACGGAATGTTTTGGCGGTTGATCATAATAGGGTCGGCGGGGTTTCCGCGGTACCTGCGGACGGTGATTTTCCGCAACCATGGCGGTCGGATTTTTTTCCGCCAGTCATCGTAATGACCCTCTAAGTTCCTAGAGGAATAGATTCAAAGTTTGGTAATCTTCCAGAAACGATGAAGCATCGAAATGCTGATCATGAGGGTGCACTAATCCTCAAGAAAGGCAAGGTGTTTGGCAGAATACAGGTCTTTTAATTGAATACGAACACAGAACGCGTCTCCTCTCCTTTTGGAGAAGTTTTTGTCTTTTTTCTTGGTTAGTTTCCCTGCTTACTTCTCCGAACCCATTCAGTAAATCAGGGACCCACTTATGTTCTTTTGAAGTTTTTTCAGAGGCAAGGATGTCCCTGTGGTTGGGCGTCGTCCAGTTTCCATTTTACTCTATGCGGACGATGCGGTTTTGATCGCCTGCACCGCAAATGGACTCCAGTTGTACTGGATTCTTTTAATGATTTTATGATGGGGTTAAATTTGAGAATAAACCACCAAAAAGCACATATTATGATCAAGGGACCAAAAAAAAAAAAACGTTCACGCATACACACCATAGATGGTATCCCAATCATCAAGGTGCAGAGTTTTAATTCCCTTGGGGACCTGCTGACAGAAAATTTGTGCTGGGATAAGCTCCTGAGCTAAGGAGCTTGTACATTCGCCGGGGCTATAGATGCGATTTTTTAATTCTCCAAGAAATTAGGCCATAAGCACATTATGGAGCTAACGACTTTATATAAAAGCAAATGTCCCTCTCTGGGAACTTTGGGACTAGCGTTTGGGACCATACTCCACCTTTATTCTCGATTGAGAATAAATTGATGTGCAGACTGCTGGCTTCTTCTAAGAGTCCCACCAGTCTTATTGTACATCTGGAACATAGACTTCCTTTTTTGGATGACATAGTTAAGGCCGCACTCTTGCTTCTTTACATTAAGATCTGGCACTCGCCCCACATCACATTTACACAATTTGTCATTGAAGACTGCTTGAGACAAGACCGTTCAGACCTCATCCCCTAGTTAGCCTATGTTAAGAGGAACTTTTCCGAATTTGGCCTGTCACATCTATTTCTCTCACCTAATGTAATTGATAACAGCACAAAGAACCGGGTGAAATCTCTTTTTTATCAATATGGGGATCAGGCCAGACTCTAAATGTACATCTATGAGTTTGGTCTGCCACTACCTAGATATAAAATCTGCTGAAGGAATGGAACCATACTTATAGTGAATCTTGCGCCCCGAACATAGAATTTGTTTTACCCATTTCAGACTAAGCACTTTTTGGTAGTTCATCCTCAGCAGGGCACTTGGGGGCATATTAACAAGGGCATTATCTCCGCTTTTTGGCTTTAAAAGCCAAAAAGCGGAGATAATGTTTTCGCCCTATTAACAAGGCAGTGCTAACATGCATTAGCGCATGTTAGCACCCTTTACCCGACGCCTCCCTTTGCATCTCTAATGAGATGCAAAGTGGGCGTCACTGAGCAGTACAACCTTGCAAATATCGCTGATGTGCACATCGCGATATTTACAAGGCTGCCCCAGCATTTAAGCAGACGTTAGTTTTTGGCGAAAACCGCTGTTTTCGCCAAAACTAACGTCTGCTAAAATGCAGACTTACCTATCCCTAACATTGGGGGTGGATTATGCTGATATGACCACAGGGTCGTATCAGCAAGGTTATCGCCGTTTTGCAGGGAACATCGCTGGAAAACCAGCGATGTTCCCTGCAAAACTGCGATTTCCCCGCTATCGCTGGAATTTTGTCGCCCTGGAGAAACGCGTTGTTAATAACGTGCTACCAGGGCGATAAATTCCAGAGATAGACGGCGATAAATAACAAAGCGCTAGGCGCGCTTTGCGTTATTTATCGCCGTCCCTTAATAATATGCCCCTTGGTTCCCCACTCTACCCCATTGTCCTTGCGATAACCTCTCTAAGCAAATGTTTGTCCATTTTATGCTCTTTTGTGTTTTTTTCGCTTGTCCCAGACTAAAACTTTTATATCCATTATTGCGATCTTATGGTTTTCGAACACATATTTTAAGCATGCAGTGTTTACAGCTTTTAGATTCGGAGCACTGTTGTTTAGCTGTTATAAGCTATATTAAACAAGCACTCAGAATTAGAAAGGTGGAGAACTTTAATATTTCGGGAGAAACCAGAATTTTTACCCCAGGCCAGAGCCCCTGCCTTTGTTGTAACCAGCCTTTAAAGTCTCTGCCAAATTGAGTCTTGCCTTGACTATTACAACCTGGTCAGTATTTTAGTGTCATAAGATCGCATTATGTACCCCAAGATATATATGTATCATTTTATTGTGATTTTATACTGTTTATCTTTTTGCATGTATGTGTATTTATCTTTTTATGGTTATCAGCCGAATAAAAGTATTTGATTGACTGACTGCCTGAATAGTATACCTAATGGGCAATATGAATGTTATATGTGCTCGGGTGGTCATGAAGGGGCTAAAGAGTTAAATATATCAGGATGGTTGGTCCTGTGGGAGTCCCATGGTTCTGAAAATTCAAACAATAAGACCCTCTGATTGGCTGAGGAATTTTTTTCTTGGAGGGCATTTTCAGTACCACAGGACCAGTAAAGCGTTAACGAGTGATCAGATTGGCTTGCAGCAACCCAGAGCAAAATGTTGCAGCCACCATTACAGAAGTTGGGGACTTGATCCCAGTGTCCTGAATGTGTTTCTAAAAAGTAGTATAAAAGGGCAGGGTAGGGACACCCTGAAACCCTGGTACTTGATGGCAGGGCGTGGGAAGACTCAGATGGACCACCTCCATTGGCCAAAAACGAAAAATAAAAAAAATCACACCAGAGTACTCCTTTGGGATCCAGTGTGGCCCTCCTGTGAGGTACAGCAGTATTCCTGCAGTACTCCTGCATTACTGCTGCTTAAGCTTCAACTCCGTCGTGCAGCAGTACAATGCAAGTTTCTCTGGGGGAACCTTGCACAGAACCACAGTTCCATGGAGATGAAGCTTGAGCGCCAGTCCTGCGGCAGTGCCACAGTACCTGAGAGAAATAAAAAAATATATAGCTATTAAATGAAATGTGGGTTAGGGGTCTGCAGGTGAAGGGCGTCCGCTGAGGGTTGTGCGCACAGCCTGGCTGACTACAATGATGTAATTTAACATGTCATGAGCGATCTAGCCTATGAACTGATAAGCAATGCATGGCAGGGGTGCAAGTTATAATTACCTCAGTAAATTATAATTGATGATTTTTTTTTGTTGCTTTTTTATTTTAGCTTTTGTGTTATTTCAACACCTAACTATACTTTTTGAGTGAATTTCTGGGGTATTGTAATGTAAGATGAGATAAGAAATAGATTTTTTGACTTGCTAATAACTTTGGTGCAGTTTGATGAATCCTCACAAACTTTTCCCAAAATAATTCTCATTCACCTCAGCTCTTTCCTGGAAAGTTTCAGGGTGATCTGTCAAGTGGGGGCCGGGAAAAAGGGAGGGTCCCAAAACGCATTTTTGTCCATTCATTTTTTCATAGAAAAATTGAACAGCAATACAGCAAAACCTGTTCAAAGGAATTGCACCAAATTTGCCGGAAAGCTAGATCTTGATCTTGAAAGTGTGCCTCTTGTGATTTGATGTAAATCCATTAAGTAGTATGTGAGAAATTAAGGTTCAAAATAATTGTATATTTCACTCCGCAGAGGATCCACGGATCTGATAGATCAAAGAAATTACCTGATTGGCTGGCACCACACTAACAAAGATGTGACAGAAGCCTTTTTGGGACTTGGAAACTAAAAAAAGCGTTTTTAGTCCCGGTGGGAGACGATCCCTCTGGAAACCCTACAAGGCTTAGGGGGTAAGGGTATCTCTACCGTGCCCCAATATGCTTTGTTTACACTTTTTTCAGGACACGAGGACTGAGTCCCCGAGTCCTAAAATGGCTGCCTCAGCATCTTTGCCACAAGATCATTATCTACACATATGATAGATCAAAGAAATGATTTGATTGGATGGCACCACATCAACAAAGATGTGGCTGCAGCCGTTTTAGGTCTCGGAAAAAAAGTTATAAAAACATGTAAAGTGGCAGCATAAGGATGCCCCATGCGCCACTGAAATTCATCCAGTTATAGTTAACTAAAGTAACTATAACTCCTTGTACCCGTGGTACCGTTTAAAATAAAAAAGTATTTTTGGGCCCCAGTGGGGAACGGATCCCCTCTGGGACACCCCACAAGGCCTAGGATCCCAACCCTGCCCCCCAACCCATATGTTTTTTGACACTTTTTTCAGGACACAGGAACTGAGTCCCTGAGTCCTAAAATGGCTGCCGCAACATCTTTGTTGATGTTGTGGCAGTCATTCAGATCATTAACTTCGATCTGCCAGGTCAGCGAATCCTCCGCTGCGTGAAATATGCATAAACCTTAAACCTTAATTTCTCCAAAACTACTGAATGGATTTACACCAAATCACTAAAAGCACACGTTCTAGGTAAAGATCCAGCTTTCTGCCAAATTTGATGTACTTCCATTCTGCCGTTATGAGTATAGCTGTGTCCAATTTTCCTATGGAAAATTGCATGGCGAAAACGTGTTTTAGGACCCCCATTTTTTTTCTTGGCACCAGCTCTTGACGGATCACCCTGAATCTTTCCAGGAAGGAGCTGAGGTAAATGAAACTTTTTTTGGGAATGCTTTGTGAAAATTAGTCAAACAGCACAAAAGTTAGATGCAAACCAAACAGTCCTTTTCCTATGTAAACATGGTCCTAACAATAACTACTCAGTGTCGAAGCCCACTGGGTATAATATATTATATATAAATTAAATTTTGATTCATAGATTCACTATAGAAATCAAGGGTAAAAGTCAAGTTATGGTTAGGTTTCCTTATAACACCATGAAGTATGTTGTATGTTTAGAAAAACCTCTGTACACTTATGCTTACAAAACAAAAATTAAATACCACTGAAATTTGCAAGTTGTGGTTCGGTAAACTAACCATAACTATGGCCCTCATCATGCAGTGCTTACGCCTCCCTTATTACATCACTCATAACTTGTTAAATCACATGACATTGATGACATTACTGATGACATCTCAAATGACATCATTGATGACATCACTGAAGATACTGCACTTGACATTAGTTTTGCTTTTTCTAATGTTGTAAATGACGAATTGAGATATTCATATTATATGTTTTATGAGTAAAAGCTTATTTTTGTAATACATTCTTTGGATCTATTGTTTTTGGAACAGTATAATTTTAAAGCAATTAATAGGTTTTGATTGGTTATGTATGTTATTTTGCAAGATATTGGTGGGTCTCTTCTTATGTAGTAATAGTTGAATGTATGATGGTTATATAGGTGTATATGAGGGAGTGTTTTAAATCATGGTGTGTGTGTGTTGTAGTATATTATTAGGTGTTTTCCTTTACAGCAGTTGTGTTGTTATTGTGATGTTTGCGTTATGTTGTGTCCATGCCTGTGTGCTACTGAGATAGTGAATATCTATGTTGATGTTATTTGTTTTACAGTGGTTTACAACAGTTATAATCTGTCTTAATAGTGTGAGTTTTAAAGCAAACTTTATTTCAGACAAGGTTTTAGGGTGTTAATGTGTAAAGAAGAAGAGTTATGTTTTTATAGTAGTGGGTACAGTATTATTATATGGTGTCAGGGTCAGACAGAGACAAAAAATCGGTCCAGGAATTAAAATGAAAGTGGCTTCTATTAGCAAACCAGATAGCTAAAAAAGTGGCCCACATTTGCAAATCAGGCCAGTTTTGAACTTGTAAAGACACGCTGTATGGGTATTTTGCAAGGTATGGGAAACTGCATGCATTTGTGTTTACTGCAGGCAATACTTGTAATATCAGGGAACTCAACAGTAAAAACCAGCCCATAACACAGGCTTACAAACTGCTAAAAACCCAGCCCACATATTGAGCTGTCAGACCAGCCCATCAGGAACTGCCAATTCAACCCTGCATAAGAAAATGATGTGGATTAATAGTTCTGTAATTAGTGTATCCTTAGTTATAACTGTTATGTAGGTGATACACTTATTAAACAAGGCTCTACTTAACAGTAGAAGATGGCATTGGTGATTTCATCAATTATGCAATTTAATATGTTATGCTTGATGTAAAATGTGAGGTCATAAGCAGTGCATGATGAAGGTGCAGATTATCGTTAATTTACTGAATCATATCTGGCATTTTGGAATCGGTGAATGAAATAAATATGAGAACATATAGTAAATATGTTTAAATGTATAATTATATAGGGTTATTATGTTAAAATTAAATCATTTTAAAAATTTCACATTTTACACTTACAATCTTTGTTTTCTTTTTTCACTTGCTCTTGGTTTGTGTAGAGCTTCATAGTGAATTTTTTTTTCTTGAAGTTGTTTTTTCACGTTGAGTGTACTGTTTCGGGAATATATGAAAAAAGAATATCTATGTTATTAGATTTGATTGTAAATATGTTTCATATTGAAAATAAACAGTTCTTTCAGTTAAGGTTTTTTCAATTGTAGAGGGCAAGTAAACATACGTTTTCTTACAAGATGCAATTTGTTTCCATGTGCGTTGCTGGTATGGGTGCAAAAGGGCTACCACTCAGGTAGAGCCATGGTCTCCTCTGTTGTAGGCTAGCTGTGCAGAAACCCTTATGTTTGTTGTATCTATATTTCTACTTTTATAAATGAGTTCTGTTTTTCAGTTTTTTTCTGTTAGTTAACCTTTTACTTTTCACCATTCAAATATGAATGGCTACAGTTTTTAGGTATTACTATATGTGGATGACACTAATTAAAGTGGTCTTTTTACATGCTGTATTATAGTATCTTTGTTAATTAGCTTTTTAATTATTTGTACTATAGCTTATTATTTTTAGTTTAACAGTATATTTGATAATATTTACAAGAATGTTATTGTAGCCAGTGTATTTGTTTTCAATATTTGTTCTGTTTTACATTACATTTAGTGTATTATCGATATTTATATACTTTTTATATTAGTGTTTTTGATAGTTAGTTTTCTGATGTTTTTAATAATCTGACTAATTACAGGCCTATTAGTTTAATAGACTGCATACAGAAGGTATTCAGCCGTACCTTACTAGTGAGAATCCAGGACTGGATGGCAGAGAAAAACATACTGTCGCCATTCCAAGCCGGATTCCGACAAAACATTGGAACAATTGATCAGGTTTTTAGATTTATTCTTCTTTACTGGAAGGTGGTGGTATTGGGTAAGAGGAGCCTATATGTTGCTTTTGTAGACCTGAAGTTAGCATTCAACCTTGTGCCCAGTGGAAAGCTTTGGGTGGTGTTGAGAGACATGGGGATGCCTCTGGGGATCCTGGCATTGGTTGTTCGTCTTCATGATGACAACTATCCCAGGGTGCGATGGGGTAAACAGGGCCAAGTCACCGACCCCATTATTGTCAACAGGGGAGTCCAGCAAGGCTGTGTCCTGGCCCCCATGCTGTTTTCCTTTTATGTCAACCAAGTTGTGGACTTCTTAGCTAGGATCCCAGCTGATGCTCCTTCCCTAGGGAAAAAGAAGATCGCCACACTCCTCTTTGCGGATGATACGCCCCTTGTTTCTAAAACTCCCAAAGGGCTTCAGATGCTACTAAACCAATTCAAGGCTTTTTGCGATGAGAGGGGACTAGAAATAAACATCACTAAAACAAAACTCATGATGCTAAACCTGCATAAATCCTTTAAAGGACGCTTAAATTTAAACAACATTTGTTTAGAGCGGGTATGTAGCTTTGAATATTTGGGCGTAAAATTGGCTGAAGGTGTGACCTGGAAGCAATATCTGACTAAAACTAATTTAAAATTTAAACAGATAGTTGGAGCCCTGAGAAAGGAACACTCTTGCTCATATACTAAACTGGTTGCCCCAGGCTTGGAGATCTATAAAAGCAAAGCAGTGAGCAGTGCCCTTTATGGGGCTGAGCTGTGGGGCTTCGAGAAAGTGGACGACCTCACAGCAACCGAGCATAGGTACCTTAAGAATTTAGGGGCATATTAGCAAGAACCTCGTTAAAATTATCGCCGTTTTAGCGGCAGGAAACTGCCGCTAAAACGGCGATAATGGGCTTGCTAATATACGTTATAGAATTCCAATAGAAGCCCAGGTTAGATGTGCAGGACATCTAACCTGGGCTTCTATTGGAATTCTATAACGCATATTAGCAAGCCCATTATCGCCGTTTTAGCGGCAGTTTCCTGCCGCTAAAACGGCGATAATTTTAACGAGGTTCTTGCTAATATGCCCCTCAGTTTCCCTCCCACCTAGCACTCAACTACTACCTCTTAAACTAGATATGGGGGTTAAATCACTACAAGACTTAACCAAATTACGTCCTCTTCTTTTTTAGCATAGATTGATTTCGACCCCAGAATTGTCCCCGTATGCCTCAGCCCTAGAAGAAGTTTGCACCCTAGATACATCCAAGAAGATAGGCTGGATAAGGAACGTCAATATTCTACTTAAGAACATTGGGTTAAAAGGGGGCTGTACCTATCGTTTGGACCTCCCCACAAAAAAACAACTAAAATCTATGTATTGGGATTGGGTATTTGAGAATGAGTCCAAAAATAGCAAATTAAGAAGATTAACAGGGGAATTCCTAGATTTCATACTGTTGCGATCCCTGGAGGGTTTCCTTGATCTCATACACGTGCTGGCAGATAGAAAGTTATACATTAAATTTAGACATGGCACAATCCCTCTGAGTGCGTTTACTAATTCATGGCTATGCAATGCTGATAAGAACAAGGGTTGTCCCTGCTCTTTTGCCTCAACAGAAACTATAGGCTACGCTTTCTTTGGCTGTCCAGCGTACTCAGTCCCTAGAAGCAGATGGCTTATTCCTATATGCAAATCGCTGGGAACTAGAGATCATAGTGTGGCACTGCGCATTTTAAGATCCGATGCAAGACCTCTCTTTGCTTGTGCAATTGCTAAATTCCTAGGCCATATGTGGGGAATCAGAAGGAAAGTACAATCTGAATCTCCTATTTGGTCGATTTGATCTAATGTGATTCCCCTAATTTTGGCCGGTGAACACCAATCCGAATTACCCTTGTAAAGCTGACAATGTATAGCTTTTTAATAGTGTAAGTTTTGGGGCCCATTGTTCCACTGTTTTATAGTACTTTATCTCTTTTATTCAAATGATGAATCTTAATCGGCATAGTTTTTATTTATTGTATTTGATTCATAAAATGTGAATATGTTTTAATGCATTGTTTTAATCAATTCAATTAATTTTGTATACATAACCTCTATTAATCTATGTATATGCACTTTGCACTTTCAAGGTCTGTCGACCGAAATAAAGTTTATTGATTGATAGGTTATCAATGTTTTTGACACAATATTTTTGTACCCAATAAATTGTCATTCAACCTCTATATGTATTTCTTAATTTTACTCACAATACAGGCCAAGTTGCCAGTGGGAGCACAGGGATTGAGAAAAGGCATAAAGACAGAACTTTGAGGGTATGAACTGGGCCAGTCCCATGAATGAAGGTGTTCAAGAAAAGGTGCATTATGCTTTTCATGAGGGATGCCTGGAAAAAGTCAATCAGAAACATTCTGTACCAGTTGGGGACATTTTGTAAGCTTGTTAGGAAGACCAGATAGAAGGCATTACCATAGTCTAGGTGAAATTGAACTAAGGTCAGGACTATTGGAATATGATGAGTGGCTTGGATATAGGCAGATTATTTCTCAGACGTTTGAGCTGCCAGACACATGTGCTGATCAACTTAAAAACCGGATGATCTATGGAAATATCTGCACTTGGGTAAATGCGCAGATTCAGTACCACTTTTGAGGTGTACGACAGGTGCCCATCACTGAGGTCCATGTAATGAAGCTCAAACTGTGGATATTGATTTTGTAATCAACAGTTCTGTTTTAGTGGGTTTGAGGATTTGGGTGTATTACAAGGTATGGTTGTGCAACCTTACTGTGTAATGCACTCGAAAAACAGTCTTGGGTCCAGTCAGGCTCATTTGTAAAACCTCTAGCTCAACCCTGAGTAGCTGTGGCTTCGAGCAGCAAAGCTTAAACAAAGGAACTAGTGTAAAGCATTTAGACGCACCACACAACGAAATAAGAAAGTCACACAAAACGAAAGAAATCCAACCCCAATTTACAAAAGTAGATTATATTTGTATGACTTTTTAGAGACCAAGATGAGCAAAATCCACCGGAGTGTTCTGGAGATATAGATTTTTAAAGAAAATTTAAATCTCTGTTCTTTTTAGTCACAACGGCAAACAAGCATTGGTAACCGTAAAGTTTGGAAACTTTTGAAAAGTTTGAAAGAGTTGTGTTTGGCACTCCGGCCTGACTAGGGCAACCCAATCCAGCAGGGAGAAAGTAAGGGGGCCACTAAGGAATATTTGGATAGTTACCTGGTCACTAAAGTATTCTCCAGTCAGTTTTGCATCACGACCACCATAGACTTTAATGGAGTGGTCCTGGGGATGCAGGAGATGAAGGATTTTCAAGGATGCTCTGGGTGCTGTGCAGTCGTCATTGTGGTTACTCCTCGGTCCATGGGTCAGGTGGTGCGACTTAGGCCACAGAGGTCGAGATCCCACAAAGTCCTCTTGGAGCCAGTAGAAGGCTAGCTACTGCTGGGCTACAGAACATAATATGCTTATTTGTATAGCACACGTTCATCCAGAAGGGTAGCTTGGTGCTGAATAACAGATGTTTATTGTTACCCAACTCAATGGCACTCATTTCATCGACCTCGTAAGGATGAAAGGCTAAGTGGACCTGCTGGGATTTGAACCTGTGACCATGAGGTCAAACACAGGCATCTGCAGTTCGCGCATTAGTCCACTAAGCCACCAGACTCAGCTACCATTTCCAGTTACAGCAGGTCCAGCTGTATCATTTGGTGGAGGCTAGTGTCCCTCTTGGGTGACCACTCTGGACTCAGATGATACGCCAGGATCTGGCAGACTCAGGTGCAACTTTGGCCATCGAGGATTGGCCGCCTGGGGCGCCCAGTGGTGGTTAGTGGCAATTGTCCAGAAGTGGCTACTGACTTGCCGAGTTGGGCTACTTCAGCTTTGATGGCCCTGGTGCTGTTTCCAGGGGATCAGCCAACTGACCCTTGGCGTCACTTCTTTGGTCTGGGGCTTGGGGGTGACTTTTCCTCAAGCCAGGAGCCACAGGCACAGTCCTCTCTTTGCTAGCCTAAGGTGCTGCAGGTGCAGTCGGACAGATGGTGCAGCCTCTCTTTGCCAGGTCCAGGGGTCAGCAGGGTAGTCTTTCTTCAGTCCTTCCTTCAGTTCCATTGTGATCTGAGGTTCAGGATGCAAGGAGTGCAATATTTATTCCCAGAAAGTGCCCTGGGGGGGTGATGCATTCACTAGCCAATGGCCTACTAGGATCCCTCTCGCCGTGTGATGACTGTGACTATGCGTGGCACCTAGCAATCCCAGGGTACACTATTCTGCCAACTCCTAAGATGTGTGAACCCTTCCTTGGATGTTAGGAGCTTGGTAGCCCACCCTAGAAGTGTGGCTACCTGTGGGCTACACGCTCACGGGAAAACCAGTTTGGGCTCTGGTCTCCCCTCTCTGTTCCCACCACCAGTCTGACTACGTGAACAAAGGGGCAACCCCTCAGGAGTATGATTGTCATTTGCCCACCAAAGGCAGCTTCGCCTTTGTAGCTCACCTTTTGGGCCAACACCACGTGTGGCTTCCTGCGAGGGGGAAGTAACACCTCCCTCTGTAGCAGGCTACCATTGTTCCTAAGCCTGGGAGTCATTCACACTACTCCCCAGGAGAGCAGAAAGCTGTCTGGTGGCCAGCATCCATGTGAGGCCAGTAGACAACCTAGGCTACAGAGTGGTAACTTTCTAAAAGTTGCTTTTCCTTAAAAGTGACATTAAATTCGACTTGGCCATCCTGTCGGGTGTAATGCCACAATTAATTTGATACCTTGAGGTACCCATTTTAGTAGTCCCATTCAGAAGTTAGCCAGGCTGAGGGGTCAGTCGGTAATTCTGTGTTAGCCAATGGGGCTACCAACTTTTCCACAGCAAAATGACAATTTGGAAGTGTTGCTATCAGGATAGATTAAGAACGTATGTCCTACTTAATAATATATAGCTCCCTGCCTCAGGACTCCAAAGGCATTCCTTGGAGAAGACCTAAATATATTGTTAAGTGAAGCAGGACCTTTGCCATTGGTTTAAATGGCAAAGTCGAACTGCAGTTTAAAAGCTCCTCCAGGCTGCAGTGGCAGGCTGGGAGCCTTTTTGTACTTTGTCCCACACAGGGTGGAACAACCAGTGCTGCAGCCCTAGGGAACAGTCTACCTTACATGCCCTGGTTACCCTTGATACCAGATACCAGGGACATATAAGTAAGTCTGCTTATGCTAATTGGTGATAGCCAGTTCAACATATACTCTGTAAGGGGTTAGAACACTGGCACTGAAGTCTGGTTAGCAGGCCTCAGTGCACACTCAGAGTCACAAAACCAGCACTATCAGTCCAAACCTTTGGGGGTGATCATGCAGAAAGAGGCATTTCCTTACAGTAGGGTTGGGAAGATGGTGGACATTCAATCGTAGACTGTTGTTATTGGATAGGGTACGTTGGGATTGATGGAGCTTAAATATTAACTGAGTAGCTTCTGTGTACATATAAAATATTATTGAAGCGTTTGGCCGAGCAGCCAAATAGATATTGTATAACAGTGGCAAAAATAATGAATGCTGGGGTATCCCACAATTAAAGATTCTAGATTTGAACAGTGGCAATAAAATGGCCTTTCTCCCCACCAAGGGGGCAGAAACGATTCTGACTATTTTACAGAAAAGTGATCACAGCCTGGTCACTCATTCTTGAGAGGAGTATGACATGATCGACACTGTCGAAGGCTGCGACGAGTTAAATAGCACATGCACGCTAATGTCTCCATTGTCAACAGTTCACCCAAGATCATCCAGAACAGAGATGACAACCAGTTAAAAAAAGTTTAGACTTCCTTCTCAAAATGACAACCAGTTCAGTGCTCTTGTCTAAATCCCGCTTGCCAAGGATGTGATCGGTTGCTACCTATAATGGAAGGTTTGAGTTCATTAGAATTCACAATCGTTCTAATGCACTTGATTTGCAGATGAATAGTGTTTGCATACTGTTTTTACAGTATGGTGATGGGCTCTCTATACCACTTGCAGATGAGAGATGGTCTGAAGGTTTTGTGTGACTCCTAATAGTCTGACCTAATTGGTCTCTCCGACAGTTGCATTGTCAAAACCCAAACATAAAAACTTCTCATATCTGGCAGGAACTATGTCCACTGCCTGTGGTATACATTTTTGTGATGTGTATGGCAATGGTTTGCACCGTTGTGGGTGTTGCTACTGGTCTGTGTATAAGAGAATGTTTCAACTGCAGCTATATTACCTGTACATTTTAAGTTAATCTTGTACTGCTGCTTCAACTGAACGTGTGTGTGTGTCTGTATACAAAAGCTGTTCTCTTTTAATAATGATTATTAATTGTATAACTCGTAGAATAAGCACAACACAATATTTAAACAGTAACTACATCAATAATTACATAATTTCAAAACCCTACCAGGTTCCATGATTAGTTAGGAAACAGGTTAGAGAAAAACAAAACAGAAGGAAAAGGACAAGAGGCCACTAACGAGTAAGAATCTAACAGTAGCTTAACTAATCACAATGTAAACATTGTAGGAGAGTAGGATCTGCTTCACATGGGTACCCCCACTTTTTGCTGATGCTTCACTGTTTTTCGACCTTAGTCTGGCTGGGGCCCTGCTAATCAGAACCCCAGCCTAGCTGCTGCCTCTTTAAAATGGTTTCCATGTGCCTTAGGCACATCTCTGATTGGAATCTGGAGTGCCCTTATAAGTCCCTAGTATATGGTATACTATGTACCCAGGGCATAGGTACCTCAGAGGCCTACCAGGGGCTGCAGCATGTATTGTGCCACCCCTGGAAGGCCATCCAAACTGACACCACAGGTCTGCTACTGCAGCCTGGGTAAGGTGGTGCATGCACCCCTTACTGTGATATAGGCTACCTATATCACTACATACATACACACATATAAACCTATAAGTCACTCCTATGGCAGGCCTTATCAATCCTGAAGGCAGAGTGCGTGGTTCCTAGGTGAGAGGGTGCCCCTGCATGAGCTGGGCCCCTCTGCAACGTTCGGAGACCCTTCTCTGATGCTGTTTGTAGTGCAGCCTGACCATATACTCTTAAGCGCATTATAACCTCGCGTTAAATGCTAACTTTGGGATGGCTGCACGGAAGCATGTCGTGTTTGGTGTCAAACATCTTGGAATACTACCCCCCCGCCAGTTCTGGCGGCGGGGGTAGCATTCCACCCTTCTATAGGGAAAGACATGTACACACCGGTATACCCGGTACTGACTTTCCAGAGCCCTGGCATCTCAAAATGGATGCCGCTGCCACAGACACGAGTCTGGCCTCCTGCTGCTGACCGAAACTCCGGCAGGGGAGGCCTGGACAATAGGTTTCCTGTCCCAGGGAGGTGTGACCACCTCCCCAGACAGGATAGTGTGTATTGGGGCTGGGCGGGAGCACTCTCTGGTGCTTTGAAGTCCTGCACTGGGGGCACATTTGGTGTCCCTGTGCATACCCCAGTTCAAACCGGCTCAGGGGCTTCCAGCCCCTGCTCTGGCGCGAAACTGGACAAAGGGAAAGGGGTGTAACCACCCCTCTGCCCTGACCCTCCCATAGGTGGGGCCACAGAGTATGTCCAACCCCCTACCTTAGTATAAGTATGGGATCCCAGTCCTTAGGACTTTAGATTAACCTGGACAAAACTCTGACACAGAATCCTGGACCTTCGACGCTCTACTTCAAGATTAGAGGACTGAAGAATCTCCCTTGGGGTCAAGGAGTGACTCCCCTGCTTGGCAGGCACCAAAGAAGCAATTGTCCGGTCTGCATCGCTGAAGCTCCCGTCGGACGCCAAAGTCTTTGCATCACCAGAGGTGGATTTCCAGACTTTCCCGAGGCTGCCCTGAGTCCCCAGCAAAGCTGAGGCCCGTAGCTGTCGTGGGTAACGTGGAACCATGACCCCTGGACACCGAACACATTTGCAAGTGCATCCTCTTCTGGGTCTTCCACAAAGTCGTGCTTTGGGCTCCGAGTAGCCTCAGCCTCCAGCACCAACTGCACCAAAGATCCTTGGCCTCCACTCCACGAGTGTCCTGTGAGCCAGCTCCACGTGTGTCGACTTGAGGCTCCTTTGCGGTCGCTAGTCCGTTGGCTAGTAGGCCCCCCCGAAGGCCAATCTTCTTCTGCTTGGGCTCCCTGGTTGCTCCAGGCGTGCCCTGACTTACCCTTGCTGGGTGAGTCCCACAGACCTTGCTGGTCTGCACCATCGTCCTTCTTCCATTTCCACGAGACTTGCCGTTGCCAAGGCTTGTTGGGTCCAATCCGGTCGCCGACACCCCTGCAATCGACAGACGTCGTGGGACAGCTCGAATCCAGCTCCTGGTTGTCGTCGACGCCTCCTGGACCTCGTGGCTGAAGAGTCAAGACGACCGTCAACCTACCTGAAGCACTCGACATCGGTGGGCAACTGCTCATCGCCTTCCTGGTCACTGGCTAGTGACCCAGACTCTGTCCCCTCTGCTTTCAGGTTCTTCAGATCTTCGATCCACCTTTGGATCCACCCGAACACTTTCGACTTGGCCGCCAGCAGCACTTTGCAGCAGATCGCCATAGAAAGCGGCGACGAAACCCGACCCCGAAAGACACCTATGCACCCGGCTCCCCTGGGTGAGGTAACTCGAGTACTCTGGTGCTCCCGTGGGTATTGACACTAGAACAGCCTAGTTCTCAAAGGGTTTGCTCCAAGTCCTCCTCTAAGTGTCCCTTTTCTTTTAAATTCTAATCGCGACTTTCCCCATAGAAGTTAACGGTGGATCGCGGCTGTGTTCATACACTGCACGCGTCCCCGTGGGTCCCCTGTGTCACTGCCTTGGGTGGTTCCTTGTGGTCCAAGCACTTCTACAGGCTCTAGGCCTTGTGTCTAGCTCAGTCGTGGTTCTTATACCACTTTATTGGTATATGGTTTGGTACACCCCTGGGGCTCAAACGTGTATTTGTGCTATTACTGTAGATAACTAACTTATAATTTATGTACTTCGAACTCTAGCCTCATAAAGAGACTAGAGGGGTGTGTTTAGTAATAAATACATATATTTTGAATATATACCTGGTGTGGTCCTCTTTCATTTGGTCACGCAAGAGATTATAGACTGGTAAAACAAGCTGCTTTACATTCCTTCAAGACTTAGCCTGAAGGCTGCTCTCCATAGCTACCACTAGGATAGCTTTCAATAAAGGTTGTCTTTAACCTATCTCCAATAAGGGGTTGTTTGGACTGGTGCAAGGTGCCCACTATAATTAGTGGACAGCATATGCCAGGCCAACTTCTCACATTGGTGTGCAGCGTGTGGGATTCCAGCTTGCTATTGTTTTACCAGATAATCTCAATTGAATTAATCAACTGAAAACCACTAAGGGTACCTAAGGTACATATAAATCAAGCTTAGTAATACAGTAAGTTCTACTGAACTTAGAGTTGTGTGTTAAGGGACAGCACACCCTTTCTACAACTCAAGAGAGTTTAGTAGGCCACACTAGAGTAGGTAGTGCATACACCACACCTCACTAGTAATGTCTTCAAAGCCAGGACCCAGTGAGTCCTTGCCAGAAGCCAGTGGGCTTCTTCCCTCCAAGTATGATAAACTCCCATTCTTGGAATTGAGAGCATTATGCAATACTAGGAAGTTGAAGGCAGGCAAAAGTGCCAGCACCCAACACCTCTGGGAGGTGTTACTAGCTGATGATCTCAGCAGGCCCCTAGGGTCTGAAGGGGTAGGCAAAGAGGGTGGGGCAGAAGAAGAGGAAGGGGCCAGGGGTGAAGAAACCCAGGCCCCCCCCCTCTGAAACTGGCCAGGAAGGTGAAAATGACCTTGTCCTGGAAAATCCAATTCCTCCTGTGGAGGAGGAGGAGGAGGATCAGAATGACCTCCCCTTTGTCCCCCCAGGAAGAGTTCTGAGTGTGCCCAGAAGGTCTAGGTTTCCTTCTCATGAGTCTAACCACTCTGACACCTCAATAGGGACCTCTGTCTCCTCTCATGGGAGGGAATTCTCTCATGAGAGGAGAAAGAGACTGATTCAATATGAGCAAACTCAGCTTGAACTCAGGAAACAGCAATTGGCTATAGACAGGGAGTCCCTAGATCTCTATAGAGAGAGACAAAAGTTGGGACTAGAGTCCCATGGTGGCAGCAGTTTCCCCAAAGATAGGGAAAGGTCTTATGACCATAGAAACCTGAGCAAGATTGTCCCTCCCTACCAGAGTGGGGATGACATCCACAAATGGATAACTGCTCTAGAGAGGGCCTGTAAAGTACAGAGGGTCCCTCAGGAGCAGTGGGCAGCAATCTTGTGGCTCTCCTTTGCAGACAAAGGTAGAGACAAGCTCCTCACTGTTAGAGAGGAGGATGCTGATAATTACAAAGTCTTGAAGAGTGCTCTAATTGATGGGTTTGGCCTAACCACTGAACAATACAGGTTAAAGTTCAGGGATACCCAAAAGCACAGACTCAAGACTGGGTGGACTTTGTTGATTGTTCTGCCAAGGCTCTGGAAGGTTGGTTATTGGGCAGTAAGGTATGTGACTTCACAGGATTGTACAATCTGATAATGAGGGAGCAGATTCTTAATAACTGTCAAAATCAGCTGTTGCATCAGCACCTGGTAGACTCTGATCTGACCTCTCCCCAAGAATTGGGAAAGAAGGCAGACAAATGGGTCAGAACCAGGGTGAAGCAGAAGGTACAGAACCAAGGTGGTGACCCTAAGAAGCAAGATTCGAAAACCTCTGATAAGGGTGGGGAGAAGGGTAAAGATCAAAAGTCTTCACAAGGCCCCCAAAAATCTTCTTCAGGTGGGGATTCACAGTCTACCCAAGGGAAAGGCCAAAGGAAACCATGGTGCAAGGTCTGTAAGCAAAAGACCCACTGGACCAGTGATTGCACCAAGTCCAAAGACTCTACACCAGCCCCCACCAATGCCCCTAAGGCACCTGCTCCCCCTAGTGCAGTTACAGTTGGTGGTGGGACTACACAAGCCAAGGGTTTAGTAGGGTTGACCCTGGGTAAAGAGATGAGCTCTGACCTAGTCAGAGAACTCACTCAGGCTGTCCTAGTCTGTGATGGAGGCATGGATATGACCTCCTCTGTGAGTCCCAGTAATCTGGGCAAGTACAGACAACAGCCTTTAATCAATGGAAGAGAGGCTTTGGCATTTAGGGACACAGGGGCAAGTGTCACCATGGTGACACAAGACCTTGTGAATCCTGGGCAGATAATACTTGGTGAAATGTACCAAGTGACCAATGCTAGCAACGTCAGAACAGACCATACTCTGGCAGTTGTTAACTTCTCCTGGGGAGGGGTAACTGGCCTTAAGAAGGTTGTGGTAAGTGCAGACCCACCCGTTGAATGCTTGCTTGGCAATGACTTAGAAACTTCAGCTTGGGCAGAAGTGGAGCTCAGGACCCATGCAGAAATGCTGGGCATCCCTGCAGATGTGTTTGCTGTGACCAGGTCACAAGCCAAAATGTCTAGCACTGAACAGGCCTTGAATTCTGGAATAATGGACCAAGTGCCCTCCAAGAAGAGGAGTAGTAGGGTAAAGGCAGTGCCTTCCCCCTTGGCTCAGAAGGAAGATCAGTCCCTTGAGGGGGATGATCTCAGTCTTGAGGAAGGAACTGTCCCAGAGGAGCTTGAACCTGACCAGGTTGAGTTCTTGGGGACAGGGGGCCCTTCCAGGGCAGATCTGAGCCAGGAGCAGCAGAGCTGCCCCTCTCTTGAACCCCTCAGACAGCAAGCTGCTGCTGAGGCTGCTGGGAAAGCTAGTGGTCCCCATACTGTGTATTGGGATGATGGACTCTTGTACTCAGAGTGTAGAGACCCCAAGCCTGGTGCTACCAGGAGGTTGGTTATACCTCTGAAGTTCAGGGGCTTCCTATTGACCCTAGCCCATGATATTCCCTTAGCAGGTCACCTGGGCCAGAACAAGACTTGGGACAGAATTGTCCCTCACTTTCACTGGCCCCACATGTCTGAAGACACCAAGGAGTTTTGTCGCTCCTGTGTAACCTGCCAGGCCAGTGGCAAGGCAGGTGGCACTACAAAGGCCCCCTGATACCACTACCTGTGGTGGGGGTTCCCTTTGAAAGGGTGGAGATTGACATTGTTGGTCCCATGGATTCCCAAACAGCATCTGGGCACAGGTTTATCCTGGTGGTAGTGGATCATGCCACCAGGTACCCAGAGGCTATTCCCCTTAGGACCACTACAGCACCTGTGGTGGCAAGGGCCCTCCTGGGAATTTTCTCAAGAGTGGGCTTCCCTAAGGAGGTTGTATCAGACAGGGATGCAAACTTTATGTCTGGATACTTAAAAGCAATGTGGAAGGAGTGTGGAGTGACTTACAAGTTCACCACACCCTATCACCCACAATGCAATGGTTTAGTTGAGAGATTCAACAAAACCTTGAAGGGCATGATTAAAGGGCTCCCAGAAAAGCTTAGGCGAAGATGGGACATACTCTTGCCCTGCCTTTTATTTGCATACAGGGAGGTGCCTCAAAAGGGGGTTGGCTACAGCCCTTTTGAACTTTTGTTTGGTCACCCTGTCAGGGGTCCACTGTGCTTGGTGAAGGAAGGATGGGAGTTACCTCTCAAGCCCCCAAAGCAAGACATAGTGGACTACGTACTTGGTCTCCGCTCCCGGATGGCTGAGTATATGAAAAAGGCAACTAAAAACCTTGAAGCTAGCCAGGAACTTCAAAAAGCCTGGCATGACCAAAAGGCTGTACTGACTGTTTACCAGCCAGGACAGAAGGTATGGGTGTTGGAGCCAGTGGCCCCAGCAGCTCTCCAAGACAAATGGAGTGGACCCCATACCATTGTTGAACAGAAGGGTGAGGTTACCTACTTAGTAGACCTAGGAACACCCAGGAGTCCCCACAGGGTTCTCCATGTCAACAGGTTAAAACCATATGTGGACAGGGCAGACATGGGCTTGCTCATGGCTACTGATGAGGGACAGGAGGAAGAGAGTGACCCACTCCCTGACCTGCTCTCACAGAACCCTGATGATGGGTCAGTGGATGGTGTAGCCTTGGCAGGCAGCCTCACTACCCAGCAGCAGACTGATTGTAGACAGGTGCTCAATCAGTTCAGACACATATTCTCACTGACACCCAGTCAGACTACCTGGTGCACTCATAAAGTGGACACTGGGGACAGTCTGCCTATTAAAAATAAGATTTATAGGCAACCTGACCATGTCAGGGACTGTATCAGGACAGAAGTCCAGAAGATGTTGGATTTGGGAGTTATTGAACCCTCAGATAGCCCTTGGGCTAGTCCAGTGGTCCTTGTGCCAAAACCTCACACCAATGGTGGGAAAAGAGAGATGAGGTTTTGTGTGGACTACAGGGGTCTCAATGCAGTCACTAGGACTGATGCCCAACCAATACCAAGGGCAGATGAGCTAATAGACACTTTGGCCTCAGCCAAGTATCTAAGCACATTTGACCTGACAGCTGGCTACTGGCAGATCAGACTAGCTGATGATGCAAAGCCAAAGACAGCATTCTCAACCCCTAGTGGGCATTATCAATTTGTGGTGATGCCCTTTGGTCTGAAGAATGCACCTGCCACTTTTCAGAGGCTGGTGAATACAGTCCTTACAGGTCTGGAAGCCTATAGTGCAGCATATCTAGATGATATTGCTGTCTTTAGCTCCACCTGGGAGGATCACCTGGTCCACCTCAGAAATGTTTTACAGGCCCTGCAGAAAGCAGGCCTGACTATCAAGGCCACCAAGTGCCAGATAGGGCAGAGTCAGGTTGTGTACCTGGGCCACCTTGTGGGTGGAGGCCAGGTTCAACCACTGCAGAGCAAGATCCAGACCATCATGGACTGGACTGCTCCAACTACCCAGACTCAGGTGAGAGCCTTCTTAGGCCTGACTGGGTACTATAGGAGATTTGTCAAGGGGTATGGATCAATAGTGACACCCCTGAATGACTTAACTTCCAAGAAAATGCCCAAAAGGTTCAGTGGACAGTTAGCTGTCAAAAGGCATTTGATGACCTCAAGCAGGCCATGTGCACTGCTCCCATTCTACAGAGTCCTGATTACTCCAAGAAGTTCATTGTTCAAACTGATGCATCTGAATTGGGGGTAGGGGCTGTACTGTCACAATTGAATGATGAAGGTCAGGATCAGCCAGTAGCTTTCATTAGCAGAAGGCTGACCCCTAGAGAGAAACGTTGGTCAGCCATTGAGAGGGAGGCCTTTGCTGTGGTCTGGGCTCTGAAGAAGTTGAGGCCATACTTGTTTGGTACTCACTTCCTTGTTCAAACAGACCATAAGCCCCTCTTATGGCTAAAACAAATGAAGGGTGAAAACCCCAAACTGCTTAGGTAGTCCATTTCCCTACAGGGGATGGACTTCACAGTGGAACATAGACCTGGGAGTAACCATGCCAATGCAGATGGACTCTCTAGGTACTCCCACTTAGAACATGAAGACTTAACTGGGCAAGGTTAGTTTAATGTCCCTACGTTTGGGGGGGGTTGTGTAGGAGAGTAGGATCTGCTTCACATGGGTACCCCCACTTTTTGCTGATACTTCACTGTTTTTCGACCTTAGTCTGGCTGGGGCCCTGCTAATCAGAACCCCAGCCTAGCTGCTTCCTCTTTAAAATGGTTTCCATGTGCCTTAGGCACATCTCTGATTGGAATCTGGAGTGCCCTTATAAGTCCCTAGTATATGGTATACTATGTACCCAGGGCACAGGTACCTCAGAGGCCTACCAGGGGCTGCAGCATGTATTGTGCCACCCCTGGAAGGCCATCCAAACTGACACCACAGGTCTGCTACTGCAGCCTGGGTAAGGTGGTGCATGCACCCCTTACTGGGATATAGGCTACCTATATCACTACATACATACACACATATAAACCTATAAGTCACTCCTATGGCAGGCCTTATCAATCCTGAAGGCAGAGTGCATGGTTCCTATGTGAGAGGGTGCCCCTGCATGAGCTGGGCCCCTCTGCAGCGTTCGGAGACCCTTTTTTGATGCTGTTTGTAGTGCAGCCTGACCATATACTCTTAAGCGCATTATAACCTCGCGTTAAATGCTAACTTTGGGATGGCTGCACGGAAACATGTCGGGTTTGGTGTCAAACATCTTGGAATACTACCCCCCCGCCAGTTCTGGCGGCGGGGGTAGCATTCCACCCTTCTAGAGGGAAAGACATGTACACACCGGTATACCCGGTACTGACTTTCCAGAGCCCTGGCATCACAAAATGGATGCCGCTGCCACAGACACGAGTCTGGCCTCCTGCTGCTGACCGAAACTCCAGCAGGGGAGGCCTGGACAATAGGTTTCCTGTCCCAGGGAGGTGTGACCACCTCCCCAGATAGGATAGTGTGTATTGGGGCTGGGCGGGAGCACTCTCTGGTGCTTTGAAGTCCTGCACTGGGGGCACATTTGGTGTCCCTGTGCATACCCCAGTTCAAACCGGCTCAGGGGCTTCCAGCCCCTGCTCTGGCGCGAAACTGGACAAAGGGAAAGGGGTGTAACCACCCCTCTGCCCTGACCCTCCCATAGGTGGGGCCACAGAGTATGTCCAACCCCCTACCTTAGTATAAGTATGGGATCCCAGTCCTTAGGACTTTAGATTAACCTGGACGAAACTCTGACACAGAATCCTGGACCTTCGACGCTCTACTTCAAGATTAGAGGACTGAAGAATCTCCCTTGGGGTCAAGGAGTGACTCCCCTGCTTGGCAGGCACCAAAGAAGCAATTGTCCGGTCTGCATCGCTGAAGCTCCCGTCGGACGCCGAAGTCTTTGCATCACCAGAGGTAGATTTCCAGACTTCCCCGAGGCTGCCCTGAGTCCCCAGCAAAGCTGAGGCCCGTAGCTGTCGTGGGTAACGTGGAACCGTGACCCCTGGACACCGAACGCATTTGCAAGTGCATCCTCTTCTGGGTCTCCCATGAAGTCGTGCTTTGGGCTCCGAGTAGCCCCAGCCTCCAGCACCGAAGATCCCTGGCCTCCACTCCACGAGTGTCCTGTGAGCCAGCTCCACGTGCGTCGACTCGAGGCTCCTTCGCGGTTGCTAGTCCGTTGGCTAGTAGGCCCTCCCGAAGGCCAATCTTCTTCTGCTTGGGCTCCCTAGTTGCTCCAGGCGTGCCCTGACTTACCCTCGCTGGGTGAGTCCCACAGACCTTGCTGGTCTGCACCATCGTCCTTCTTCCATTTCCATAAGACTTGCCGTTGCCAAGGCTTGTTGGGTCCAATCCGGTCGCCGACACCCCTGCAATCGACAGACGTCGTGGGACAGCTCGAATCCAGCTCCTGGTTGTCGTCGACGCCTCCTGGACCTCGTGGCTGAAGAGTCAAGACGACCGTCAACCTACCTGAAGCACTCGACATCGGTGGGCAACTGCTCATCGCCTTCCTGGTCACTGGCTAGTGACCCAGACTCTGTCCCCTCTGCTTTCAGGTTCTTCAGATCTTTGATCCACCTTTGGATCCACCCGAACACTTTCGACTTGGCCGCCAGCAGCACTTTGCAGCAGATCGCCATAGAAAGCGACGACGAAACCCGACCCCGAAAGACACCTATGCACCCGGCTCCCCTGGGTGAGGTAACTCGAGTACTCCGGTGCTCCCGTGGGTATTGACACTAGAACAGCCTAGTTCTCAAAGGGTTTGCTCCAAGTCCTCCTCTAAGTGTCCCTTTTCTTTTAAATTCTAATTGCGACTTTCCCCATAGAAGTTAACGGTGGTTCGCGGCTGTGTTTATACACTGCACGCGTCCCCGTGGGTCCCCTGTGTCACTGCCTTGGGTGGTTCCTTGTGGTCCAAGCACTTCTACAGGCTCTAGGCCTTGTGTCTAGCTCAGTCGTGGTTCTTATACCACTTTATTGGTATATGGTTTGGTACGCCCCTGGGGCTCAAACGTGTATTTGTGCTATTACTGTAGATAACTAACTTATAATTTATGTACTTCGAACTCTAGCCTCATAAAGAGACTAGAGGGGTGTGTTTAGTAATAAATACATATATTTTGAATATATACCTGGTGTGGTCCTCTTTCATTTGGTCACTCAAGAGATTATAGACTGGTAAAACAAGCTGCTTTACATTCCTTCAAGACTTAGCCTGAAGGCTGCTCTCCATAGCTACCACTAGGATAGCTTTCAATAAAGGTTGTCTTTAACCTATCTCCAATAAGGGGTTGTTTGGACTGGTGCAAGGTGCCCACTATAATTAGTGGACAGCATATGCCAGGCCAACTTCTCACAAACATTAATCACTTTCCACTATAAAACTCTTCACTATAGAGCCTAAATCCTGCATGTGCTGCTACGTGTGTTGTACCTTTTCTCAGAGTGAGGAAAGGATTTATGGCTGCTCTGGGCCAGACAAGCCTTTTCTTCCATCAGGCATTTCCCTGGTGGGTTGAGGCCCTTGGCGGCCGGTTTTGAAAGCCCCGGGCAGCTCCTGGTGCCTCTGTAACTTTCCCCAGCTCTGGGAGGTTAACAGCAGCAGGCACAGGGAGGCTTCAAATAGAGACAGAGAGAGAGAGAGAGAGAGAGAGAGAGAGAGAGAGAGAGAGAGAGAGAGAGAGAGAGAGAGAGAGAGAGAGAGAGAGAGAGAGAGAGAGAGAGAGAGAGAGAGAGAGAGAGAGAGAGAGAAAGAAAGAAAAAAAGAAAGAAAGAAAGAAAGAAAGAAAGAAAGAAAGGGAGGACTGGGGAAGCTAAAGAGAAAGTGATCAGAGGGGGAAAACAGAGAGAGGAGAGAAGGAGATGGATGCATGGAAAGAGAAAGACCAAGGCAGCAGGGCAGGTTTGCCCATTTTTGCTAGGGCTCCTTTTGGTTCCCCTGCTGATGCTGCCCTGCTATACCTGTTCTGTGTGTTAGTGAAGCTTGCACTTTTACTTGTGCTGTAAAGATTCGGTATGTGAATAACGTTGACACTTATGCTGCATAAGTTAATCTTACTATTTTTTCAAGATGGGGGGGATGCACAGCCAAATGAAGTCCAACTGACAGATCATGGGTTTATAAAAATTCTTTTATTTTAAATATAAGTGCCTTATCAAACACATAAACTCCAGCCAACGCGTTTCATTCCCTTACTGGGAACTTCATCAGGGCTGAAAAAAATTCAACAAAAAATACACAAATTATAAACATAAAAATTAATAACAAAATTCATGACAAAATTTAAAAAACAAAAAACAACCATGGCACAGAACTAAAACATTTTGGACACATAATACCATTTAACAAACACACAAAAAAAAGGGGGGAGGGGAGGATATTAAGTAACACAAATCTTCTCAGTGCCCTCCTATTATGTTGATACGACATAACAAACATAATTAAAATTCACGAAAGCATCACACACAAAACATAAAGAAATCATACGATATCTCAACCAACAGGGTTGATAAGCAGTACATACACACTTTTACCAAAGTCAGTAACTATCCTTTAAACAACCATAAATGGGTGGACCTGTTGTGGCCTCAGTAATATTCTTTAAGTTAAAAAAGAGAGGCGGATGGGAAAAAAGGAAAAGAAAGAGAGGGAGGGGGGGGAAAGAAAACAGAAGTGGAAAGGAGGAGGGGACAGACCAATGAGGAAAAAACATATCAATCCGCATTTGCACTATTAAGTTACCTAGTTATCTCAAACCTAACACATTCGACATATATCCAATACATATGGTATTATCTTACCAAAAGAGTAGTAGTGAGCTCAGTGTACCCACATCACGTTTATAGACTCCTAAGAGATGCATCCACTGACACGTATCTCAAAGTCAGCTAAATGCTCCTGCAGGGGCACACAATAGTTGTACAAAAATATAACCATTAGTCTATATATATAATATCCCACTTAAAAGGAAAATACAGGCAATAACCAATAATCAATATATAGAGAATATATTATCTCTGTAGAGTACAGACCTTCTACAGAATAACCTCTGATAGGGTATCGCAAAAACCATAACATGTGTCTAAAACAATTACTAGGGCATAAAATCACATACATAAAAAACATATGAGGGTACCGGAATAAGCATAAATTATATCTATACCACCGGTATCCCCCATGGCTTCGAAAGCCAGACAGAATCCTAAAACACGAAACAAATAGACAAAACCATTAGAACATGGAACATTGCCCACAAATGGCCAGTAAATGGAAAAATACCTAGTCATATGTGACTTTGGAATGTAACAAGGAGTTCCTTATTTGATTGAAAACGTCAATTCCGAGTCAAATAGTACGGCAGTTATATCTGAAACAAATTTAAAAACACAAATATTAACACCAAACAGCAGATCAATTTCCTTAGAAGCTGGTCTGCATTCCTATCCATGTCTCATAGGTATAGACCACCCCCATATAAATATAGAGAATAATCATACCTCTGAAGTCACTCGGTTCCCCTCAATGCCAATCACATTTCAAAAATCCAATATTGACAACGTTAAGTAATATCCAACCAAGACGTATGTACATGCCACAAGGAACTTGCTCACAAGGTGTATTGCACCGTAAGCCCGACGTATCAAAGAAGAAAAAACCTGTGTAAGGTATGTGAATAACGTTGACACTTATGCTGCATAAGTTAATCTTAGGACTTCTTTCTGAGACAGCCGGAATGAAAAATGCCCCACTGATTCCGAGTGACCGGGTGTTCTGCACCTGGTCCTAGTTTTCTCTGGTGAGAATCTGCTCTCAGTCAAAAAACGCAAGGGTCTGGGGCAGGAGGGGACACAGTCACTGCCCAGCCCCCACCCAAGCCTCTCCTACAGCATGTAATATTTACCCATGGCAGCCCCTAAGCACATTCCTCCCCCAAAACCTTCCCATTTACATCAGCTGAGAGCAGATGCTAAATGGTAGCAGAAAAGGACCCGGTACCCTGGGTCTGCGTGTTTATTCGCCTTGGTTATTCCCCATTCCACCATATTAAACTTTTAATGCCCGAGGTTTTGTGGGTATACTGACAGGGAACCGGCCCCTATATCTCCAACCTCTAATCTATAAGGACCTCATAATAAATCCCTTTATCTGTGTACAAGGTAAGCTACCTTGCATTGATTCTAGCTGGGCCTCTTCTGTGCATGGCAGAAGCTTGCACGTCAATGTTGAAAGTGTTTAGTGTGTACGGGGGAAGCTTGCACCACTCTTGTCTGTATAGTACCTTTTCTGTTTGTGTTAGTGGCTCATATACTGATGTTACCAGTGCAGTAGTTGATATGTGACTGAGGGACGCTTGCACTATGCTATACCTGTCTCATGGTTGATGGATTCCTATATTGCTGCCACTGTGTGAGGAACCCTTGTACAGCATGTTTCCTCTGGAAGTGAGGGAAGCCTCTTATATGTATGTGGTATTTGTATACCAAGAACCGAGCCGAAAGGTAGCAGAGCATCGTACAGGGTCAAAGGCAAAGATACAATCAACGAGAGATTGGAGGCGGACTTGGGGGCCATATTTATCTATTATATATATATTGTGTTGCCCATGCGTTACGCTTGGGGTCGCAAGGGCAACACAATGCCAAAGTCACATTTACCAAGCCACGATGTGCCACCTTGCCCTGTCCTGCTTGGTGAATCTGGAGGAACACAAGGCAGCGCAAGTCACCGCCTTGCGTTACTCTGCCCTGGAAAGGGTGGAGCGTGGCTGTTCCCACGCATCCACCCATGGAGTTTGGCACATTGCCAGGTTTACCAAGACTGGTAAACCTGGGAATGAGTCAAAATGCTGCACCTTCCGAGGGGAGGCGCAATGAGGAGAAATATCTTTATGTCTCCTCGTTGTTTACTCTTACTTAGAAAGAGGAAAGGGCCTCAGAAGATTGTTTTGTGTAGGAAGGTGTCCCTTGCTGCACAAAAAGCATCCTGCCTGCAATGCAGGCACCCTTGCACAACGGTGCAAGGGTGGCTGCATTGGCGCTATGCCAAGGATTGTGCAGCAATGCAGACAAAGAGCCGTAATGTGTCACATTGATAAATATGGCACATTCCTGTCCTCTCCCTTTCATGCAGCGCAGTGCAGCAAGTTGTCCTGCTGCGTTGCATGAAAGATAAATAACTCTGGTTTCTAATAGCGCGAGTGGACTGTTCCTGTATCATGATGTAGTGTTCTTTATAGAGGTGTGTCATCAGCTCTTTGCTAAATTTGAGCAGGGTCGGGCAGTCCTAATGTGTACAGGGATGCCATTGCAGATCCTGGGTTCAAAGATGGAGAAGGCTATAGGCTTATTTCTTTTCTGCACTTCTGTGTGCTGAAGGCAGCTGCACTGCGCTAACCCAAGACCTTACGCACGTTGTGTATGTAAGGACGGCTTGTACTGATGCTGTCTATTCTGTGTCCAGCCTTTGGACACACCAATGTGACCAGCTTGCAGGCTCCTATTCCTGCACACTTCCCAATACCTATAATTGTACTTAGAAATTTTTAATACACTGTTTTATAGTCAATCATTTCTCTTTATTTTGTGGCTCTTGCACTGTTGATATTTCCCAAATGTGCTGAATGTGTTGTTCATTCAAGTATTCGCAAGCCCTGCTCCAAATGTGTGCTGCTGTATCCAGAAGGCAAGAAAAATAAGTTATTTTGGGATTGGAAGTGTGAAGGAACATGACACAGATTGAGTGATGGTGTGAACATGTCCAACACTCCATTGTACATTGTATTTCAAAATGCTTTTTTAAAAGTAAGCTGCAAACTTTGAAAAACAAATCAAAATCTGCAATTCATTTCTACAAGTTAAATTGGAGTTTTATCTGATAACGTTATATTGAGTGAAAAACTTATACTAGGATACTCATGTATATATGGTCTAGAGGAAGAGGAGCACAGAGGAAAGCCATGTTGAGCTACAGAGAGGACCTTACAATTTGAGAAGTTAGTCTGACCATCTTTTTGTGCTACCCACGATGTGATACAAAAGAAGCATTTTTTGAGCTTCTGTTGTGGTAGTCATGAGGGGCACAACAGCATCAGTGGTATAGCAAAGCCCTAATGCAATCATGAAACATGGGCTCCCTTGTCCCCTGCCCCTGGTTAGGTAGTGAAATTCAGCCACAGCTAAGGTGCAGAGTTTCCCTTATAACCCTGGGCCACGGTGCCCTTAAGCCAGCTGCACTAGTGATATCTATGTAACTCCTGATAACAGCACGACAGCACAGGCATGAAAATGAACTGGCTGCAAAAAAAGGCAGGCTATGGGGGTGAGCAGTAAATCAGTGGTGTGTCCTTACTGGCCAAACAATACACTTATCTGCCTACTTTTAATACAGTTCCAGATGTACACAGCACCATTGCAATGTATTGTAACATTTTAGATAGCGCTTACTATTCCTATGTGCGGCGCTGAAGCACTTGCCGACATGGGTAGCACACTACACTGTGTAAGGTGTGTGGATGGAAGTGTGCTGTATTTGTTTGGATCCTATGTAGGAAGTGTTTCCGTGCAGTGCGTGATGACCACTGAGGTGCTGTTATGTTACAGGATGCAGCGCATAGCCGTGTGATGGATGAAGAAGTGTGAGAGATAGGCGCGCAGTTTATGGTTTTCAGTAAACTGATAGCTGTGAGCAGCTCCACATGCCCTTTTATTGGTATTTCTTATGATCTTAGCCCACTTAGCTGGTTGAGATATTTTAAGCTTATGATCCTGTGGAGGCATAGGTTGGAATAAGACATAGTGGACAGATCTGCTGGGAAGAACTTTGTTAAAATCATCCCATATCCGATTGTCATGGTGAGGTGTCAAGAAGTGGTTCACATATAATAATACATCTCCAGCCACTATATACACATCAGGTGAGGAGGAGTTATTTATTTATATATATATATATATATATATATATATATATATATATATATATATATATATATATATATATATATATATATATATATATATATATATATATATATATATATCACGAAGAAATCCCAATGTCACGACAGACACTCCGGCGCAACACACGGGCACAGACTCCAAAAGCTGGTGTGGAAAAGATGAAAGTTTATTCACACATCAAAAAAGGTCCAACATTACGCGTTTCGGCTGCCAGACATGCAGCCTTGATCCTGTGGAGGCATAGGTTGGAATAAGACATAGTGGACAGATCTGCTGGGAAGAACTTTGTTAAAATCATCCCATATCCGATTGTCATGGTGAGGTGTCAAGAAGTGGTTCACATATAATAATACATCTCCAGCCACTATATACACATCAGGTGAGGAGGAGTTATTTATTTATATATATATATATATATATATATATATATATATATATATATATATATATATATAGCTGCAAACAAGCCCAGTACTCCAATACTCCAAGAACAAACGGCAAGAGCAGACCCAATATAGTGCAAGTTGCTTTTATTTTCTTCCAACCATCACCATGTTGCCATTATGCGTTTCGGCCGTACGAGCGGCCTTGATCACATGACAGCGCTTAGGAGGGATAGGTGAATTTTTAAAGTGCAGGTGACCAATGGCAATCCATATAGACATAGTAAAAATACTACACAAATCTATATCCCTGTATAAATACAGTAATAAAAATGTAGTGATTACAGTAGCTCCAAAGTATGCTGGTAAAGTACTATCTCAACCTGACAAATCGATAAAACAGGGAGAATGTATAATCCATTGTATAATACAAGTACACATTATTACAAATAATTGCATGTTAAAATGGATACCAAAGGTTAAAAAAGAAGATAATACCACCTAAAACCCACCTAAAAAAGAGATCTTAAAAAATGTTATAGGTCCTATATGCTAAAACCACCAGTTTGTGCAAATATACAATATAGTGCAATGAGAACGTGTCAATAATTAACCACAATGTGCAAATTTCTGAACTAGCTGCCAAACGACATTATACCATCTAAAATGATATTTTTAAATAATTATATACACAGAGAAGAAGAAAAAGATATAAAATACAACTGATCAAGAGCAGCAAGGTTGATTCCCACAAATGTTTTTACATATCCTCAATATAAAATACATTTCAACCTTAAAACACTCCACTAGAAAAGTTAAAAAAGGTGTAAAAAAAGGTTTGCAACCTACAAAAACCATAAATATGTAAATTTAAATATATACATAAATGTATAAAAAACATTTACATTTGATATGAAGATTTATAGAAACACCCAACGTTTCATAAACAACTCATATATGCTGAGAGATTTCTTTGTATTATTCATACACACATAGATAGCTCTACCTAATTTGAAGCAGAAGTGCATATAACACTCCTGCTCAACAGGAAGCTCTTACTAAAGAAAAAAGTTTTTTGACATTTTAAAGATAAGTGTATAAATCTTCACTCGTGTTCAGCCCATTTGGCTGTTTAGTGTTAAGTTCCAGAATATATCTTGTTTCTAAGCGCCTAAGTTTGGATTCCCTATTCCCACCACGTTTAGATAATGGTATAGAATCCAATACAAAGTACTTAAAATGCTTTAGGCTGCTGTTATGTACATCTTTAAAATGCCTGGCTACCGGGTAACTCGGGTCACAGTTCACTATAGCTCGAGTATGCTGTAAAACCCTCTTATGAACAGACAGCTTTGTGCTCCCAATATAGAGCAAATTACAACTACATTGCAAAGCATAGACTGCAAATTCAGTTTTACAAGACAGGTATTTATTTATTGGGTAGACCCTATCACTAAATGGTGTCTGATATGTTTTGGTATTCACACCAAATTGACAGGCTTTGCAAGAAGGACATTTAAAAAAACCTTTCCTTTGTTTAAGCCATGAGCTAGGTTCAATGTCCTCTGGATTGTTATTTACCAAAACATTACCCATCGTTGGTGCCCTACGGAAAGTAATAGCTGGTTGTTTAGGTAAAGAACTTCCAATAACTGGATCACCCAATACCGTGTGCCAGTTACGGCGTATAATGGATCTAATCTGACCCTCCTGTCTGGAGTACCCCAGTATTAGTCTCGCTGTATTGTCTGGTACATTGTATGATACGTGACCAGACCTGACTCGGTGTTTTATCAGATCCTGCCTTGCTTTACTTCTTGATTTGGCTATTGCAGTCTCAATTGTCTGTTCCTTGTAACCCCTATTTAGAAATCTATTTTTACATTCCTGTTGTTTTTCCTGAGCATCCAAATCCTCACTACATATTCTCCGAATCCTAAGCATTTCCCCATAGGGGATGCTATGTATGAGGTGTTGTGGATGTGAGCTTGAAGCATGTAATATGGCATTGCCAGCAGTAGATTTTCTAAAAGGGTTGTTGCCAGTTTGTTACCACAGATATATACTTCAGTGTCCAAAAAGGTTATGCTAACACGGCTAATAGAGTACGTAAACTTCAGATTGAGATTATTCGTATTGATTTCCCCAAGGAACTCATGTACTTCTTGTTCTGTTCCATTCCAGATGACAAACAAGTCATCTATGAATCTTAACCAAACAATTACCTTGTTTTCCAAAGTGTGAGCATATTTCTTTTTGAGGACCAGCTTCTCCCACCGTCCCAAAAAGAGACAGGCATAACTAGGGGAGAAGCTGGCCCCCATTGCCACACCTTGTATCTGCTGATATATTTGATTTTTATAAAGGAACAAATTATTTTCAAGACAAAACAGCAGTAGGTCCAATATCATCTGGTTATGTTTAGCAAATTTCAGCGGTCTATTAGATAAGAAGTATTCGACTGCTTTCATTCCATCACTATTTCTAATGCAAGTGTATAATGATACTACATCCACAGCCAATAAAAGATAGGTATCCTGCCAAATTATATTTTCAATTTTGCTAATGAAATCAGTAGTATCCTGTACATAAGAATCCAGTGATTTCATGTGTTCCTGTAAAAAAGAATCAATATAAACAGACATGTTAGCCAATGGCCCATCACAAGCGGAAATGATTGGTCTACCTGGTGGCTTTGTTAATGATTTATGGATTTTTGGAAGGAAATACAGCACCGGGATTGTGGGGTTCTCTTTCTTAAGATACTTAAACTCCTGCAAATTAAGCAACCCTGTACTTCTCCAAGCCAACAGTTTGTTAAAAAACTCATCCTGAGCTAGCTTACATTTAAGAAAAGAACTTTTGCGGTAACAATCAGTATCATTTAATTGTCTTGCTGCTTCCTCAGAATAATCATTCAAAGACCATAGAACCACATTCCCACCTTTATCCGCCTTCCTGACCACTATTTGCTTATCATCCTTAATTTTAGACATCACCTGTCCATATTTCCAATCAAAATCAGTGGTTTTAGTTTTAGTTTTACTTGTATGAGCATGAAGCTGTTTAATTTCCTTAACCACATTCTCGCTGAACATATCCAAAGAATCCTTTGGCATCATAGGGACAAATTTGGATTTTTCTTTAAACTCCGTGTCAGGCTTAGGACAGGTTTCAAATCTAGGGGACAAAAGATCCTGAGTAGTTAGATCCCTAAAACTATCTTCGTTCTCAGGATTTTCACAACTTAAACTATGCAAATTCTTTAGAGTACTTAAATCAGAAACAGTGAGGTTACTATTTATCATACCACAGCCCAGTGGGTCATCATTTCTCTCCCCACTTAATGATTCCTGTTGCCCAGCTTTTGTTTTATGGTACTTCTGGAGTTTTAATTTTCTCACAAATTTATAAATATCTGCTCTTGTATTCGCATAATTTAAGTTGGTTTTGGGACAGAATGACAGACCTAAGGACAAAATCTCCTGTTCAACTGTACTGAAATTAACATCCGTTAAATTAACAATCGTATTGTCCATATTACTCTTGTCCCTTTTGTCAATGTCCACATCATCATTTACTGCCTCCTTCTCCATTGGCCCCGTCCCCTCTTCGGTTTGGAATTTGTGTTGCTTCCTCCTTTTTCTGGTTGCCCTTCTACGTTCCCGCCGGCTCTTTGTCCTTCGTTTTTTGCCGGATTAGCAACACCTGATCTAAGGGTTTCCCGACGACTTCTTCTTAAACATTCCAATTCTTCACCCAGGGACGGTTTCACTGCTCCCAGAGCTACCCTGACATCAGTATTTTCACCCTCCGTTTCACTTTCAGTGACTGAACTTAATTCTGATGCCGATACTGCCTCCCCCTGAATTTCATTATGTTCCAGGGGATACTTTCTATTTCGTGTTGGTTTATTCCTAAAGGAATCGTACTTTTTAGCAAATGTAAAGATTTGCCCGTTGGCATAATCATCCTTATCTCTCTGAAATTTATGTTTTTCTATGCTTTATTTTCTCCTCCTCTTTATTCAATCGAATTGTCATTTCATCATGGTATTTCTTTCTTTGTTGTACATCACCTTGTAAATCAATCTCAGTTGTAAGCAACTCAATCTTTTTCTGCAGCTCCTCTCGATCTATTTCGGCGTATTTGACTAAGATCTGAACCAAACGCCGCGAGGAGTCCAAATTGCTCTCTGCCCACTCCAACATCATGAGTGGGTTTGGGGCATCGTAACTGGGGGCTAGCATAATTCTTAGCCCCTCGGTATCCTTCCAACATCAAGATATTTCTGGAGGGACTTAGCCTCCCACCATTTTGCTGTTTCCTGTCGCATTAATTTCTCCAAGATGCGGTAATTTTCCTTTAGCCCCTTTACTCCTGTCCGTGTATTTTCACTCCCAATGTCGCTTGGTTGCTGTCTATTTGGAGGATTGTCCTGAAACATTTCCTCCGCTGCAGACTTGCGATCCCTTATCGCTGTGGCAAACATGGTGAAAGTTAGAAGCTGTGTAATAATTTTAAAATGCGCACCGTTGTGGAGTCTGACCCCGTTACACTTCAATCTTTACGGTGAAAAGAACTACCACAGTTCAAAACCTCCCAACCTGTGTATTGTTGTAGCGCAAATGTACCTGGATGGAGACAGTGCCACAATGCCGATGCAAACGATCCCGTCACGGCTTCCAAGCTCTGTGCCTCGCTTGTTACTTGCCGGTACTACCGAGATTCGATTCTCAACTTGGCTCCGTCAACTCCTTACGTGAAAGGCGCTAACACAGGGGGCTCCGTAGATTCCTGAACCGGAATAACTTTGAAGTGCTTCCGGAACCTCCGCGCCGTCTACTCCAACACCAGCAGAAACTGACGAAGTGTCAACAGCTCGGCGATCCGTAGGCAAACGACCTCCAACCACAGAGCCAACTTCAAGAGAGGGGGTCCACTTATCCGGAGGCGGTCAATCCGGCAAATACAGCTGCAAACAAGCCCAGTACTCCAATACTCCAAGAACAAACGGCAAGAGCAGACCCAATATAGTGCAAGTTGCTTTTATTTTCTTCCAACCATCACCATGTTGCCATTACGCGTTTCGGCCATACGAGCGGCCTTGATCACATGACAGCGCTTAGGAGGGATAGGTGAATTTTTAAAGTGCAGGTGACCAATGGCAATCCATATAGACATAGTAAAAATACTACACAAATCTATATCCCTGTATAAATACAGTAATAAAAATGTAGTGATTACAGTAGCTCCAAAGTGTGCTGGTAAAGTACTATCTCAACCTGACAAATCGATAAAACAGGGAGAATGTATAATCCATTGTATAATACAAGTACACATTATTACAAATAATTGCATGTTAAAATGGATACCAAAGGTTAAAAAAGAAGATAATACCACCTAAAACCCACCTAAAAAAAGAGATCTTAAAAAATGTTATAGGTCCTATATGCTAAAACCACCAGTTTGTGCAAATATACAATATAGTGCAATGAGAACGTGTCAATAATTAACCACAATGTGCAAATTTCTGAATTAGCTGCCAAACGACATTATACCATCTAAAATGATATTTTTAAATAATTATATACACAGAGAAGAAGAAAAAGATATAAAATACAACTGATCAAGAGCAGCAAGGTTGATTCCCACAAATGTTTTTACATATCCTCAATATAAAATACATTTCAACCTTAAAACACTCCACTAGAAAAGTTAAAAAAGGTGTAAAAAAAGGTTTGCAACCTACAAAAACCATAAATATGTAAATTTAAATATATACATAAATGTATAAAAAACATTTACATTTGATGATATGAAGATTTATAGAAACACCCAACGTTTCATAAACAACTCATATATGCTGAGAGATTTCTTTGTATTATTCATACACACATAGATAGCTCTACCTAATTTGAAGCAGAAGTGCATATAACACTCCTGCTCAACAGGAAGCTCTTACTAAAGAAAAAAGTTTTTTGACATTTTAAAGATAAGTGTATAAATCTTCACTCGTGTTCAGCCCATTTGGCTGTTTAGTGTTAAGTTCCAGAATATATCTTGTTTCTAGGCGCCTAAGTTTGGATTCCCTATTCCCACCACGTTTAGATAATGGTATAGAATCCAATACAAAGTACTTAAAATGCTTTAGGCTGCTGTTATGTACATCTTTAAAATGCCTGGCTACCGGGTAACTCGGGTCACAGTTCACTATAGCTCGAGTATGCTGTAAAACCCTCTTATGAACAGACAGCTTTGTGCTCCCAATATAGAGCAAATTACAACTACATTGCAAAGCATAGACTGCAAATTCAGTTTTACAAGACAGGTATTTATTTATTGGGTAGACCCTATCACTAAATGGTGTCTGATATGTTTTGGTATTCACACCAAATTGACAGGCTTTGCAAGAAGGACATTTAAAAAAACCTTTCCTTTGTTTAAGCCATGAGCTAGGTTCAATGTCCTCTGGATTGTTATTTACCAAAACATTACCCATCGTTGGTGCCCTACGGAAAGTAATAGCTGGTTGTTTAGGTAAAGAACTTCCAATAACTGGATCACCCAATACCGTGTGCCAGTTACGGCGTATAATGGATCTAATCTGACCCTCCTGTCTGGAGTACCCCAGTATTAGTCTCGCTGTATTGTCTGGTACATTGTATGATACGTGACCAGACCTGACTCGGTGTTTTATCAGATCCTGCCTTGCTTTACTTCTTGATTTGGCTATTGCAGTCTCAATTGTCTGTTCCTTGTAACCCCTATTTAGAAATCTATTTTTACATTCCTGTTGTTTTTCCTGAGCATCCAAATCCTCACTACATATTCTCCGAATCCTAAGAATTCCCCATAGGGGATGCTATGTATGAGGTGTTGTGGATGTGAGCTTGAAGCATGTAATATGGCATTGCCAGCAGTAGATTTTCTAAAAAGGGTTGTTGCCAGTTTGTTACCACAGATATATACTTCAGTGTCCAAAAAGGTTATGCTAACACGGCTAATAGAGTACGTAAACTTCAGATTGAGATTATTCGTATTGATTTCCCCAAGGAACTCATGTACTTCTTGTTCTGTTCCATTCCAGATGACAAACAAGTCATCTATGAATCTTAACCAAACAATTACCTTGTTTTCCAAAGTGTGAGCATATTTCTTTTTGAGGACCAGCTTCTCCCACCATCCCAAAAAGAGACAGGCATAACTAGGGAGAAGCTGGCCCCCATTGCCACACCTTGTATCTGCTGATATATTTGATTTTTATAAAGGAACAAATTATTTTCAAGACAAAACAGCAGTAGGTCCAATATCATCTGGTTATGTTTAGCAAATTTCAGCGGTCTATTAGATAAGAAGTATTCGACTGCTTTCATTCCATCACTATTTCTAATGCAAGTGTATAATGATACTACATCCACAGCCAATAAAAGATAGGTATCCTGCCAAATTATATTTTCAATTTTGCTAATGAAATCAGTAGTATCCTGTACATAAGAATCCAGTGATTTCATGTGTTCCTGTAAAAAGAATCAATATAAACAGACATGTTAGCCAATGGCCCATCACAAGCGGAAATGATTGGTCTACCTGGTGGCTTTGTTAATGATTTATGGATTTTTGGAAGGAAATACAGCACCGGGATTGTGGGGTTCTCTTTCTTAAGATACTTAAACTCCTGCAAATTAAGCAACCCTGTACTTCTCCAAGCCAACAGTTTGTTAAAAAACTCATCCTGAGCTAGCTTAAATTTAAGAAAAGAACTTTTGCGGTAACAATCAGTATCATTTAATTGTCTTGCTGCTTCCTCAGAATAATCATTCAAAGACCATAGAACCACATTCCCACCTTTATCCGCCTTCCTGACCACTTTTTGCTTATCATCCTTAATTTTAGACATCACCTGTCCATATTTCCAATCAAAATCAGTGGTTTTAGTTTTAGTTTTACTTGTGTGAGCATGAAGCTGTTTAATTTCCTTAACCACATTCTCGCTGAACATATCCAAAGAATCCTTTGGCATCATAGGGACAAATTTGGATTTTTCTTTAAACTCCGTGTCAGGCTTAGCACAGGTTTCAAATCTAGGGGACAAAAGATCCTGAGTAGTTAGATCCCTAAAACTATCTTCGTTCTCAGGATTTTCACAACTTAAACTATGCAAATTCTTTAGAGTACTTAAATCAGAAACAGTGAGGTTACTATTTATCATACCACAGCCCAGTGGGTCATCATTTCTCTCCCCACTTAATGATTCCTGTTGCCCAGCTTTTGTTTTATGGTACTTCTGGAGTTTTAATTTTCTCACAAATTTATAAATATCTGCTCTTGTATTCGCATAATTTAAGTTGGTTTTGGGACAGAATGACAGACCTAAGGACAAAATCTCCTGTTCAACTGTACTGAAATTAACATCCGTTAAATTAACAATCGTATTGTCCATATTACTCTTGTCCCTTTTGTCAATGTCCACATCATCATTTACTGCCTCCTTCTCCATTGGCCCCGTCCCCTCTTCGGTTTGGAATTTGTGTTGCTTCCTCCTTTTTCTGGTTGCCCTTCTACGTTCCCGCCGGCTCTTTGTCCTTCGTTTTTTGCCGGATTAGCAACACCTGATCTAAGGGTTTCCCGACGACTTCTTCTTAAACATTCCAATTCTTCTATATATATATTCTATTCCACTGCACTTCTTTCAATACATATTTTAAAACTTTTCTGTTTCTGTGTTTGTGCTGTTCCCTTTGCGGACTATGGGAAAATTTCACTTCTAAACTTCGTAGTCTGAGTTGTTTAGCAATTGTAGATGTCTAAATATTCATTTACCCATTTCCTCGCAAATTGCAAACTCATTTGAAATATTCCCCAACATATGACAATGCAATCCTTCTTTCTGGTTTCTGCCATTTTTTTGTGTTTGATGTTAAATTTAGACCAGCATATCCAGTTTGGCATAACTCTTTTCACAAAGGTTAAGATTGTTTGTGCTTCAGTATTAAAAAACGCGATTTGTTTTTTATAAATTGACAATAAATCTGCCATGAACAGTAATATCAGTATAGATCAGAGTTATTACAATGGGTTCAGGCTCTTACATATTTTCCATCCTTCGCTATCTGTGACTTAACATAGAATAGAACATACCATGTATGTGAAGGTACTACTGTGGACATTCTATTTTGTTAGTGTAGATATTTGAACAGGATTTACTTTGCACTCAGTTAATATGTATTATTTAAGTCAATGGACTGCTGTTCCTTAATCAACAAAGTATTAGAAAGCTTTCAGTCTCCTCTGGGGAAGAGACTCAGCCTCCAGCGAGCTTTCCTTAACCCTTTGGGCGTGGCCGGAATTTCCCCGCTGTGCGAGAAAATTCCACGTGTGTGCAAATTGGACGGCTCCCGGCCATCCGACGCACACGCCAACCGTGACGTCGGACGGCAGGGGGCCGTCCGACGCATGCAAGGGGTTAATCCTTCTAGGCCCCTGCTTGTATATCCAGGCCTGTTTGGATCCTGATGTCACTGAAGCCCCAAGCCTTAGGACTAGCCTGTACTCTGGTAGGCCTCATTGACAACCAAGGCAAGTGTGACACGATTGTCAAGAGGCACAGTGATTTCAGGATGAGGATAAACTCTGAAGACAGAACAATTTCCATTGGTTAAGATCTTTTCTCTTCAGCTAACTTACTGGCTTTGTTTCAATGGGAGTGGATATTACTGGTCTCCATCTCCTTTTAGACATGGTGACTACCATACTTCATGTTTCGCTCCCGCTATACTAATTTGTACATGGACTGGTGGGAGGGAGGAGCAGCTTCTGTGGAGTGCGGAAATAGTGGTTTATTTACAACACATAATCTGTTGATTATATTTTTTGATCTTGAGGGGTGTTCAAAAGGCAGCTGATCTCTTACTCAATTCCTTAAACACTGATAATTTGAATCGTAATACAACAAAGAATGCCAGTAGGACTTCCATAGATTTTCTGGATGTCAGAGTGAAGGTGATGAACAACATGTTAACCATTTTGCACTTAGGGAATTATAGGGAGCATGGCGTAACTGTAATAAAGATAGTGCCTTCAATAAAAAGAAAATTAATATTGTAGCGACATTTAAACAAAGGGAGTGGGGGTAACCTAAGAAAGTACTTTCTGATGCAGTGAGATGAGCTGATAAGACCAACAGAGAAGAGATGTTATTTGGTACCTTTAAAAGCAAAGAGAACATGAAGACCCCCAAAGTGATCACCACACATAATGCACAATCTCATGCTGTCAGGAACATACTAAAAGACACTGGCAGGTATTGAAAATAAACAATATTCTAATACATGCCTTATTAGCAGAACCTAAGATTACGTACTGCAGAACACAGGATTTGCGTGACTATCTGGCGCATAGATACCTTCCTGGGGATGCTAAAAGTAACACTTGCTTGTTCACTCAAATGGGATTTTGAAGATGCAGAAATTGCAAGGCTTGCATTTACAGCCACCACATAAAAACCTATAAAGTCTGTCATACAACTATAGAGCAATAGATTAATGTGTACATTACCTGTAAATCTGATTTTGTGATATATGTGATTGAATGTCGCTGTCCAAAAAAGTATGTAGGTACCACTATATTCCCAGTCAAAAAGCGCACCGTGGAGCACTTGAGAGCTATTTGCTACCCTATTGCAAGACATTTTTCCAGTATGCATCTAGGTAATGTGACGTTTCTTGCATATTTTGACATTGGTTGAATACTCATTGACACTAGTAGTGGCAACAGGGAATGTCTGTTAAGGAGAAGAGACTGAATTATTGCTCTGGAAACATGAGTACAGTATGGCCTCAATATGATTGAATAAGTAAATGTACATTTGTAGTTCTGTTATTGTCCCTCAGTACTGGATGGTTGTTTTATGAGATTTGTGTGCTATATCTTGATATTTCTCTTTTCTTTTTCACAGAAATGACAAGAGTAAGAATTAGCGAGTATTATGGATTTGTAATTGATATTATGTCTGTAAGATGCCGCCTTGAGGATGCTACGTCTGAGCACTTAAACCAGTAAAAGTTTATTTCAAACAACACTACTGGTCAAGTAGAAGGTGTGATTAAAAAAGCCAACTGAAAGCAAATGAAGGCAGGCGGTAGGTGGAGAGATACCCTAAAGTGCCAATAGTTGGAGGAAACAGGCAGAATGTAGAGCTCAACCCTTTTCAGACACAGTATAGAGATCACACTTTACCTCAAAATGGGAACCGCTCCCCTTCAATGGCAAATTAACTTGTTTATCTCTGCTCTGTGGTGCCAGAAAAGTAAAGGGTGGGACCCTAAAACACAAGTGTGGATTAATGAGACCAGCTGGGGCCTCCTCACTATCAGTAGGCAATTCCACGTGACTTTGGACTTTGAAATGGGTGCTGCTGTACACAAACAATGATAAAGGCAACACACTCTCTGTGGTCAGCTCTATCAGTCAGTCGATGGATTACATAGTTAGTGCTGCTACGTGATTAAGAGTCCCAGCAAGTATCATTGCAGGTGTGGTGACCACCGACGCTTTTGTCCATGCATACCACAGCCGCTCTGTATCACAGCGGTGAATGTGCTAGGAGAAAGGTGGCTAAGCGAGGGGTGCTGATAATGAAACCTAGTTAACTTAGCTTACCCTACATGAATTTCAGAAAAGATCGCCGGCAACAGGTCAGATTTGATTCCTGATGGTGGGATCTCTCTAGTTGTGCATCTGTTCACTTTACAAGCTGGCTCCGCCATCCTGTTGTTTTAACCTTTGACAACTTTAGGCCCTCATGAGTGAGCCATCAGCAGGCACAGGCCAAAGTCTAGTTGCTGGGAGTTGGTCATAAGCCAAACCCATCTAAAGATATGGTGACACCCCCTCCCCCTCCCATAGACTTCTGGTTTATATGTTCAGATATATGTAAAACCCCAGGTGCAGGATACCTGCCCCACTGGACTGGAGTGGGACAAAGCACCAAGCTCATTCAATAATTATTGTCAGTTGAAAGCCTTCACTGGCACTGGCAACATCCCCCATGTCTGATGTTAGGTGGTGGACGACTGCTCAGCCTCAGAGGAGTCTAAGAGCAAGAAACAGGAGAATGGACCAAGGCAAGTCTTCCAGGTCATCTGGCAACCCTATGCTCTGCAAAGGCTGAACTCTAACCTCTGATTCTGCCTTTTAGACCTAGGAAAATATTTCACTAAATGCATTCTGGAAAGGACTGAACACCACACATTCTTCTCAAAATAAAGGTATCTTTTTCCAATGGAGCACACTTCCTATATCAGCACGAACTTGTTTATTCATGGTTCGGCCTAACATTTTTATTAGTCTTCTAAAAATGAGACAGATTTCATAACATCTCTGTCATTTACTGTGGACTTGCATTCCCAATTCATTTAGATAATATCTCTTGGCCTCATTGACTTAAATTGAACTTAGTATTATGTCTTCATTATACGTTTCTAAACTGTTCAGGGGCATTAGATGAAACATTTTTACTACCTTTGGAACTTGGTTTGGAACTTAAATTCATTATTAAGTTAACTTTACTGTTCACCAAATTGTTTGCATTTACACCAGCCGGCTCCTGCATACAGTTAGGTCTTCAGCTTGGCCTGCTTTATTCTAAGGTAAGGGGACATATAAAGTAGACATTTTGGGGTCTACTTATTGGAGAGTCATGCTGTGCAGCGCAGCAAGTCACCTTGTTGCGCAACACTGTGTGACAGGAAAAGGGCAGGAATGCGCCGTATTTAAGGCAGTACGGTGCATTCCTGTCCTCTCCCCTGCGCAGGTGCCTTTCTGGCTACCTAGCGCCAACACATGCACCCTTGCACCATGGTGCAAGGGTGCCTGTGTTGCATGCAGGATTGTTTTTGTGCAGAAAGAGGCACCTTCCTGCACAAAAACAAACCTGGGAGGCATATTCCACTTTCTATGTGTGCTGCAGAGTGCAGCACACATAGAAAGAGTAAGAAACGAGGAGAAATAGAGATATTTCTCCTCGTTATGCCTCCCCTGGGAAGGTGTAAGATTTTGGCGCTGCCCCAGGTTTACAAGTTCTTGTAAATCTGGGAGTGCATCAAAAACCATGGTAGTTGCGTGGGTACGCCCACGCAACACCCATGGAACGCCTTCCCAGGGTAGAGTAATGCAATGCAGCGATTTGCGCTGTGTTCCGTTACCCCAGATTTTTAGAGCCACGCAAAGTGGCTTGCGTGGCTTCAAAAATCTGTCTTATGGTTTGCGTTGCTCATGCACCAGGATCACTCTGGGATCTAGGACACAGTCCTGACCTGCTATAATCCTTCCCTATGGATAGGCTACAGATTGTCTTACTGCCTCCTCCCATCTCTTTAGCTTACACATGCCCTGTAAGTGTCCCATCGGAATCAAAAATAGCTGGCCTACTTTTCAAAATCTATCTGGCCCCACTCGCTGCTTTGTAAATTAATTCAATCTGACCTGACGCAACTACACTGTAGGCAGTGACATCACAAGAGGGCACTAGACTGCAATAAAGGGCCTACAAAATTACCTTCTTGCTGAGGGGAGGGAAGGGAGTAGAGGGAGTAGCACCAAAAAGCCACATTTTCATTTTGCATGGAACTCTGATAATTCTTATACCAGAGTTTATACAACAGGAGTGTCAGGGAGAGGCAGGTTACATTTGTGAAACATGTGGGGTGGAAAGGTACATTCACAGGGTACATCTTGTTTTTGTTTACAATTTTGGGGTACACAAACATTGAGTATCATTAAGCTGGACCACGTTGACATTAGATTGGGGCTGGTGGCAGTTTTGGTAAACATGGACCACTGCCTATTTTGCATAATGTATTCATCCCAGGCTGTGTCTCTAAATCTGATTGTGTCTATCCACAGGGAGAGATGGGTGTAATCTCAACCTGTACAATATTACCGAGTTCAGGGGCAAATTGGGTCAAAGGAAGCCAGATTGCTTCTGATTTAAGGCGAGGAGACCGCCTACATCGCTGGCACCGAGGCTGCCTGTGTGGTGTCAGACGAGAGGAACAGTGCAGGCTCTGTTTAGGATTTTAAAGCAGTGTTGGCCCTAATAGGAGTTTTACTACTGCCTGCCATGTTTTTTTGCCTGTATTCGAAGTGTGACAAAATACATTAACTGAAATTTCTGTTGGCAGCAGTTCTGCATGTTTACTTTTAAATTAAAACTAAAGTGAAATTTGCTGAACATTCCCAGCGCAATGACAGACAATTTCTGCTCTGTTTTGAAATATGAACAGGTACAAGAATGTGGGTCATGTCAATGCTCCATTGTAACAGTCAAAGGGTACCTTGGTTTACTGTGGGCTGGGGACTTTAAGAAGGTTGGAGGAGTGTAGCAGAGGTTGAAAGAAATATAAGTGGAGTAACAGGAGGAACTCATGGGAGGCAGTAAGGAGGAGAGTGCAGTAAGATAAGCGCAAGTTTTGCAAATACAGATGGAGAGACCATGAGCAGAGGCACATCCCTCGCTCACTCGCTCCCTGAAGTGAGTGAGCCTGACTTTCTTCAGGGAGTTCCGTGAGGTCTCTCCCCTGGTGAAAAATAGGGGCAAACGGTGTATTTTACAGTACAATTTTCAAAAACATTGCAAAAAAGCTATTGGTTTTGAAAGGGCGCTCATGAAATAATCCAATATTCTCATGGTGCACCAAGCAAGTCTGATGCTCCTCAGAGTTGTGGGTGGGTTCTACCTCCCCAAGAAAATTTAAACAAATGGAGTCAGAGAAAACATGTTAACAATTTCCCATAGCCTTCCAAAAATTGCCATTTTCATGAAAAGACAATGTTTTGCTGTGAAATGCTAGTATTTCGTTATAAGCAAATATTGGCCCCCAAATACAATATTCTGGACGTCTTGTGTGTTGAGTACATGTGACTAAAATCGTCCACTTGCTACTGCTTGACATGCAGCTGTTGTATCTTAGCAACCTCAGCATCTGGATGCCATCCCCGCTTGATTCTGGAGTGTGGAATCCAGGGGACAGAGAGCAGGCAGTTGCTGAGGAAGAAGGACCTTTGGGGTTGTTATATCTTACGAATAAACTTGTTGATCTACACTACGCGGCTACTGTGGAGTTTAAAAGTGGCGACGAGGATGGGATACCCTATATGCACCCCAATCAGTTTAAAGGGATGAGAACCAGATGTTGGGACTTCGAAGGAGCTTAACAACCCCTGGGTTGTGTGTGCTGTTAACTGCGCATTCCTATGAAATACACACACAGGACTTCACTCATTTGCCTTTGCCTGGAGCAGCTTTGCTTTTGAGAGGTATGAGCATATTTTAAAGCCTGCCTGGCCTATGTGTTTTGATTTAAAGTGCTGCGGAGTCTGTGCGCGAGACCTGTGTGCATTTGAACGTTCGGGCCTACCTTGCTGCTGATGAGCGGGTGGCTGGCTTGTGGAACTAGCGGCAGAATCTTCAGCACGGAGCAGGCGTGCGGCTCAGTGATCCTGTGACGCCTGATGCGTCCAGCGTGCTATCGTCTAGTGCGTAGTGGCGCAAGTGGAGCAGGAGCACGGTGACATAGGTTGAGCGTCTGTTGCTGGGAAATGCGCACTGCAACGTGCATTAAGTCGGTTGCCTAGAGACGTGTCGGAAGTGGAGAGGCAATGCTGTGCGAGTCGGGCACTGATAAGTGGTAAAAGCAGGTTGCTTGGAGGCGGTCGGAAGTGGAGAGGCAACGCTGTGCGAGACACACACTGATAAGTGGTTAAAGCCGGTTGCTTGGAAGCGCGTCAGAGTGGAGAGGGCAATGCTGAGTCTGCAGCACAGACACAGTAAACTCTTTTTGTACTGTTTAGACAACGAATGTAGTGAAGAAGATATAATCAGATTAAGGGTGACTGTGTGTCAATGGTGTGCATGGAGACCGTGGTGACGACTTTAATTATTTTGATTTAGTGTGTTGCCAAGCAATGCACATAGAGAGAGTGACTATTGTATTTATTGTCAAATTTAAGCCTTGAGTCGTAAATGCATGCTAGGCAGGTGGCATTTACTACACAGTCTACATGTGTAATACCTATTTACTTAATTGTTTGGGATATTGTGTACAAGCATGGATACTACGTCAGTACTAGCCCCGCCCAAATTTTTACAAAACCCTGGAATTCCATCCATGGTATGGGAATATTGGCGCAAATCATTCGAGACATATCTAGAAGCCATAGGAGGAGAAACCTTTATGGCATCTCGCAAAGTTGCATTATTAAAACATAACTTAGGTGTAGAGGGTAGAAAAGTGTTGAAAACCCTACCAAAACTCATACGTGCAACCTCAACTAACCATGAGGGTGATGGTGAGGAAGATGGGTCGGGTTGAGAGGAAATAGTTGTTGATGAATATCTCTAGGCTTTAAAGGCTTTGGAAGAGAACTATGGAAAAAAAACAAGCACAGTTGTAGAGAGACGCATGTTCTTTTCAAGAGCACAATTAGTGGGTGAAACTGTGGAACAATACTTGGCTGTGTTAAGAACGTTAGCTGCCACATGCAGGTTCAGGGATTTGTATGAAGAAATTATTAGGGATCAATTCATCAACAGGACTAATAACTGCAAAATTCAAGAAGATTATTAGAATGAAAGGATCCGTCTTTACAAAAAAAACATTGACATAGCGAGAAAGGTGGAAAACACATCTCGTTATGTCAAGGAACTCAATAGTGAACAAGGGAGGGACAAGTGTGATGCTAATATATCAATACTATTCGTAAAACTAAGAAGGTGGTACAGGATTAAAAAATTCAGAGTCAAGCTAAATCTTTCATTGAAAAGGTACCAACCAGCAATAGCAGACGCACATGTTTCAAGTGTGGAAGCTTAAGACATGCCGCTGAAGCGGAAAGCTGCCCAGCTTCTAAAGTTGCGTGTTTTAAATGTAAAAGCTGGGTCATTTTTCCAGAATGTGTAGTTCTGGGAACAGTGAAGTCTGGAAACAATCCGTGAATCTTGTAATGGAAAATGAAGTTGGAGAATCTTCAGAGGAAGAACATGACAAGGGTGTTAAGGTATTAGTAATATGGGAGAATGCGGTGAATGAAATATCTGAAGGGTATCACCCTCCCAAGTGCATCTTAACGATGAACAAAGTCAAAGTATCAATGTGGGCAGACTCATGCTCCCCATACACTATAATCGACAAAAAAATGTCGGAGAGTAAAGGCATGAGTAATTATGGTGTAAAATTACTATTGTTGAGGTATTTCATGTGTCATATATTTTATAAAAGCAGGAGCGCACAAGGAAAGTTATACGTAGTAGAAAAAGGCAGATCTCTATTAGGATGGATGGAGCAGAGAAGTTTAGGCATTGTACTTGATCCTAATTATCCTGATCAACTGTTGTTAACACAAGATGCTGAGAGATCTAAGTGGCATATGAAGTATCCGGAATTTTTCAGTAGCAAATTAGGATGCCTAAATAAATTTGAGCACTGAATAGTGTTGAGAGCGGGATGTAGACCAGTCGTACACAAAGTCAGAAATGTGCCATTTGCCTTGCGTGCACAACTCAGGGAGGAATTGGACAGATTGTGTGAGGCTAAAGTCATTGAACCTATAGAGGCGTCGGAGTGGGTCAGTCCAATTGTTTTGGCACGCAAGTCCAATGGCAAATTGCGCTTGTGTGTGGACTTGAGGGACATGAACCGTAACATCTGAGTGGATCGCCATCCCTTACCACGTATTAATGAAATGGTAGCTAGCATTAAGAACGCCAAGTATTTTTCGTCAATTGACCTTTCCAATGCATATCACCAAGTGAAGTTACATTCTGAATCCAGGCATTTGACTTCATTTATAATGCCTGAGGGAGCGTTCCAATTCTTACGTATGCCATTTAGATTGGCAACCGCTTCTGCGGTTTTTCAAAGACTCATGAACAGTATTCTAAAGGAAGTTGCAAATATGATGGTGTTTCAAGATGATATTTTAGTTTGGGCTGATAATATGGACAATCATGATAGTGTTTTGAATGATGTCCTAAAGAGATTGCAGGATGCAGGATCGACTGTGTGTGCTGAGAAGTGCAAGTTTGGGGTGAGGCAGATTTATTATCTGGGACACACATTATCGGGGGACGGTGTCAAGCCTAAGAAGAATCTATTTGAGGCTAGTGAGAATGCTCAATCACCATCAGACAAAGAACAATTACGTTCCTTCCTAGGACTAGCTGAATATTACTCAAAATTTGTCCAGAATTTCTCTCGACCAACGTACATAATATGAGACTTTTAATGAAAAAGGGTACACCGTTCCTATGGACCGATGAATGTCAGCTGGCCTTCGATGGTATAAAAGCAAACATAACGAAGGCAGTAGCTCTCAAACCATATGATCCTCGCAACAAGTCCGTAGTAGTAGTGGATGTCAGTGCGTATGAGTTAGGCGCTGTACTTATGCAGGGGAAGGATGGAATGGGTAGTAGCTTTTGCTTCACGGACACTCAAAGGGGCAGAAGCAACTTACTCCGTCATCGAGAAAGAGGCATTAGCTTGCTGGTGGGATATCAATTATTTTAAAACGTATGTATGGGGAACAAACTTTGAGCAAAGAACTGATCATAGACCTCTAATTAACATCTTCACCACAAAGGGTGCTGGAAAAGCAACACCGAGAATTGCAAAACGGCTATACCGGTTGCAAGAATATGATTTCCAACTGAGGTATGTGCCAGGACATAAAAACATTAATTCAGATTGTTTAACTTGTTTGCTTTTACCTTGTCAAGAGGAAAGTGAAGTAAAGGAGGAAAAGAAAGAATGGTTGGTGGCAACTGTTGATAAATCATGCAAAGGGGCAGTGAGCGAGGATGAGTGGAAACAGGCAGTTTCGCAGGATGAAGTGTTGCAACAGATAATTACGCGCTTGTCCAACAACATTTGACAGAGTATTTTGATAAAAAGGGAACTCATGGATTATAGAATGGTGTGGGCAGAATTATAGGTGGTGGACGGTATCATTAGGAGAGTAGACAAGTTAGTGGTACCAGCAGGATTATGTGTCAGATTGTTAGAGTTGTTACATGAGGGGCACAACGGCATGTCCAGAATGAAGAGGAGAGCTAGGTGTAATTTCTGGTGGCCAGGCATGGACAAAGAGATAGAGAGATGTGCACGTAATTGTGTGGCATGCATGTGCAGTAAAAAATCACATAAGTCGCAGGAATCCACCATATCACCCACCATTATGCTGGACAGACCCTGGCAATGGACATCTGTGGGCCTTTCAATGCTAGAGGCGTGGACAATAAGTATGCCATAGTCATGGTGGATTATTTTGCCAAGTGGCTCGAGGTTGCAGTTTTGAGGGAGACAAAGTCTTCCAATGTGATAGAGTTCTGTGAGGATGTGTTTCGCAGGGAGGGATATCCTGAGTGTATCATAACGGACAATGGGCCACGGTTTGTTGCGGGAGAGTTTGAGAAATACATGGAAAAGTCAGGAGTGACACACCTTACCACTGCAGTCTATAATCCTAGGGAAAACGGCCTGGTGGAGAAATTTAACTGTGTGTTAAAAGAATTGTGCAATTGGCCGATGCGGTGGAGATGATTGTAAAAGTGCTGTGAAGGAGATGTTGTGGAGTCATCGTAACACACCCCACACTGCCACAAAGGAAACTCAGTTTAGTCTTCGTAAGGGCCATCTGGCGAGTACCAAAGTGACACCGGCATGGATGTGCAGAGTGGGTTCCACATGTGTAGGAATGGATGAGTTGGTAGGCAGGGTGCAAGATTATCAAGAAAAGTATATACGCAGACATAATGAAAGGATAAGGAGCTGTGTGCGCAGGTTCTCGGTTGGTGATTGGGTAAGGATGTATCTGGTGGGAAGTCAAAAAGTGGGATTGTCTAAATGGTCCAAACCCAAACAAGTGACAAAGGCGGTGGGCAACAGTGTGTGGCTAGATGATGGAAGGAGGTGGAATGTGTGGAAAGTGACAGTGTGTAATAAGCTGGAACGTGATGTTTGGTTGAAGGAAAAAGTTTCAACAGATCCAGGCATAGATTCTGCTAATGTGCAGGAATGCAGGAAAATGGAATGAGTCAAGTCTAAACTGGTTTGGCAGAAGGATTATAATTGTACTTAGGCCTTTGTACTCTGTTTATGTAATATATTTCCCATGTGCTTTATGCTTGATGGGATACTGTAGTTGGCATAATTTTATTTTTCTGTTTTTGTTTACGGTTGTTAAAGGGGGGGGGGGAGAATATATGTTGTATCTTAGCAACCTCTGCATCTGGTTGCCATCTCCACTGGATTCTGGAGTGTGGAATTCAGGGGACAGAGAGCAGGCAGTTGCTGAGGAAGAAAGACCTTTGGGGATTGTTGTACCTTACGAATGAACGTGTTGAACTACACTATGCAGCTTCTGTGGACTTTAAAAGTAGCCACTGAATGCAAGCTAAAGGGGAAGGAATTTAATCAAAGAAGGGAACGTGATTAGTGAACGCTGTCTTTTATCTGGTGGGGCAAATGCATGCAACTGTACTCGTCGCGGTTTTCACATGTTTGTTTAAAAAAAAAAGGGGGTGGGCTCATTGCAAAGAACGCATCAGTAGAACTGGTTCAACACAGCAGAGTTTGTGCCTTCTATCTGCCAAAAATGTGTCTTGTCTTGATTTACCTTACAACCAAGCAAAACTCCGAAGGCACCCTCTTTTGTGGATTGGTGATAGCATGCCTGATTTGTTGCCATCCCATTTGTTCCTTCTCCCCCATCTCCCCGATTGTTTTTGGTTTACAGCAGCTGCACTCTGCAGTGGTAAGCTGACCAACCAAAGGCTGAGTAAAGCCTGCTCAGGTACAACTGGTAACGTGCTGATGGGTCAAGTGACAAGAAACCAGGGCCCGTCAGAACCTCCCTAATACCCCTTCCCAGCTCACCTGGAAATTGAGTAAAAGGGTGAAGAGGACAAGGGCATCTTCTTGTTTGGGATCTAAGTCCCAGAATGGGCTTAAGGACAGAAACTTTGCTCTCTCCAACCCAAGAACAGGAGATAAGTTCGTCGCCACCCAAAATGGGACGGTCCTCCAAGAACACTTATCCCTCTTCTCACCTGCTGTCCAGTTAAACACTCATGGGTCATTGTAACCAAGAGAGTGACATGATAAACACCAATCCCATTTTAGCACAGATAGACATGAGATGGAAACATTTTAGAACTGCCCTAAGAGTCAGTGTCTATCCCTGACCGCTGTCACTAGCCACCCTACAGCAACTAGGCAGGCGGACTACAAAGTAGACATACCATAGAAAGATCTACCAAACAATGCAGGTCCAATGTATGACTCTAACTGTCTGATACTGTAGGTCCTACTAGCTATATACTCAGTCCTTCATTTATCTCCCTACTTGCTGATAACGTAGATGGAGTTTTCAAAAGTCCATCCAAGCTCTTCTTTCATGCTCTCTTCCCTCGTCCAGCCTCATTCAATAGCAGCATGGTCGACATTAATGTAGCAACTGATAAAGAAATGGGGTTAGAATCTCCCTTGCAATACCAAATAGAGACCTACTAGGATATCTGAAATTGTAATTCACCCGTCCATACCTCACACTTTTTAAGTTAAACTAAGTGCCGCATCGTATCACACAATAACTTAACCTTGGTAGTTATCACACATGGAATCAAAACATTTCCCTACTAACAGTCTCTCAATCACATACCCTACAAAGAGTAGCATGATACCTGTATGAGCAAGAGCTTCAGTGCCCCACCCAGGACTGTAAAAATATAAATGCTACAATACAGTACAATACAGCACAATATAATACAATACATACTTAGCACTGCCATCTGCCATGTTATCCACCCAGCACCTGCTGATTCCTTCTTTGGCTCTTGTAGGCCACCACCTACACCCACACATCACAATGTACACTGCACGCTAGCGCTGACATTTTGCACCCTATCTACAACCCTTAAACACCACCTACACCTCATAGATGTACACTATCTACAACCTCCACACCTACAGTCACTATAAACCTGCCTACTACTTACACTCTGCCTTACACCACCTACAGTTAACACCACAACCTTACACCACCACCTACGCCCTCACCTTCCCCCTATACCTCCTGCACCTCATAACACCATCTACACTTAATACACAATCACCTACACCCTGTATCACATACACAAAACACGACCTACATCCTACACAACCTTTACATGACAGCACTATTTGCTAGTATGAAAAAAGGAGAGGGGGACTGGGAGCGGATAATGGGCCAGTGCCCGTGCTCCAAAACTATAATCAAATCAAGGTCGTGGGGTCACTGTTCCTAAGAAAAGGGTGTGGATCTTAGACAGATCAGAAGGGGGACAGTCAACAAGACTGTTTCTTGTTGCCCTCACACATCCCTAGGGATGTCATGCTTCATCAACGGGCGGGTGCTCCTCGTCGGGCCGGCGCTGCAATGCCCTATGGATCCCCCGAGAGGTCACTTTGGCAGAGATCTTTCGGTTTGGTTGCTGTCTGATTAGTGCTAGGGAGTCCGAAGTGGGGTGATAAGTGAGGTGTGTTGATAGTGGGCTAAAGCTGACTAGGATATGTCAGATTTACCTTTATTATGTTGACTCCCCTGTCAGGTTAAAAGGCCAAAATGGTTGGTGCTACTTATGAGGGTCGGTAATGTGCCCAAGTAGCTTGTGAAATAAAGTGCGGGTCGACATGTTTTGCGCCTCTATGGTCTAGAAGAGATCCGTGGCGCTTCTTCAGGACCAAGAAAGGGTGAATTAACTACCCCACATTTTGAGCGTAATAGGTCACCCCTATATGGGTGGTACCTACTTGTTTACACCTCACAGCATCAGCTACAATAAATACCTCATACAACACCTACACTACTAACACAAATCTACAGCCACACTGGGTATGCTCCACAGTACCATGTACAACCTATCCCACTATATACACTATACATCACCTACAGCCACGTTGTTGAGTTTATTTAAAACACACTTCAGTCACATGTATTTGGAGCATCAGAGCTACAAAATTACAGGCAATATCGTAATAGTGATATAATTCCAGAATAAAACGAAGCACAATGTTTGCTCAAAGGAAACTCAAAGTATCCCCAATTTTCCATAAAAAAGGTTATATTACAATGAACGAACGAACGAGGAAATGCCCTGTATCATCATGACTAATAGGATGCACAGTTTAAGGAGAAAAAAAAAGTTCTCTTCTTTTTAACGATAATGGTCAAAGGAATGAAAGACCCATAGGATAACCCTAAAGCCTGAGTTTGAGTCAAGTCTGTATTGTGTTTCAAAAACACAGGTTGAATTCCATTTCCACAACCAATTGTGACACAGTTCTCTGTTGGATCCCAGTCACAATCTGGGCTCTCCACAACAACTTCATACTGTTTCTAGTAATTATAAGGCATCTTTTCTCCTTAAACCAGAATAAAACCTTGATTCTCAGGGCCTCCCATCATTCATGGTCTATGAGATTGCAATATTTGTAAGGACCTTATTTCAATCCAGCCACTTGCAAGCAGGGTATCAGAGGTACCATGCTGCAATACTGAGAGCTGTGCCGTAAGGTTCAAGCGATTACTGGTTGCCGTTGTCCTTACTTACTACTGGATGATTGCATTGTGGCTTGAAATTTACAAAAGAGCTGGCGTGGTGGCCACTCCAAGTTGTTGACACCTTGACAGGTGAGCAATATGTAGCTAATTCAGAAGCCTGGACACAGAACCAGACTAAGGGCCTGTTTAGATCTTGGCAGACGGGTTACTCCGTCACAATGGTGATGGATATCCCATCCGCTGAAATATAAATCGCATTATATCCTATCCGATTTATATTTCGGTGGACGGAATATCTGTCACCATTGTGACGGAGTAACCCGTCCGTCAAGATCTAAATCAGGCTGTAAGATACAAATTGAGCTGGTTAGCATGTAGAATCAGGCCCAGTCGGAAAGCTTGCCTTTGCGTGATTTTTTTCTGAAACTGTGTTTGTTGCGCTGTTACCCAGGAGGTCTCCACAAGTGGTAGATATGGCACAGCGTAGGCAATTTGTTATTATCACTAAAGCAGAAAACCAAATCCACAATTCGCGGACGTACAAAATGTTCAGCTTTGGTTATCAAACAATCACTGCGTCCTACCCATGCTGGTAATGTGACGCTTGGCTTCCCCGCAGCCAGTGGACACAATGCTTCAAAATGTATTTTAGTACCTGGATCTCTTCATCTAGGCTCTCTGTCCAAGGTAGTCAGTTGCCTCCGTCTCCCTGTGGTCAAGCTACTTGTCCAAGCTCCTTATCGCAGGGTTGCTGGGCACTAGGCTTTGTGCTGGCAATGTGCAGCCTCTGGGGTACAGTGTGGCAGTACTTTCTGATTGCCCTGAGTGGAGATCTTAGGTTGGTTTTCACAACTGTGGTTCAGTTTTCAACATTACCAGCTCTTTTGTTTGACAGCAAGGCACTGCGTAGCTGGCACAAGTTGGAAGTGGCACTGCTGGACAACTTCATAGGGAAATCAGACCTTGAGTTTGAGGTTACGATGAGCCATGAAGTTGGCAAAGATAAATTACTAGTCCACCTTATTTGAATGCACTTTTACAACAGGCTTAACCTCAGAGAGATGGCCGAGAAATGGGAAAGACTCAATAGAGATTTTCCATCTTAGCCAAAATGGCTCTTAACCAAAATGGCTCCTCGGATCCCTTTCAAAGCTAAATGCACTGTGTTTGATTCACAGGCCCGCTGATTTTGGGGAGCGGCTCGGAACCTCATTTTACCTTGATGTCCCTCCAACTCGGGGGCAAAGAGCAAGACAGACAGAGAGAGAGGAAGAGTCAGGATAGCTCTCTTCTTTCTTGCTCACAATAGTCTCTCTCTTTCTTCCTCATTCCCCATCTTCCTCTCAGGCAATGCCCTATCGTCCTTTACCTGGATACCCTGTTTAAATAGAAGGTGAAGCCTTTGCTATTAAGTAACCTGGGTCCAATGGGAACTCTAACCCTATCGATCAAGTTACCTGGGTTCAATGGGAGCTCTACCTGTAGCAATCAAGTTACCTGGGTTCAATGGGAACTCTAACCCTCGCAGTCAGGTGGCCTGGGTTTGGGGGGCAACCCCAGCAATTAGGTGGCCTAGGTGCAACAGTACTCATAGTCTCGAATTCAGGTGGCATGGGTCCAATGGGAGCCCCACCTTTACAGTCTTTATAATTAATTAATATAATAAGGAGTTGTTTGGGGACCAATAATTGCTTATAATGATTTACTGGTATTTCACAGCAAAACATTGTCTTTTCACAAAAATGGCAATTTCTGAAAGCCTATGTGAAATTGCTAACACATTTTCTCTGACTCTATTTCTTTACATTGTCTTGAGGAGGTTGAACCCACCCACAACTCTGAGGAGTGTCAGATTTGCATGAGAATATTGGAGTGTGCTTTCAAAACCAATAGCTTTTTTGCAAGGTTATTGAAAATTGTACTGTACAATACACCATTTGCCCCTATCTTTCACCAGGGGAGAGACCTCACGGAGCACCATGAAGAAAGTCAGGCTCACTCACTTCAATATTTTGCTCGGTGTTTGGAGCAAGTATTTAAGGCCCATGAATTCAAAGTTCACTGGTCGACCAGGGGAAAAAAGGAAAGAAATTAAAGAAGAAATGAAGGGAGGGTGAAAGGCATACATGGAGGGAGCGAGGGTTGTGCTTCTTCTCATGGTCTCTCCATCTGTACTTGCAACCTTGTGTTTATCCTACTCCACCCCCCCATCCTTACTGCCTCCCATGAGTTTCTCCTCTTACTCTATTTATATTTATTTTCAACCTCTGCTCCACTCCTTCAACCTTCTTAAAGTCCACAGCCCACCTGGGTGTCCCTGTCTGTTCCCCCATCCTCTGTGCTCCTGTTCCACATGTCCAGCCATCCTTTCTGAAATCTATTTCTCCTCCAAACCCCTTCCTCCTCCTGCTCTTTCCATTTTTACTTCTATTTCTCCCCTTGCAGCTCTCATTCACCCCATCTTTACCACATACCCCATCCACATTTTAGCCCTCCCTCAACCCATGCCCTCTTTCTCTCTCCAGTGCTCTACAGTAAATCAAGGCACCCCTTGACTGTTACAATGGAGCATTGATAAAACCCATCTTCTTCTACCTGCTCACATACAATGACAATGCGAGCTTTGTGCTGTTAAGTCTTATGTCAAAAAACAGAGCAGAAAATGGCTGTCATTGCGCTGGGAACGTTGAGCCAATTTCACTTTAGTTTTCATTTTAAAGTAAACATGCACAACTGCTGCCAACGAAAATTTCAGCAGATTTATTCTGTCACATTCTGAATACAAGCAAAAAAAACACAGCAAACAGTAGTAAAACTCCTATTTAAAGGTGTTAAAAAGTGTTCTGTATTCCAGCCCGGGCTGCAGTGCGAACTGTGCTTTAAAGTCTTAAACAGAGCCTGCACTGTACCTCTAGTCTGACACCACACAGGCAGCCTCGGTGTCAGCAATGTAGGCGGTCTCCTCGCCTTAAATCAGAAGTAATGTGCCTTCCTTTGGCCCAATCTGCCCCTGAACTCAGTAATATTGTACAGGTTGAGATTACACCCCGCCTCCCCCTGTGGATAGACACATTCAGGTTTAGAGAGACAGCCTGGGATGAAGACATTATGCAAAATAGGCAGTGGTCCATGTTTACCAAAACTGCCCCTCTTGGGCCACCAGCTCCAATGTAATATCAACGCGGTCCTGCTTAAAGACGCTCAATGTCCGTGGCCGGACTGGGAACCCAAATCAGCCCTGGCTCCGGGGTTGGGGGGTGTGTGCAAGTGTGAGGCACTGCTGCTTTTGTTACTTGGTGCTGATATTGCAGCAACGTTGGAAAACCGGCCCCCTTCCAGCCTCCCGCGGAAACGCCTGATGCCCGCTACGGCCAGTCCGGCCCTGTCAATGTCTGTGTGCCCCAAAATTGTAAATAACCCCAAGATGTATCCCGTGAATGTATAGTTCCGCCCCACTTGTTTCCTAAATGTAACCTGCCTCCCCCTGACACTCCTGTTGTATAAACTCTGGTGCAAGGATTATCAAGTTCCACGCAAAATAAAAATCTGGCTTTTTGGTGCCCCCACTCTACCCAGCAAGAAGGTCATTGTGTAGGCCCTTTATTGCAATCTAGTGCCTTCTTGTGAAGACACTGCCTACAGTGGACTTGACGTAGCGCCTGCTCTGCCTACTCTATGCCATTCCCTATGCACAAGTAAAGTGCCCGGCTGCCTCCCGAAAATACATAAATGCCAACTGTGAAATGAATAAACAGCTTGTCACATGACAGGTACTGTGCTTTACTGGTGTACCTCACTGGTTCGAATTTGTGTTATGGTGAAGAAACATAGATAGTTATTGTATTATTTTGTACAGCTTCATTTCTATAGCACTTCTAGGGCACTTTTCTACATCTTGTTGAGCCTCAAAGCGCTATTCAGAGCATCAGGTAAAGATTCTAACTTCTCAAGTGCGTAGGTAAAAGGAGGGTGTTTGTCGAGGTGTAGTTTATAGTGCTGAGTATTGGTGTTGTGTGTGAGGCCCAGATAGTGTCTCTAAACTTGGTGCAGTGGTGAACGAGCACATCTTAAGCTTGTGAAGGATAGCAAGTAAAGAGTGAGGATAGATTTTCAGGCAGCATCTACAAACCAGTCACCTTGGTCCTGGTTCTAGAAACAGAGAGGAGTGTATTGGTCTAATTAATTCTTTATGTTTGCTGATGATCCTTATTGTCTTTGGGGATATAATCTGAACTAAGAAATCACTACCTCTTCTGCATGTTTTTTTGTAATGGTGGAATTATCAGTAGCGGGTCGTTTAAAGGATATCTTTCTTGCCACTGGAAACCAGGGAAGTGCTCAAACCGCAGGTATAATGTGGTCCTTTGTGTCTAGGTTTTAGTACTTGCCTGTCTGCTGCATCCTGTATTCCTTGAAGATTTGCAACTAGTTTTCTAATAAATCCAAACTAGAGGCCATTTACAGAATCTGACAGTAATATCACTAGAGCCAGTGATGCCTGTTTCCTATAAGAGAGCCAAGGCAGAGGAAAATACGTTGTCGGATTATCTTAGTGTGAAATTAGTTCCTTTTCTCTTTATTGACTTGGGATTGAAGAACGAAGTTGGAGTCTGTCATTATGCCAAGATTTTTCTCTTTAATTGATGCAATTGTCAGCTGTCCCATTTCGTGCGGCAAAACAATATAGAGCTGTGATTTTGGATCCTCTGTTGAGCATTTTAGCTTATGTAGCATCCATTGTTCCACAGCTAGTAGGGTTGTTCCCATTCTACGATGATCTGAGTATCATCAGCATAGATGCCGAAGGTCGGATTGAAAACATTTACAAAGCAGTGAGTGGGGCTAGACAGATATTGAAAAGCAGGAGAGCTATTGTTGATTCTGGTGGGGCACTTACAGGGCATGTGTAAGCTAAAGAGATGTGAGGAGGCAGTAAGACAATTTGAAGTCTATCCATAAGGAAGGATTTTAGCAGGTCAGGACTGTGCCCTAGATCCCAGAGTGATATAGCCTTTGGGCTAATAATTGTTGGTCAAGTGGGAAGGACAGGTCGAGTAATAAAAAGGCAGCAAACACATAAGTGCCATAAGAGATCCTGAGGTCACCTCAAATTGAGATTAGTCCCAATCCAGTGCTTCTGTTAGCTCTTATTATGAATAGAGTAAAGCATCTGTCATTGTGCTGGGAACATTGAGCACATTTCACTTTAGTGTTCCTTTAAAAATGAAATATGGACAACTGCTCCCAAAGGGTATTCAGCAGATTTATTCTGTCACTTGTTGAATATAAGGCCTGAAAGTGTTCTGTTTGTGTGACAGAGGATTATTGCGCTGCAAGTGATAGTAAGATTAAAACTGAGTTATTGGACGTGGAAATAATGTGTTGATAAATCGAAAATAGGGCCATGATTCCCCAAAATGTTTAATTCCGGTATGTCATCTATAGGCATGTAAAACAGTTCACCGCAATTCAAAACATCGGAATCCCAAAGGAAAATACACATATTCCTGTGAAACATCTATTAATCTATAAAGGGAAGATGCAGATGTGGTAATTTTGGTTTTTTAAATAATTTTTTTATTGTTTTCATTGAACAGTCATTATTCTCTTACATTTATGGATAGAACAGCAAGTGTGGTATTTCCCTTATCACTGTTTTACATTTGTTTTTCATCACATTCACGTCAGCTTTTCATGTATTGCTCCATACACACAGAGAACATGAATTTAACCTCCCAACTCCCCCCTCCCCCTAACCCAGCTTTCCTCTATCTGTTGTTTCGTTAGGTACATTAGGTGTCGATTCCAAGAATCATTATTCTAGTACAGCTCAGACTACATTCCCTTCATTCAGAAGATGCAGATGTGTTGGGGAGATGTTTGGAACGCCCACAAAATCAGAACTTTGGATAAAGTCAAATTCTTGTTACATTTCCTGCACCCAGAAAACAGTTGGTAAATATATTCCTACAAATGGTGTTCTCAGTATGGGTTGTAGCAATCTCTTTATTCCCCACCTTTAGCAAGGGTGTTGCGGTGAAGTGTTTCTCTGTTCCTGTAGAGAAAAAATGTGTTAAAAGAAGAAAATACACAGCAGCCCAGATGTAAATCAGTAGATTGCCCCTTCAGAGAATTACACAACCTACACCTTCTTTGTGAACAGGGCAAAGCAGTCGAAAATTGCATCCAGAAGATGCATATTGGTGCTAGCATTTTGTGACTGGTTTCTGTTGTGTCCTTGAAGTGACAGCTTTAGGCATTCCCTGGTCGTATATTGGTGTCAAGTGACCGAGACCTTTAATACATACTCCTTCTAAACTCCATAGATACAGGCTGGGAATCTCCACAGAAACAAACCAAATGTATATGTCCCCCACTCGCCCTTGAGTAGTGCAGGCCAAGCTGCAGACTTACTTGTAGGAGGGGGGAAAGGTGCAAGCTGGTGTAAATGCGAACAATCTAAAGGACAGTACAGTTAACTTAGAATAATAAAGAATTTAACTTCCAAACCCAGTTTACAAAGGCAGTTAAAAAAAATCATCTAATGCTCCTAAACAGTCTGGAAACGTATAATGAAGACAGATTGTCAAGTTAAAATCAAGTGAATGAGGCCAAGAGATATTATCTAAATTAATTTGGAATGCAAGTCCACAGTAAATGGCAGAAAAGTTAGAAAATCTGTCTCATTTTAGCAGACTAATAAAAATGTTAGGCCAAACAATGAATACACAAGTTCGTGCAGGCGTTGGAAGTGTTGTCCATTGGGAAAAAGATACCTTTATTTTGAGAAAAATGTGTGGTGTTCAGTCCATTTCGAGAATGCATATGGTGAAATATTTTCCAAGGTCTAAAAGGCAGAATCAGAGGTCAGAGTTCATGATAAAGCCGGAGCTAATGCAGAGTGTCTCCGGCAGCCTTTGCAGAGCATAGATTTGCCAGATGCACTGGAAGACTTCCCTTGGTCCATTCTCCTATTTCTTGCTCTTCGGCTCCTCTGAGGCTGAGCAGTCGTCCATCACCTAACATCAGACGTGAAGGATGAAAAAGCTCAAAGCAGGCTCAGTGAAGGACTACAACTGACATTATTTATCAGATGAGCTTGGTGCTTTGTCCCACTCAAGTCCAATGGGGCAGTTATCCTGCACCTGGGGTTTTACATATATCTGATCATATAAACCAGCAGTCTATGGAAGGGGGCTGGGGTGTCGCCATATCCTTAGATGGATTTGGCTTATGACTAGCTGTCAGCACAAGTCTTTGGCCTGTGCCTGCTGATGGCTCACAAATGAGGGCCTAAACATTTTAAAGGTTAAAACAACAGGATGGCGGGAGGCGGAGCCAGCTTGTTAAGTGAACAGGAGCACAACGAGAGAGCTACCAGCACCAGGAATTAAATCCTTTAAAAAAAACTGACCTATTGCCGGTGATCATTTCTGGAATTCATGTAAGGGTTAGGGGTGGGCGGAGCTCACGGAGATCTACTCCACAGAATTCCGCGGAGTTATCAATAACGCTCAGTGAAATTCGGTGGAGTTTCGCGTGCAGCAGAATGCAGCCCGGTCCTAGTATTTGCCTCTGGATTCTCCCTCTGTGGGCCCCTTCGGGCTGCAGGCGAGGCCCTGTAAGTGTCACTGCATCACATGTGTTCACGAATGTGTTTTGTGCATGGTCAACCATGCAGGTTTCACTAGATGTGGGTAAACATTTCTGCAACTCTGAATCGCTGATTGCTTCTCAGGCAGCTTCAATGAGAGAAAGTGGGGTCAGACCGGGCAGAGCGGCTTGATGTAGGACGCTCGCTGTCAGGGTGATGATCAGGAACAGAAGGTTAAAGCAGGCTGTGCTGCTAAGAGACCCAAGAGGAGGTGTGTGTACTTTGCTCCAGGAGAAGTACCAGGAGGACACTGAGACAATTTCACAGATTGAGAAAGGTACACACTGGGCCTTAGAAAGTGGGGAGGAATGCAAGCATCACGCTCACAGGGTGGTTTCTTCACATGCACCATAGATGTATTGGATTTTGCGACTGGTCTCCTCTGACAACGGTCATAGGGGTGTGGATGCAATACCTATGGGGTGGCAGCAAAGAGACTTCATGGTTTATCGATGCCGGATTGGTCATCATCCCTTACTGCAAACCCACCCCACCAACAACCCATACTCTGCATCATTTTCTTCATCTCGATCCACCCTTCCCTACTCTCCTCTCGTATGCATCTGCGCCGTCCTTATCTGCCCACCCCTCTCTGCCCTCGCTTCTTTGACCTCTACTCATTTCATATCGTTGCACCCTTCATGTCTCCCTGTCCCCTTCCTTATCGCTCATTCACTAAATCTCTCTGCTTTTGTTCCCCTCCTTCTCTGCCTCCTTGTCCAACGCCATCGCAACCCCACTCCATTCTTTCACCACCCGTGCCCATCCTCATCTTTCCATCCATGTCCTAGCCTTTCCCTCTAATCTTTTTCATGCCCCTTCATTTTCTTCTCTATCCCATTCTTGCTCCCTCTTATCACCCCAGCTCTCCTAACATGCACGAAGACCCCTGCTCCTAATGGCGGGCCCTCACTGCGGAGATAATTGAAAACATTGAGATTGAGATAAAGCTTATGCAGGCCTCGGCCACATGCAGGGCTGATTACGTGAACTCAGCCCGCTTACCTTCCCCCCGGGGGGCGCTGTCCATCCAGCTGAACCTTGCAGTAGTGTCATGGTAGAAAGTTCCTGCTTCCCCCAGCTGCTCAGAGGCTCCTCCCCGCTGGTTGTCCCCCAACAGAAACCCGAACAGCACAACGTGGAAGGAGCGGGACCACAACATCCGCCCTTACCAGAACTGAAGCAGCACTGTTGCTCTCCTTGAGCACCACCAACACTATCAAAAAACTAGAACAGTGCCGCCCAGATTCAAAAACAGAAGAGCTCCTTGAAAAGGCATTTTTGATATTCCTGCCAGTTACTCATTTCCACACTTTTCAGCTGAAATATTTGTGTATTTTAAATTTAACAAACCATAAGAGTGGTAGTGTTTGTCAACTTTCCTGAAAAAGTGCTTAAGATATTTAGCTATCTAGGCCCAAAAGTGTATTTTCAACATAATGTTACTCTAAAGACACGGAGAAGCACCATTTAAAGATGGTGCGGTCTGCTCTCAGTATTCAACAATGGAGTTCTGTGCATCTGTTACTAGATCCTTGGTTACCACATTCCGTGATGTGGACCAAAGCCAAAAGTATACGCCGGACTCTAACATGGCTGCCACACGTTTACATACTACTCATAAGGCTACAGACAAGCGTCTGTGAACTCTGCTCCTCCGGTGGAGGGTGGAGTTTTTTTGCTGAACTCCACGCTCCGCCTGAAGCACGGAGTGCCAAAACTCAGCGACCTCTGCCAGCGGTGTGGGGTTACCCGCCCACCCCTTGTAGGGGTAAACTAAGGTAACTAGGTGTCAGTGCCACTACCACTCGCTTAGCCAACTCTCTCTCAGCACATTCACTGCTGTGAGACAGTGCGGCTGTGTTATGCATGGACAAGTGCCTCAGTGGTCACCACACCTGCAATGATACTTGCTGGGGCTCTTAATCAAGGAGCAGGACACATTTCAAGTCAGGCGAAACTGCCTACTAATAGTGAGGAGGCCCCCAGCTGCTCCGATTAATCCACACTTGTGTTTTGGGTCACTCTCTCTCTTTTGCTGGCACCACAGAGCAGAGATAAGCAACTTAATTTGCCATTGAAAGGGAGCGGCCCCCACTATGAGGTAAAGTGTGATCTCTATGCTGTGTTTGAAAAGGGTTGAACTCTACATTCTGCCTGTTTCCTCCAACTATTGGCATTTTACTGTATCATTCCATCTACTGACTGCCTTCATTTGCTTTCTGTTGGATTTTTTAATCACACCTTCTACTTGACCAGTAGTGATGTTTGAAATAAACTTTTACTGGTTTAAGTGCTCAGATGTAGCAGCTTCTTTAGGTCCAGCCTCAACTAGCTGAGGGAGTGAGTGAGTCAGTGACACTGGAGTCTGTTGCTTGTGCGTCTAATCCTTTTCCCAATGCTTCCCTGGGATAGCTGATCTTTGGAGGGACTGTGAGCTGAGCACAGTAGCGTCTTTGTGCTGCCTGTGGTGGTTCACGCGGGCTCATCCTTCCTTGAATCCTTTACTTCCTTGTCATCCACACTCCGGTATTCAACTCGCACCTTTCGAGCTGCCTCTCATCCACACGCTGTTGAAGAGGTAGTGATTCATTTTCCAAGGATGCAGCACCAGGGATAGTAATGACTCCTCCCCATCCTTTCTGACCTCTGCTGGCTGATTGGCTGTCACCCATCGGCTCTTCGATCTACTGTCTTCCATGCTGCTGCATGAATACTACTTCGTGAACAGGAAGTAATTGACAGTTACTCTGCAGATTCATGTCCTTTCTGCATTTTTGGTGAACCTGATGATCCAGGACAGCAGTGGCTGAAACAGAGTAAGTTTTGAATCTGCACATGCCCCCAGGGAGGGACAAGGCTGCTCGCATCAGGTACACATTTGCAGACAGTTTGTCCAAGTTCACATAGCATGAAATCTTCAGCCAAAGTTGTTACTCCTGAAGATCTGGCTCCATAATTAACTAGAGTGACCCATTATGCTGTGGATCCACTTGCTGCCATCAGTTCCTTAAAAGTCTACGGGAATGAATCTCTTAGTGATAAGGTGGATGAGTTTAGTGACAACCTCAATGTTGTCTGTGAGGAAGTATTAAAGTGAAGGAGAGCACTATCGAACTAGAGTGGAGTGTGTCTAAACTGGAGGATGAAGCAACTGAAAGAGGTAGTCGGTCGTCATCAGATTAAGTTGTGAGACATGGAAAACAGATCACAGAGGAACAAAGTCTGCTTACTGGGCTTATGGACTCTTTCAATGAAGGCCTGGTTTGCCTGTTGCTCCCTGATAGGGTGGAACTGGCCAACCGTTGATGGACATTGCACACTGCTCAACTAGTCCACGTTGCTCTATAAGTTTAAGACATTGAATGATCATGTTTAGAGTCCTACAGTTTTACAACAAGAAAATCTGCTCTCTGCAGAGAGGAAAGCTGATGACATTTCACATCAAGAAGATAACATTCCTTACACCCGCGTATCTTTACAGAAACTCAGAAAGCATATAATAATAAATAAGTACATTTAAGACTGGCTGCATACTATAAAGATCGAGAGCAAGCCCAAAAATATATCCATTCTGAAGTGATTGGTTGATCTGAATGTATGAGGGCTGGTATTACCAGGTTGAAGAGGGCCGCGTTTGGTAGCCTTCATTCCTTAACCCCCCCCCCCGCCTCCACACTAAAGGTTTGCTATCCACTGATGGTGAATGGCAAGATTTCCTGGTGCTCAGAGGCCATGTTTATTATTGACAAATTGTATTTCTGTACTAGTTAGCCCCCGGCCCCCCCCCCCCCCACTATAGTGCTTCTCAGCTAGAAGCTGCGCACCAGTGGAAAGCACACTAGTGAATCTGGGGAAAAAAACTTTTGACTCCCTGATGGTTTTACACCTCCAGGATTGTTTTGAGTTTAGTTGCTGAGATGGTGTTTGTGACCTGGGAGGGCGGAGTGGTAATGCCCACAATCTGAGTGAGAATGAAGAGATGGATCCATAGTCTGCTACTGATTGCGGCTTAGAATATCAACGGGACAGAATATTGTAACAATATCGAGGGACATAAAATCGAAAGGTGAGTGCACAGAGGGAGGTAAGGATTTACTGTTCTTAACTCCACATCTACGTACCTTGTTGATATGTATATCGCCAAGGTACGTGTATGTGGAGATAGGTATAGAAAGTGTACAGAATCTTACCTTTCAGTATTTTGTCCCACAATATTGTTGTAACGATATTCTGTCCCATCGACATTTGGGACTCAATATTGCCAGGCTACACCTTTGCTATTACTGTACGTTCAACCACCTAAGACATTGTTATTTAGGATACCAAGCCTGGCCTTCCAAAATATATTTAACATGCCTACCCAATGCAGGTGAATGTTTTATTCCTTAAGAAGAAGGGTATCAATAACCTGACGCCAACGTGTTTTGCACTTGAAGGGTTTTTGGTGGCCGCCTATTTGGGAAGTACATTGACAAAGAAGGGATATTTAAAACTGGTCAATTTATGGAAAGGTCTGATTGTTCATTACCCAATCAGCATTGCTGGGGTCAATAGTGATGTAGTTCTACTGTTGGTCAGTGATTTCAATTGTGACTGTATGCTCAATATAGCTGCTGCTCAGGTCCACATATAAGAAGCATATTGTTGCTAGAGGCTTTGTGTGAGGATTTTCACCTGGTGCACAGTGGAGGTAGTCTCATGTCAATGAGAGGGTCTGTTCATTCCTCTCTCTAATCCACAAGACCTATACTATGTTTGACAGATTATTAACTTCTATGATGAACAGGGAAAGAGCTCTACACATATGTCATTGTCTGATCGACCCCCCCCTTGCACTGGTCCTATATGTTTGTGAACGTTCATAAATCCCAGGCTTATATCATGGTTGCATTTACATGGTAAGGGAACACATGAAACTCTACTTTCCTGCAAATGTGAGCTCCAGCATACAGGGTTTTTCAGTGTGGGAAGCCTAAAAATGTTAATGTGAGATATTTGCTTGTCAACTAAAGTTGGTTTGACTAGCAGTCTGATGTACAAAGCGCTAGTAATTTGTAAACCAGTCACAAATTGGTCTGCAAATGCTAAATCTGTATGTTACCATGTATGAAACCTTAAAAAAACAGGCAGTTTGCTAATTTTGCACAACCATGCAATAAACTAGGAATCACTATCTTGCAAAATGGGAATAGCAAATTGTAATCAGCAAACAGCAAATAATTATTCACAAGTACTATGTACAAAGGATTTGCAAAATGCAAACATTCGCAAAAACACCAAACTGCTCTTGCAAATTAACCATGAATTGGAAGCAGATGGTAATCAGGTGCAAAGTATAAAAAGAGGCCCGACATGCAATGCAACTTTCACTATGGCTGCGCTCTATTCAGTGGTGAAAAGGAAAAGTATGCTACCAGCCCAGCAGAGGAGTAGAGGAGAGGAAGGACAGTCAGACAAATTTTAAAAAGTTGGATAAACAGAAGAGATTAACGCAAAGTATAGGTTAAGTAGCCAGACCATATTTGGCCCTATAGAATATTTGCAACCCATACTAGGCAGACACATGCATCCAGGTAATACCTGTAAACATTCAGGTTCTTTGTTGCCTACATTTACTGGCATCAGTAAGTAATGAGGGCATTGTAACTATTGCAGGTGGCATTGCACAGAGTGTCCTCTCAAGGGTTTTATGAGACTTCCTTGATGCCATGCTATCACAAATAAACGCGCATATCACTTTACCGCTAGCCTTGGTTGAATTACATGATATAAAGTTCCACTTTTATGCCAAAGCCTAATTTCCAAAGGTCTATGGATGGCACCCATGCTGCTATATGCTCCCCTCTGGGAGTGAATTTTTATTTAGAAACAGAAAGAATTCACTCTCATTTAACAATTGCATTTATAACAGATCTTGTGGCACATTACCCAGGTAGCCCATACAACTCCTTTATGTTCCATCATTGTGCACTCTATGACCGACTATCAAGGGGAGAGCTACATTTACTAAAAATAACACTTTATGAAGTGAAAGAACCTTTTTATGCTATATCCATTTTTAGGAGACAAGCCTAAGCCTTACACCCCTGGATCTTGACGCCATATCTAAAATTCATACTCACAGAGAGAAGAAAGGTATAACACAGCACACAAGCAGAGCAGGAGTATTGTCGGAGGGAAATTTATTTTTTGATTGTTTGTGTATTTCTCTAGCAAGAGCTGTTCTCTTTGTAGGGTTCTGTGTTACACTAGCCTATCGCTCGCCGTTATGGTTTCTCCTACTACTCTGGAGTCTGCTGTCAAAGAAATGCTACAAAACGTGAGGCCTCTTTACTGGTGTTGTGTTAGACCTGTTGTCTGCATTAGCTGTCTTCATTTCTTCAAGTGTATTTCTCATTTGTGATAAACCGTATCAACTTACACATTTGCTGTGCATCTGCACATTTGTTGTTGCAGATGACAGTCTTTCCCCAGAGCGCCCTTTTGTGTGGAGGCGGTTTTCAGTGTACCTCTGCCTACGTCTGTTCACATCTGAGTCACCAGCAATGCTAGTTCTTTTTTTTTTAAATCTGTTTTATTTGCGTTTGCGCTTTATATCATTGAGGAATATTGAAAAGAAACAACTACCCCCTCTTCTCCCCCTGACGGACAGCCACACATATCTGGCGATTGTACACAGAATTTATATACCAGCTTAGAGTATTTCTCCTAGGATTCCATCCACTCAACCCTCCAGGTCCTTTGCCATCCTGGCTCCGCCAGGTTCAATCCTTTCTTTTGTCTGATCTCTCCTCGTGGCCCATCCATTGCCCCACTATTCCTAATTGATCTCTCTTTATGATGGTTCGTCTGCCAGGCTCCTCCATGCATGGGCACCATATTATGGAAATTTGCTTGGGCATGTACGGGCTATATATACCTGTTTTTCTGCCTGCATGCACCAGTCCATGTTGGCTTCCCACCTGCCTAACTGTCGGGGTGGTGGGAGCACCCCACTTCTGGATGACATTCTGTCTGAGCTACGTTAATGAAAGGAAGCTTGTATCTACCAAACGTTAGTTCCCGCCAGATTACGAGCACAATCACCTGTGCATTAAGCCCCAGTTGTTCCTCCATTGCCTGTGACATCCTGCCCTCGACCCCCTCCCAGAATGGGTGTAGCAACGGGCATTCTCATATTGTGTGTATACGTATACCCCTCTGAGTGTATCCCCTGAGGCATCTATCCATTGGGGCTGGATGAGCCTGAACCCTGCTCTGATCGCCACATCTCCAGGGTAACGGCACACCTCTACCCAGTCATCATCTTCCAATCTTCCAAGGTCCCTCACCCACTCATCCCATAACTCCCTCAAGGGGGTATACTTCATCAGTAGCATGCTATATATCGCTGAGACTGCATGGCGATGTAGGGGCACCCCCAGAACTCTGTTCCAGCGGGCTCTTATCTGGTATATCCCCTTCTAGGTCTATGCAGGTCTGCAGGAGGTGCCTGACTTGTATATAGCGCAGTTATTGGCTCCCCATCAACTCAGGTTGTACCTGGAGGTCAGTGAATGTCATCATGCCTTTATCTGTCCAAATATCTCCCAGCTTCGATATGCCCAACACATCCCACATCCTATCTCCTTCCACCCACTCAGACGGGCCAGGGTTGATGCATCCCATAATGGGGTCTCTAGAGTGACTGCATTCTGCCACCCAGTTTAAGGTTGCCCCTCTCCACGCATTAATTACCATTATCGTGGGGAATGGTAACATGGGCAGTCTCCCCTTCCCATAGATCTGCCAAACATAGCCCTGTGGCTCCATAACTCGTCTGTCTGCCATTAGCAAGGGTTCTAACTGCTCTACAAAAGACCAGTCATTAAGTGTTACGAGTTCGGCCGCCAAGTAGTAAAGTTGTATATTTGGCAGGGTTATGCCCCCATCGAAGGACTTTCTGGTCAGTGTCATCAGCACAATTCGTTGTGGAGTCCCACTCCCATCCCACAACAGCAGCCTAGTTTTGGCCTCACTCGACACAAAAAAACGTTCCGGGACCTTGAAGAGGAAGTTTTGGAGGGTTATATTGGTTGGTAAATCATTTTGTATAAAGAGACTCGGCCCATTTGGGACAGACGGAGCCATCGCTAGTGGCTCACGTCTCTCTTGTATTCCTCGAGCAATCTGCCCAGGTTCCCATCATAAAAGAGCTGCTGTTCTCTGGTGATATAAATTCCCAGGTGTCTGAACCCCCTTTCCTCACTAGGTATTGGACAATACCAGTCCAACCTGGGGCTCCACCCAGCCAGCGGGCATATGTAAGACTTACTCCAATTATTTCAAAATCCAGAGTACTTCACAAAGATTTCCAGTATTCTAGCGATTGATTTTCTGGCTCTGCCAGGTACATCAGAATATTGAGACATCTTCCCATTCGTAGTATCAGCACAGCCCACGGATCAACATGTCACGGCAGATCCAGTTAGCCACAGGTTCCATTAGTATTGTGAAGAGGAGAGTGGACAGGGAACAGCCCTGCCTTGTATGAGGGGCCAAATCCCAACCTTTCTACTAGTGTCATCATGTAAGGCCATTCAACTGGGTCAAATACCTTTTCGGCATCCAATGCTATAAGTACTGCCAGCTCCCGCATTCCCCCCTCCCGCATCCGACACCTAAACAATCACATGAAGTTGTGCCTGGTGGACCTATAAGTGCAAAACAGTGTGGTCACAGTGGAGATCAATTTGACACACAATAAAGTTGAATTTGACACACAATAAAGTTGAATCGTTCAAACATCACCATGATAAACTCATATGAATGTATTTTTATTTACATCACATGATTATCTTATATATCACATGATTATATCAAAAGTAGATCTCATTCTTGTAATCCGGAGTATTCTGCACAACAATGGCTCCGCCTTTGTCGGCCGGCTTGATCACAATCAACTTGTTGTTCTTAAGTGAATTCAATGCCTCACGTTTCGTACAGGTGGTGACCAGACCAAAAAACCCGATTATCAACCTGTCGTCCTATGAGCTCACCAGTGACGAAACAAGGATTCTAAGTAAGGGTTTATCGTTTGTACCCACCGCATACCCCAACCAATTCAACATTAAAGCAGAGCTCCATCGGTTCTTTCGCAAAGTGAGGTTGAGATATTAATTCAGACATTCGCCAGCTACATCCCTGGCATCACATACAGGCCTAAGGGTTCCATCTACATTCATGCCACCAACCCATTTGATGTCTCACAGGATCATGACATATGAAAGCATGGTACTTAAAGAGGTTTTGAAAATATGCTCTACAAAACAGTATGTTAGACACAACGTCACCAAAGGAGAACGTGAGGCATTGAATTCACTTAAGAACAACAAGTTGATTGTGATCAAGCCAGCCGACAAAGGCGGAGCCATTGTAGTGCAGAATACTCTGGATTACAAGAATGAGATCTACTTTTGATATAATCATGTGATATATAAGATAATCATGTGATGTAAATAAAAATACATTCATATGAGTTTATCATGGTGATGTTTGAACGATTCAACTTTATTGTGTGTCAAATTCAACTTTATTGTGTGTAAAATTGATCTCCTCTGTGACTACACTCTTTTGCACTGTATGCTACCCGGGTCCGGTGGATTTTCGGGTCACCCCATTGATATTTAACTCTCTGAGTGCAGGAATTTCCTGCGAGGGTATCTCTCACGAAATCAAGTGTCCAATATGTCAGAGAACGAGACACTTTCCTACACAGAGGATTACATTAATAGGCTTATCCAGGGCCAATCAAACACCAGTTTTCTATCATACAACACTCCTAACATAGATTTTTCATTGAATGAGAAAATCAGTAAACTAGAAAGGTCAGAAAAGAAACTGGTACGGACACGATTACATGGCCACCTACTCACAAAATATTTACAGGCGAATATCATACCAGTAGGATTACAAGTGAAGAATGAGCCAGCAATTTTCGTAGACAACCCAAAGTTTAAAGAAGGTTTTAGCTACGTGGCAAACAATTGTTCTCGCCATTGGATGGTGCTGGGTATAGAAACTGCCATAGAGCAAGTTGAGAAATTACTTAAGGAAATCACCGACCTCAAACGCGAGATCGCTGAAGACACCGCGCTAACCAACGCAAAGGAGGCTCTAGAACATTTAGAGAAAACAATCAAGGAGTTCGACACTAACACACAGGCCAAAAAACTGGACAAACTGTCCAAAGACATTCGTTTTTATGATAAGAAACTGACTTGCCCATACCTCCAAGACGATTACTTCAAGCAAGACACACAAGGCCGTTTTTTCAACAGGGGCCGAGGTGGGTACAGAGGTAACAGATGGTTTACGACCTTCTCTGAATCATCAGGATCCAACAGTGCAGGCAGTGAGAACGACCAACCAGGCCCAAGTTCAGGATACCAATACCAGGATAACTGGTACCAGCCACAACCCGGACCTTATTTTTTAGAAGACGTCCAATGGAGACCACCGAGGGGGAGGAGCTACAATTGGAACAAAGGCCTACAACGGGCCTCTCACCAGCAAGGCCAGAACTGGGAAGGCGGGAGACAACGAGGCCAGAACCAGAAGCAGGTGCGATTTCCCCAGGAAAACCACGGGGCGATTCAGACGCAACGACGAGTGTACAGGTAGTGACCAGACCAAAAAACCCGATTATCAACCTGTCGTCCTATGAGCTCACCAGTGACGAAACAAGGATTCTAAGTAAGGGTTTATCGTTTGTCCCCACCGCATACCCCAACCAATTCAACATTAAAGCAGAGCTCCATCGGTTCTTTCGCAAAGTGAGGTTGCGATATTACTTCAGACATTCGCCACCTACATCCCTGGCATCACATACAGGCCTAAGGGTTCCATCTACATTCATGCCACCAACCCATTTGATGTCTCACAGGATCATGACATATGAAAGCATGGTACTTAAAGATGTTTTGAAAATATGCTCTACCAAACAGTATGTCAGACACAACGTCACCAAAGGAGAACGTGAGGCATTGAATTCACTTAAGAACAACAAGTTGATTGTGATCAAGCCGGCCGACAAAGGCGGAGCCATTGTTGTGCAGAATACTCCGGATTACAAGAATGAGATCTACTTTTGATATAATCATGTGATATATAAGATAATCATGTGATGTAAATAAAAATACATTCATATGAGTTTATCATGGTGCTGTTTGAACGATTCAACTTTATTGTGTGTCAAATTCAACTTTATTGTGTGTAAAATTGATCTCCACTGTGACCACACTCTTTTGCACTGTATGCTACCCGAGTCCGGTGGATTTTCGTGTCACCCCATTGATATATAACCCCCTGGTGGACCTATAAGGCATGAAGCCCAATTTGTCTGTGGCATGGATCACTTATATCAGGTGGTTTTCCAACACCTTAGCAAGCACTTTCGTTTCAACATTAAAGAGAGAGATCGTGGGTACGATGAACACAGTTCAGGGGGCTTTCCCTGTTTATAGATTCGGACTATCGGTGCCTGCTGGAGGTCCCTTAGTAACACGTCTTCTTTCTTAGCGTGATAGAGCATTGCTCGAATTGGCTTCACCACCTGGCTATGCACGCATTTAAAAAATTCAGGTGGCAGACCATTTGGGGCCAAGTGATTTGACACACTTTGACTGCATTAAGGCTTCCGCAATCTCACCCTCTTGTATTTCGCTATTTAAGATTTTTTGTCACCTCCGCCCCCAGATTAGACACCCGAATGTTATTGAGGAACCTCTTTAGGTCTTCTCCTTGCCTGCTGGCTCTGCTTGGGATACAGAGGTCTCTCAAATATTCTGCGAAAGTCTGCACTCTGTCAACCTTTCCACTGTGAGCTCTCCTGCTGTATAAACTTTGTGTACCTATCTCCGCCCTTCTTCTCTCCATGCTAGCCAATCAAGCAACTACTCTGCCTTATTACCCACTACGTATAGTTTGTATTGCTTGGACTTGTAGATCGGTCTAGCTTCTTGGGTTACAAGGCGTCTATAGTCCTCCTGTAAATTCTCTATCTGTGTGGCTAGTGTCCTATCCGAGTGCTCCACAAATTGTCTCCCCCAGGCCAGTAGTTTCTCATCTAGCACCCTACCCTCCCTTTCTCTCTCCCTCTTTTTCCTACTGTGTGAGCTATCAACTGGCCCCTCACCACAATCTTGCATACCTCCAATATGCTTCCCTCGGATGTTACTGAACTCTCGTTTTCCTTAAAGAACCTTTGTGCAACTTCTTTTATAAACAGCTTAGTCATCCAGTTAGTTAGAACCCATGGGTCCAGTTTCCAGCTGTGGGCATTGCGAGGTGTGGGCTGCGTTAGGCACATGCTTAATGCAGTGGCGTAACATTAGCCCCCACAGCCCATGCGGTGTGGGGGGGGCCCCAAACTCCAAGGGGCCCCCTCCAGCACTGTGCATGGGTGGAGGGCCCCTGGCCTGAGAGCTACTGACTGGGTCTGGAGCATAGTGGGCCCCCTCCATGTACTTTGCAGGGGGCCCCCTCAAGTTTTGCTACGCCACTGGCTCAACGGCGAGTGATCAGAGGTTCCTCTTGGCTTGTATTACATATATTGGCACTTTCCTAGAAAGCTTATTGTTTGTCCAACCGGGACATAGATATCATTGAGTTAGCCACAACAGAGTATTGTCTCAACTCCGGGCGGCCTGCCTGCCAGGGGTCTGTTAGTCCCAGGGCTATCAGAAACTTTTGTAACAGCATGTCATCTCTGAGTTGTCCCTCCAACCTGCTAACACTGTCCAGGTCTCCTTGCAAGGTCAAGTTGAGATCTCCCCTCACCACCAGGAGGGCCTCCGGGACTTTTGTGATCCAATCTCTCATAGCCACCAGCCCGGCCAACTGCATGCCCTGGTGGGAGGTACCATGATGCCATATATTACTGTTCCCCTTGCCATGTACCCCCCACTGCCGCCCTGCAACTCTTCCACTACCAGAATACTGGAAATGGGAGTGATTTACAGGCCAGTATACAAGTGCCTCTGGATCCCACAGAGATGCCTGCGTGTGCCAACACTGTATTTGCCCTTGCCCAGAAAACCAGTTTCTGTACAGTAGGTTGGTTTCTTGTAATACTATAAGGTCTGGGGCATGTTGGGCCAGGTATTTTTATGCTTAACACCTCTTTAGTTTATTGACTAGCCCATTCACATTCGAGGATAGGATTTTAAGAGATGTTTCTGTCCCATTATGGAGACTCTGCATCAGTATTTTGTGGAGGGTTGCCTAAGTCTATCACTGAAGATCCCTCTTGGGTCTTGCTATGTTTGCTATCAGTGTATGCCACCCTAAATCACCCCACTCCCCAACTTCCCTTCCCACCCTGTCATCTCGTGTGTTGAGTTTTCAACTACCTGCCCCTCACAGGCCTTGGTCCAAATGGTGCTCCTGTGGGGGCCCAATGCCGCATCCAGGTCTGGATTAATCTTTGACACTGTTAGCTGCTTGGCCCAGTCGTAGTCCCTTAGGCTAATTCATCAGCGGTCTTGGGGGTAACCACCGTCAGAGTATTTTCCTCTGCCTCATCTCATCCAAGCCCTCGATACTTTCACCGGACTCTACTGAGTCTTTCGCCAATGCTAACCATTTGCTACTTGCAGTCCAAGGGTGACCCCAGTTGCAGCTCATGTGCCTCTCTCACTCTCCCCTGAACTGCTTGATCCTTTGTAGGGCTGATAAGTGCTCCCTGTTGCCTGCATCATTTTGATTTCTGTTCTTGCCAGTTGGCTGACTGGGCACGTGCTCATGTTTCTGGCATTGGGTATCCTTTGCTTTCCAGCCAGTCCTAGACCTCTGCCGCTGAGGCAAAAAAAGAGTAGCTCCTTAGGTGTGGACACTCTCACCTTTGCCGGAAAGAGCAGGGCGTATTTAAAATTCGGACTGCGCACATGTCTTTTCACTGGCAAAAAGGCCTCATGTTGTTGCTGCATAGCTTTTGTGTAATACGGGTAGATATTTACTTGGCTTCCCTAGATTGTCCAAGCCCTGTGAGATCGAGTGATCTGCAGAATATGACCTTGGTCTCTAAAGTTAAGTAATCTGGCAATGATTGGTCATGGTGGTGCCCCCGGCTTCGGTGGCCTCCCAGGAACACCATGTCAAGTGTTGATGCTTGCCCCCCTAGTACTGTTGACAGCAGCCATTTTTCCACATACAGCTCCATACTTGGGCCCTCCCATTTTCAGGGATCCAAATCAGGTGCACGTTGTTACACCTGATGCGGCCTTCCACGTCGTCCAGCCTGGCTGTCAAAGTTTTTATTTTTGCCTGTAATTATTGTATCTGGGTGGCACTTTCTGTGACTAATGGAGAGACCTTGGGCTCTTTTTTCTTGGTCACTCCGTCAGCTTTTCTTTTTGTATTCCACTTGTAGTAACCCACATCGATCACCACTGTTTCTATCTTCTGCTCCTGCGCCATTTTCTTGTCTCAGATCACCGCCAGGATCCATTCCGTGTGGGACTCCAGGTTCACCTCTCCATAGTGGTTTGCTGCCGCTTTTTGTCTGCGCCCTTGTGTCCTTTGCCAATTTAGTTTTCTTGGGATCCACCATCTCTTTGGCTTTGCCCTTGCCCCCAGAGATCTCTGAGCCAATATCTCTGGCGTAGATATTCACTCAGTCCCTCAAGTTAATTCTAGTAGCAGGCAGCTGCACTGCTTCAGCTGTAGTCCCCTTTGTGATGTACAGCGGTCCCTGGTCTCCCTGTCCTGCACGCCATCAGGAAGCACGGCTGCCGGGGCATGTGTCCCCTAACCGTGTGGCACAGGCCATCACTTATGTACAGAGGGACCAGGTATGCAGACTGCTGTGGCATTCAGGAGATCTCCTGTATTGCTGTCCAAGCACCCTCTCTGGGAGGGACCAGGGCCTTATGCTCCTGGTGATATACTCACTGTGGTTGTGCAGGCCCACCTGAATATTCTTCAGGCCTCGTCTTGTATGCCAGCATCCTGGGGCCCCTTTATCTGTGGGGGCATCCATGCTTTCTAGTCGGGGGAGGCTGCACGGGTAACTGCTGCAGCCTCCTCTGCATCCCCCCCACACCTGAGACCTGGACACCACACCTGCTCGATTGCTAGAAGGGCGCTTGTTCTGATCTGAGCTTCACTGTTGAGGCTGCCTTTTCTTCTGGCCCTCTCACACGGAGCCCACTGCCTCTCTGCAGCTCTCCCCCAAGGCAGCAAGAGCTGCCAGTCTGACATTGTGTGTGCGGCTGGCCGTCACTCAAAGGCAGGGTTCTGCCATTTTCACAGCGCAGACTGCACCTCCACGGTCTGCTCCCCAGTGTATAGTAGGGCTTTAGACTAGCAGAAACATGTGGACCCTTTCATTACTACTGGATTGTAGTCATATGACCCTCATATTCTTATATACCCTTGCGAACGTATAATAAAGTTTTGATTCATTCCATCAAGAGGTATTTTTAACCTTTACACCATCTACACCACACTGTGCCATGCCCTACTACACCATTAGATCATGTAGGGCGGCTCTAAACCAAACAAAAGATCTTAAGAGCTCCTCCCTGAGCTGGAGTTGTAGCCCACACCACTTACCTCTCAAATCAAGAGACTTTTTTGGTTTGCGACCTATCCAATGTGACTGGTCCCATTGACTTGATACAATTCTTTTGTGTTTTAATCTCCTTCTCCTTACAGGGACCACAGGTCTGAAGCTGCTGCTCCAGGCGAGTGTTCTTTATTCTCCTTGGTGACGTCCCCTCACCCAGCATAGTAGACTGACAGACCTTTAGCTCTGTTCCTGGGCTACGACCCCTCCTAATGTGCAAGGGGTCTTCACAGCGCACACAGGGTGATGGCCATTAGTCTACTCCATGATTCCCTCCTGGAGAATGGGGATTGCTTAGCAGCATCGATGAGGTGATGGCCCTCTTCGTGTCCCAGCACTGCCAAGGGCACCAGAGTAGTGCACCCTCCTGGCATCAGGGAGTTGCACAACGCAAACAGGCAGACATTGCAATCGGTGTAGTGGTCCAGTCCTCTCCACAGCCCCCACTTGGCATACAGGAGTCACACAGAGTATATGGCCAGATGACCCAGTCAACACATTGTTCTCGGCTGACCAGAATTTCACACTCCCTTCTTGGTAAGACCCCCACAAGGGGTCCTACCAAGGTCCTCACTCCTTCCAGACAATCTCACTCCTTCCAGACAGGACCTCACTCCTTCCAGACAATCTCCTTCTCCTCACATGGCACACAATTCTTGGGTCTGGCAGAAGTTGGTGCTCCAGGCTGCAGGAGAGTGTTTTTGATTCTCTTGGGTGATGTCCCCTCACCCAGCATGGGAAACTGGCAGGCTCTTAGGCCCCAGTCCTGGTCATAATAGGCAGAACTCGTGCTCAGCTTCTCTGCGCTGATGGACAGCTTCAGCTTAACAATTTGGAAGCCTCAAGCTCCCCTTTTTATAATCCATTTCCAGACACACTTGTGATTTAGTGTCTTTGAAGTTAATGTTCTGGGGGTTGCCCATTTTGAAGTATCCACTCTTTTGTTGTGCTCTTCCTGCAGAGAGCAGTCTATTACAGAAAGACAGTCTCCAATCTTGATCTAGAGGTTCACGCCTGGATGTCAGCCTCATTGATATGTGCATCAAAAGGTTACCAAAGGGCCCCTACCCTACTATTTATGATTCTCTTATCAGTCCCATCTCCTTCCTCAAATGTGCCCTGGACCCTTTGACCAGTGACCTTCTTTCAGAATCAAAGAGCCCCTATCGATGTGCATTGAAGAGCCTGGCTCTCCCTTCCTCCCATGTGTGTCCCACCCATCTCGCAGGAATGTAGCAATCCACAAATCTGTCTGAGGGAAACCTCTGCCTCTCTCTTCTCCAGCAAGCTCTGAATCTCCCAAAATGGAACCCAGCGTTTTCCATGTGTTATGTCCATTGCAAGCACAAACACCACTGTGCACACACATACACATGTGCGCAGCCTCCAATGCACTGTACCCGCGCATGTGCATTCATGCATCCCAGCACACTCCCGCAACAGTGCATGCTATTTTCTGATGCACTGTACCTTTCCACAGGCACACATACATCCCAGTACAATTCAATGCAGGCCAGGGGCGAGTTGAGCACACGGCAGTGGAACTTTACCAGAGTGAGCAAAGGGGCGCCACTCCCTTACCAAAGGTAAAAAACAGAAGGCATGTGCATTCTACTATTCACTAAAAACTGCTGCCACCACCACGCTTGTGCTACTTAATTCTTGGCGAAGGCAGTAGCCTTCTACCACTTGAGGGTAGCGCCATAGGTGCCCCTCCCCATCTACGTAGACTGGAGTCCATGAAACAAGCCCAGACTATAGCGCAGACGCATGATCCGTGTTTGCTCATGACCAAAAATCGTTACCAAAGATCCAGACATCTTCACAACTGGTGCACGAAAGGTAGGGGTACATGTCTATCACCATACGAGGGACTTTTCCGTCGTAACAGGAGGAAAATATTTCTTTCCTGGTCTACTATAAAGGTTTCATGGTGCAAGATAATGGTAGCAGCCACATGCACGTGTGATCACAGTGGGGGTGCCGGCTTAATATAATCAAAAATATTACCAGGTGCACACCTGTATGCCTGTTCTGCTCCACACTCAGTTTACCAGTCTGGCGACAAAAGGAGTGGAGGACGAGTCAATCAGATAGCACGTGATGACTGAGCCAAAATACAGGCGGCAATGTGTTGTAATGGGTTATCTCTAACTCATTGTGCAGAATCTTCGACGTGCTATGTTCTATACTACAAGTTCTCTGTGCTTTGCCCGAGCAGGATTCCATGCTCGACATTTGGTCTTTGGTTGGCAAGGGAGAATCATGCTCCGGCAGGAATTCCCCCAAATAAAGCGTGCCTTGCAATCATCTGTGAAGACTCCTTCATCATAACATAACGTGTATTTGTAAAGCGCACATCCACCCAAGGGTATCTTGGCGCTGAATAACAGATTTTTATTGTTACACCCAACTCAATGGTACTCATCACAACACAAACTTGCGTTCGGTCCATAACAGTATACATTAAAACAAAAAAAATCTGAGGGTCAGCGGGTGGGATTGTCCATAAGGTTTTTAAATAATGTCGTCACATTAGTGAGAACAAATACAGCAAAAATGAATGGTGTCATTACGAATGTGAATATTATAGTGGTCATTGTTTGGGAAAGTATGCCACAAACAAGTAAAATGTATAACTTCACTTCTGTTCACTTTTCAGTGAGGCAAGAATTGTGTCAGTAGTAAAATAAAAGCGACATCACACGCTTTCCCCTTACTGCACAGTGAAATAACTGAACAGTGTGTTAAAATTGATAATATTCTCTAAGCAATAGCACAAAGGTGACTGCAATGATGAATCGTCCAGATGAATTTAAGAAAAAGCCTTTATTTGTAAAAATAAGGAGCACCAAGGCTGAACAAAATGATCTCCTTCCTCTCACTCCAACTTCTCCAGCTGCAATGCTCAGGAATCTAGAACATCCAGTTGAACAGATGGAATGAAAGAAAGATGACCTACAACAACATGCCACGAGGTAGCACGTGTTATAGGTCTGCCAAGTATTACGCATCAGGCGTGACGCTAACGCATTTCAGTGTGGTGTTCCCGCATCACCGCACTGAAATGCATTGTCACACATTTTTGCCACTGACCGCACTCTCCTGACAGCGCTAAAACTGGCTACTCACTACGCCAGGTTCTAGCGCGCGCCAGCACCACCTGTGTGCACCCCGGGCCGCAGTAGAGAGACTTCACTTCCCAGCAGCAGCAGCTCAACAGTTAAAGATATGCACTCGGACTCTAGTGCTACAATGTTACAATATCTGCCCTGCTGCCTGCGAAATTCCCGCCGGCTGCACAGCTAGTGTCAGTCAACGTGAGCCACTCTGACTGCCCCATTAATACCGAGACCCGGGGCCTGCCCTCAGCAGTCGTTGCATTACAGGCTCTGTGGCGCCGTGGGGGGATGTGACCTCAAGTCCTCCTGGAACAGGAAGTGAGGTCGGTCAGAAGAAGGGGCGAGTCGGGGACGCGACTGGACTGCTGTGTCGTCGTCGGTCCCGTACGAGCGGCCTCCCTCTCAGACTGATAGTATGTCTGACTGAATGCACTGCTGCCTGCGCAGGAGAGGTAATAATTTATTATAATATTAACCCAGCCGCGGCGTTGGACCGTCGGGACGGCACAGCATCGACCTCACCATAATGTTATATTAATGTACGCAACTTAATTCCAGTGCGGCATGCGCTGGAGTAAGATTGCATACTTTTAAAGTTGTTCATTTGTCCTCTCGGCTGCGCCCTCTCAACGCGTGGTTCTAGGCTGTCTGTGTATCTTTCCTTCTTTCTATGAGGATAGACTGGACACTGGGTTCTAAGCTGCCCCAGTCTGCGCGGTCCGCCATGTGTTTTCTATCATTGCACAGCGCGTGTTTGCTGCAGGGCGCGGGGTGTCCTATCACTGAAGCGCTGCGGTCGGCAAACCCGAATTGTGGTGGCCTGCGGTGGCTCGCGGCCTAATTGAGCCTGCAGCCACTGCCTTGCAGAGAGACGCTGCCTTAGTAATTATTGGAGCCGTCATCGCCTCACTCCTTGGGACTCTGCAGCCAGCCCAGGCCCAAGTAAGTACCAGCCTCTGTGTGCTTAAGTTTAATGACAGAACGCGATCAGGGAGCTGCAGCCTGCTGGTGTTTGTTAGTGCCATAAAGTGACACTGCGGAATGTTTTTAATTTCGATTATCCTGCTGCCTGGGCCCCCGGTTACTTATTTCATATTTCTGCTGGAGTTCTTGCAGTACACCAGGCAGAATGGTTATGAACACTTCTAAGCGCTACAGTTTCAACACACACTATTGCTGGATGGATGCACTCACTACCTTTTATGATAACACTTTAGCTGTTGTCAGGGGAAATGTGCTACGATTTACATTTGCAAGACTGGATTTTCCATCTGTATCGTTCTGTCTGTATAATGTGTGTGTGTGTGCATGAGATGTAAAGTGCTCTGACACCCTGCACTGGCATGAGCAGCACTATAGAACTAACGAACTGTTTGCGAGAGGGACCGAGTGCTTTAAAAAATGAAATACATGATATAAGGCATATAAATGATACTACACAATGGTGTTCAGCCATTTACGATAGACAAAGAGCCTTAAAGTAGAAATTACAGCAGTCACAAATATTGAGTAACAGCAAAGCCATACGTCAATTGCAGCAGTTTTAAGATGCTCAAATGGATTTATGATATTTATATGTTTCCTTCGTCTTCACTGCTTGATTTTGCTCGCGAAAAAGTGTCACTCATAGTTCTTCAAATGTCACTCATAATTACACCAAAATTATGAAAATGTCACACATACCAATCTAAAACCTTGGCAGCTATGCGTGTACATAAAATGCAAGAAAACATTAGAACATAAACATAACAGTGACGACCCGGAATCCCGCCATCCAAGTTTAAAAACGAATCTCCAATTTCATTATTAATATTAAGTGGTAATACAGGCATAAATATTAAGTGGTAATACAGGCATTGCACCAAGCGGGCCTAACCCTCTGCTGGGGTGGAACGTTCAGGAGGAAATGCGGGGGCTCGCTGTATTTTTTTTTTCCCAAACGCTTTTACAGCAAGAAGTTCCAAACAAATTATGAAGACTCTCTCCAAAAAAAACAGGAGAGAATTGGCAAGTATGCCCAGTCAGGTGCGGGTGGTAAGTTTTGTTGTCCTCTATCCTTCAATCCCCCCACCTCTGAACGGAACTTCAGCAAACCACCCCCGTAATATCTTAAAAATACAGTGTGCTGTGTACAGGATGCACGTGAATAACGTAAGAAAGGGGGCGTGGTGCGCTATCGGCACCTCACAATGTTCCTAGTAGGTGTTCAGGAGGAGCGGTGAGTGGCCTTTAGGGGTTCGAGGGAAAGCGCTCGCCACGGTACTGAAACTTAATAGTAGCCCGCTTTTTGTCAGGGCTGCCTCAGGCCGCGCCCTTTGTAATTCATTTCTTTTTTCTGGTATTGGTCACTGTTCAATATTTTTCTTGAATTTCCGGATGCACGAGGAGTGCTACTGGTATTTGTTCACTTCTACTTGCACAGATGAGAATAATTTTTAACTCTATATTGTTGTGGTTTTGTATGATAAAAATGGGTGAGTGTGATTGACAGGGTTGGAAGAGGTTATTTAGGTTACCTGCATGGATTGTATCTGTATGAAGTTTATGTGTTTTTTGGAGGAAATAATGTGCTAAAACAACTGTAGGTTTTATATTTTTTTGCATTCCCCTTCTGCAACCTCCCCATGGTTTAGCTTGGGAAAGCCCATTGTTTACTGAGTTTCTCAAATTTAGCGACAACAGCAAGAGAAAGCATGGTTTGGAAATACCAGGTAAGCCTTATTAAAACATGAGGTTTAGATTTTCCTGAAAAATACATGAATTTAGTTGTAGAGTAAACTGGGACAGTCTATTCAACGCACTGTAAGTGTGGTTTTAAGAGCACAAATATTGGGTGTGATTGTAGTGTTAGTAGAGTGACACATGGGCTGCAACAAGGTCACAAGGTGTGTGTTATTAAGCGGGCACAGTGACTTTAAACACCAGGTGATTGGATAGATCAAAGCATGTGAACCAACAAGATTAGACTAATTGTGTATTTTTTTACTGTTCTTAGAGTAAAATGATGAAGCGCCTTTAAGCACAAAATGCATTGGGAAGCAGTTGAAAGGAAATTTGAATTCAAAGTGATTGGTTAATTTATTAATCAAAGTAAAAACTTCTGATGAATAAAACGTGGTTGGAATTGATTAATCTAGCCATTATGAAAGAAAGTTTTTTTCAATTTTTACAAAAAACAAAAAAACTCAAGAAAAAATAAATTCTAAAGTACAGAGATTGGAATCTTAATAGAGTGACACAAGGTGGAATCATGTTATAAGAAACTATAAATAACTATAAAAAAATTGAGAAAATAGGAGTTAAAGATAATGTGTCACTCCTCATGAGAGTGCCTGGGGTGATGAGTGGTGAATTGTCCCTGTTACATATTTTTTCTCAAGTTCTATCTATTTTGGGTATTTTTAATACTGCATAGAAAATGCAAAGACCAGATTTATAATATAGACACAAAATTCCAATGTACGAAAAGCACACATAGGTGTACATTTTCACCCATACTCCGCTATTGTCTGTTCTTTCCTACAACCTGAAACATCTTCCCAAGACTGGAAATCAGCCAGATCCCTCTGTATCACTCTGGATGATACACTTCAACTGAAGCTGCTGTGCAACAGCAGACTCTTCATCTCAAACAGGACTTCAAAGCAGCTGTACAAACACTGGTAACACCATGCCTAGAATATGGGAACTCTATAATAACCATACTACCTAAATCCTCTAAGCCACCCCGAACTCTGCCACCAGGCCTATCACCCACACTCGAGTTCTAACTTCCTAAAGCGGTTAACACTTGAATCTCGCTCCATTCATAAAAGAGCTTGAATCACATACAAAGCAATACACCTTAATCCCACCCACACCCAACCTCACGCAAAACCTAGAACTGTCCGCAAGAAAGGCAGCCCAAACTACTTCTCAAAGCAAAATATATAAACAAAGGTAGAGAGGCAACTTAAGAGAAACTGTATGTACATGCACCTTGCAATAATAATAGCAAAAAAGATGAGTTGAGAGGTCTAATCCATGCTTGTTATAATTCTTTTATTCAAAATCTTCTGAGTCATACAAAAGCAGTTCAGCGCAGCCAACGCGTTTCTCCCAACATTTGGGCTTCTTCAGGGCTTAAGAAATTATCCTAATTCGAAAAAGTTTTTAAATTATGTAAATCTTCTTCACCTCTTTGTAGGAAAGTAGGATCTGCTTCTTATGGTTACCCCCACTTTTTGCTTGATGTAACACAATTTTGCCTAGTCTGACTGGGATCCTGCTAATCAGGACCCCAGTCCATCTGCTTTCTCCCAAAACTGTTATATGTACTTAGGTACACTCCAGATTGGATACTGGGGTACCCTTGTAAGTCCCTAGTATATGGTACACATGTACCCAGGGCAAAGCTACCCCAGAGGCCTCCCATGGGCTGAAGCATGTATTATGCCACCCATGAGAGGCCATTCAAAATGGAACTACAGACCTGCCATTGCAGCCTGTGTAAGTTGGTGCATGCACCACTTACTTAAGATATAGGTTTACTATATCTAAGGGTCACTGCACTTAAAACCTATAAGGCACCCCTATAGCAGGCCTTTACAATCCTGAAGGCAGGGTGCTTGGTTCTAAGTGAGAGGATGCCCCTGCATGAGCAGGACACCCCTGCAGCCTACGGAGTCCATTCTCCCGGGTTGTCAGTGAAGCAGCCATATACAATATATAGAGGTATTACGGGATCGTGTGATGACCAACTCTAAAACGGCTGAAACAAACCCTATTGTGTTTGGTGTCAAACATGTTGGAATCATACAGAGTCCACCCATCAGAAACGAGCTTCGTGGGGTCCCTGGTGTTCCCGGAACCAGCCTTCTAACTCTGGACAGCACAAAATGGTTGCTGCCGACCAGAGACACATTTCTGCCCTCCTGCTGCTGAGCCAAGCTCGAGCAGGGGAAGGCAGAACAATAGGCATCCTGTCACAGGGAGGTGTGACCACCTCCCAGACAGGATTTAGTGCATTAGGGCTCGGTGGGTGCGCTTGCCAGCGACTGAAAGTCTGCATGAGGGGCACATTTGCTGTCCCTGTGCATAGTCCAGTTCAAACTAGTCCTGGGAGCCGTTGGCTCCCGCTCTGGCGCAGAACTGGACAAAGGACATGGGAGGAACCTCCCCCCTGTCCAGACCCTCCCCTGGTAGGGTCCCCATAATCTTGCCAACCCTCTCCTGTGGGTACTTAGGGGCTTACCTGGCTGTAGGACCTTCGATTCGTCGTGGACAAGATTCTGACCTTAAACTACTGCACTTCGACCGTCTGGGCACTCTGGACTTCGTTGGACTTCGTTTGGGCCTGACTCCGTCTCCCTCTCAGTCTGCTGCATCGTCGGTGCCTGTGCACCATACAGGATCCGTGCAGGACCTGTGGAGCATCAAAGACAGCTGAAGATAATCTCCCTTGGAGTGAAGGAGTCACTCCCCTGCATTCGGAGGCACCGCAACACTGCTGACCGGTCTGCAGATACCGAGCTCCTACAGACTCCGAAAGGCTCAGCAACACACAAGGTGGGTTTCTACGTCCCTCGAGGTCCGAGCTGCCCACTCACCAAGTTTGAGGTCAGAATCCCTCGTGGGAGCTGCAATACCCGAACCCCTGTGCACCGCGTACTTTTGCAAGTGCATGTTGGCAATTCTTTAACAAGTGTATTGGGCTCCGAGTAGCCCCAACCTCTGGCATCTTCTTCCACAAAGATCTTCAACCACCTCACACTGTGTGCTCCGTGGCCTGTTGTTTTGTGAAGCTGCTCGAAGTCCTCTGGCGACTCCTGTATCTCCGGCCTGTGGGTCCAATTGAGGGTCAACTTTGCTTTTCTTGGGCTCCCCTGATTGCTTCAGGCTTGCCCTGACTTCCTGTGTGTGGTGAGTCTCCTGGACCTTGCTGGTCCGAACCGTACACTTTCTTGACTTCCCTGCATGGGTTGCTGTTGCCAAGGCTTGTTGGTGCTCCCGCCAGACACCGACGCCTCAGCACTCTATATCCTTTGTGGGACAGCTCACATCCGGCTCCTGGTTGTCCTCAACATCACCTGGTCCCCGCAGCTGCAGAGTCAAGAGCACCGTCAACTATCCTGAAGCACCCGACATTGGTGGGCATTCGTCTACCGTTTCCCTGGTCACACTCAAGTGAGCCAGACTCTGTCCCCTCTGCTTTCAGGTACCCCTCAACAAGAATCCACGTTTGGATTCCAACGGACATTCTTCTCCCTTCCAGCAGCAGCTCTTCTTCAAAGTCCTCCATTGGGTTCGACGGCGGTTTCCGACGCCACTTCATACCTATGCACCCGGCTTCCCTGGGTTGGGTAACTTGGGTACTTCAGTATCCACGGGTGGGGTGGCTCTCCAACCTTCTGTCTTCCACGGGGTTTCTTCGTAGTCCACTGGGAAGGGTCCCTAATCTCTAAAACTCCAACCGCGACTTTCACATAGAGTTGTACGGAGCACGCGGTCGTGTTCCCACACTGCACCTGTCCTCCGTGGGGTCCCTATCTACTCACCTTGGGTGGTTCCTTGGGGTCCCAGCGGTTCTACGTCCTCTCGACATCGTCCTGACTCGAGTCGTGGTTCTTATACCACTTTCTTAGTATATAGTTTGGTCCCCCCCTGGGGCCCACTGTGTATTTGTGCTATTTACTGTCATTTCTTTGCATAAGATTTGTGTGCTTTGTGTCTATCTCTGTGTAGGAGATACTGTAACGTACTAGATAGTGTTATATAATAAATACATATTTTTTTACAACTATTGTGTGGTTCTCTTCATTTAATCTATACTATAAGATTGCATTCTGGGGCGTTAAGATTGATTGTAATATAAAGCTGTGCCTCTTAAATATTTGGGGTCCCACTGACTTAAATACCAAGGAGAGAATATGGGTGACATTGGGAATGATGATTGCCAACAGGAATATTGCAAGGTTGTGGGGGCGCAAGAAAAGCTGTCACTGAGACTATGGGAAAACGATATGGACCATTGTATGTTCACTGAGAAGACAGTATATGAATCTAGAGGCTGCCCCAACAAATGGACACAAATTTGGAACAAATGGAATGGTTATAGGGGAGAAATTTGTGAACCGCCGCTGTCTAGGCGAAGGCAAGAGTCGGGGTAGGTTGGTCCCATTTTGATTGACTGTGTAATGTCTGTAATTCGATATTTACTTAAGTCTTTGGAGGGAGCTATACCAATGGATGAATCATTGGCAATCATGTTTGTACACTGTTTTACCTGTGCTACCTTGTCTTTAATAAAAAGAAAAGTAAAAAAGAAAAAGATTGCATTCTGGTAAAACAAACTGCTTTACACTCCATCAAGACTTAGCCTGAAGGCTGCTCTCCACAGCTACCACTTGGATAGCTTTCTAAGGTTGTCTGAGACCTCTTAAATCACCACCAGGGTTATCTGGACTGGTGCAGGGTGCCCACTTAAATTAGTGGACAGCATATACCAGGCCAGCCTCTCACATTGGTGTGCAGCGGTTGGGATTCAAGCCTGCATTGTTTTACCAGATAAATCTTTGTATTGATTAACTGAAAAACCACTAAGTACTAGGCACATATAATACAAGCTTAGAATAAGTAAGTTCTACTGAACTTGGGGTTGGGTAGTTAAGGGTCTAGCACACCCTTTCTCCAACCTAAGAGAGTTTACCTCCCACTAGGTTAGGTAGGTGCAACACCACGCCACACTTAGTATGTCTACTAAAGGAAATGCCAGTGGCTCTCTGCCTTCTAGATACAGTGAACTTTCAATACAAAAACTGAAAGCACTGTGTGCCTCTAGGAAGCTGAAGACAGGGAGGAGTGCCAACACTCAACGCCTGGTAGAGGTGTTACTGTTAGATGACCTAAGGAAGACTCCTGAGTCAGATGAACAGGACAGAGTAGGTGGGCCAGGGTATGGGGATAGGACTGGAGGAGCACCCCTCTTTGTCCTAGAATCTAACCTGGTCCAGGGGGAACCTGATGGCTCCCACCTGGACAACTCAGATCTTCAAGAGGACAATGGAGAAGGCCTTGAGGGCCCACCTTTGTTCCTCCTGGAAGAGTGCCGAGTTTACCAAGGAGATCTAGATCTCCCTCTGCAGAGTCTAATCACTCAGGACAGTCTGTAGGGACCTCTGTATCTAGCAAGAGGGACCACTCTTTTGATAGGGAATACCAACTTCTTGAACTTGAGAAAGCTAGGCTTAGGCTCAGGAAAGAGCAGTTGGCCCTTGACAAAGAGTCCCTAGAAGTCCATAGAGCTAGAAAGAAATTAGGACTAGAGTCCCATGGTGGCAGCAACAGTGTCCCTAGAGTTAAGGTACATTCATTTGATCATAGGAACCTGAGCAAGATTGTCCCTACCTACCATGTTGGGGATGACATCCATAAATGGATAACTGCTTTAGAGAGGGCCTGTAAAGTTCAGAAGGTCCCTCAAGAGCAGTGGGCAGCTATCTCGTGGCTCTCCTTTGCTGACAAAGGTAAAGATAAGCTCCTCACTGTTAGAGAAGAGGATGCTAACAATTACACTGTTCTGAAGAGTGCTCTCATTGATGGATTTGGCTTAACCACTGAACAGTACAGGATTAAGTTCAGAGACACCTAGAAGACACATAATCAGGACATGGTAGACTTTGTGGACAGTGCTATTAAGGCTCTGGAAGGTTGGTTGCTTGGCAGCAAGGTGCATGACTTTGAGGGATTGTTCAATTTGATTATGAGAGAGCAGATCCTTAATAATTGCCAAAATCAGCTGTTGCATCAGTACCTGGTGGACTCTGATGTGACTTCTCCCCAAGAATTGGGAAAGAAGGCAGATAAGTGGGTCAGAACAAGGGTGAAGCAGAAAAACCAGAACACTGGTGGTGACCAGAAGAAGCAAGATTCTAAAACCCAAGAGAAGGGGACAAGGGTAAAGACAAAAAAGAGTCTTCATCAGGGCCCCAAAAACTGCATCTGGGGGGGGCGGGGGGGGGAGTCACAGACCAACAAAGGTAAAGGCAAAAGGAAACCTTGGTGTTACTTTTGTAAGGTGAAAACCCATTGGACGAAAGATGCGGATTGTCCAAAAGCCATGGAAAATCCTCCTACCACCACTGCCCCTAAGGCAACTGCGCCCACAAGTACAAGTGGTGGTACAGGGAACAAGGGATTAGTAGGGTTAACCTTGGGCTCTGAGATGGGTTCTGGCCTAGTCAGAACTCCAGCTCAGGCTGTGCTCGTCTGTGATGATGGCATGGATTTTGCCACCTTATTTGTCAGCCCCAGTAATCTGGGCAAATACAGACAGCAGCCTTTCATAAATGGTAAGGAGGCCATGGCATACAGGAACACAGGTGCAAGTGTCACTATGGTGACAGAGAATCTTGTGGCCCCTGACCAAATCATACTTGGAGAAATGTACCAAGTGACCAATGCAAACAATGTCAGGACTGACCATTCCTTGGCCGTTGTTAATTTCAGCTAGGGAGGGGTAACTGGCCCTAAAAAGGTTGTGGTAAGTTCAGACCTACCAGTAGAGTGTTTGTTGGGCAATTTGGAAACTTCAGCTTGGGCTGAAGTGGAACTAAGGACTCATGCAGGAATGTTGGGCATCTCTGCAGATGTGTTTGCTGAGACTAGGTCACAAGCCAAACTGTCAACCACTGAACAGGCCCTGGATCCTGGAACAATGGACCAGGTGCCTTCCAAGAGAAAGAGCAGGAGGGGTAAGGCTGTGTCTTCCCACCAGACTCAGAGTGAGGATCAGTCTCTAGAGGGAGATGATCTTAGCCCCTGTGAAGGGACTGTCTCAGATGATCTTGAACCTGGGCAAGTTGAGTTCTTGGGGACAGGGGGCCCTTCCAGGGCAGACCCGAGTTTGGAGCAGCAAACCTGCCCCTCTCTTGAACCCCTCAGACAGCAAGCTGCTGCTGAAACTGTCAGTGGGTCCCACAGGATCTACTGGGATGAGGGACTCCTTTACTCAGAGGGTAGAGACCCCAAACCTGGTGCCACCAGGAGGTTGGTCATACCTCTGAAGTTTCGGGGGCTTCCTACTCACCCTAGCACATGACATTCCATTGGCAGGACACTTAGGCCAAAGTAAGACTTGGGACAGGCTTGTCCCTCACTTTCACTGGCCTCACATGTCTGAGGATACCAAGGCGTTTTGTCGCTCCTGTACCACCTACCAAGCCAGTGGTAAGTCAGGTGGTACCACAAAGGCCCCCCTCATACCACCACCAGTGGTGGGGGTTCCCTTTGAAAGGGTTGGGATTTACATAATTGGTCCCAAGAACCCTCCAACAGCATCTTGCACAGTTATATCCTAGTGGTGGTGGACCATGCCACTAGGTGCTCAGAAGCAATTCCCCTTAGAACCACTACAGCTCCTGTAGTGGCCAGGGCCGTCCTGGGAAATTTTTCCAGGGTGGGCTTCCCTAAGGAGGTCTTAACTGACAGAGGTACAAACTTCATGCCAAGTTACATCACTGAAATGTGGAAGGAGTGTGGAGTGAACTACAAGTTCACCACACCCTATCACCCACAATGCAATGGGTTAGTTGAGAGATTCAACAAAACCCTCAAGGGCATAATCATGGGCCTCCCAGAAAAGCTTAGGCGAAAATGGGATGTTCTGTTGCTCTGCCTTCTCTTTGCCTACAGAGAGGTCCCACAGAAGGGGGTTGGCTACAGCCCTTTTGAACTTCTGTTTGGTCATCCAGTTAGGGGTCCCTTGTGTTTGGTGAAGGAGGGATGGGAGTTACCTCTCAAACCTCCCAAACAAGACATAGTGGACTATGTACATGGTCTCCGCTCCGGGATGGCGGAGTACATGAAGAAGGCCAGTAAAAACCTTGAGGCAAGTCAAGAAGTACAAAAAGCTTGACATGACCAGAAGGCTGTTCTGACTGTTTACCAGCCAGAGCAGAAGGTGTGGGTGCTGGAGTCTGTGGCCCCAGCAGCTCTCCAAGACAAGTGGAGTGGACCCCACACCATAATTGAGCAGAAAGGTGAGGTCACCTACCTAGTGGACCTTGGCACTCCTAGGAGTCTCCCACCCATAGGGTGCTCCATGTGAACAGGCTCAAACCTTTTATAGACAGGGCTGACATGGGCTTGCTCATGGCAACTGATGAGGGACAGGAGGAAGAGAGTGACCCTCTCCCTGATCTCCTCTCACAAAACCCTGATGATGGTGTAGCTTTGGCAGGCAGCCTCACTGACTAACAGCAGATTGATTGTAGAAAGGTCCTCAATCAATATAGGCACATGTTCTCTCTGACACCCAGTCTAACCACCTGGTGTACCCATGAAGGGGACGCAGGTGAGAATCTCCTTGTTAAGAGTAAAATCTACAGGCAGCCTGACCATGTCAGAGATTGCATCAGGACAGAGGTCCAAAAGATGCTGGAACTGGGAGTGATTGAGCCCTCAGATAGTCCTTGGGCTAGCCCAGTGGTCCTGGTACCTAAACCTCAAACCCAGGTTGGTAAGAGAGAGATGAGGTTTTGTGTGGACTACATGGGACTCAATGCAGTCACCAGGACTGATGCTCACCCAATTCCCAGGGCAGATGAGCTCATTGACACTTTGGCCTCAACCAAATTCTTGAGCACATTTGACCTGACTGCTGGCTATTGGCAAATCAGACTAGCTGAGGACGCCAAACCAAAAAATGCATTTTCAACCCCTAGCAGGCATTATCAATTTATTGTAATGCCCTTTGGTTTGAAGAATGCACCTGCCACATTCCAAAGGCTGGTGAATAAAGTTCACAGGTCTGGAAGCCTATAGTGCAGCATATCTTGATGATGTAGCTGTCTTTAGCTCCATCTGGGAGGATCACCTGAAGAATGTTTTGGAGGCTCTGCAGAAAGCAGGCCTCACTATCAAGGCTACTAAGTGCCAGATAGGGCAGAGCAAGGTTGTATACCTGGGCCACCCCAGGTTCAACCATTACAGAGCAAAATCCAGACCATCATGGACTGGGTTGCTCCGACTACCCAGACTCGGGTCAGAGCATTCTTGGGCCTGACTGGGTACTACAGGAGATTTCTAAAAGGATATGGCTCTATAGTGACTCCCTTGAATGATCTCACCTCTAGCCCTGGGCGGAGCTGGCGTAGTGCCTCTACGCGTAGCTCCACGGAGTTTGGAAAAAACTCTGTGGAGCTACGCGTAGCTCCGCTCCCTCCCCGCTCCCAAATGCTTTAAAAAGGTATAAAGAAGGCACTTACCTGTTTTTCTGCCGCCTCCCGTGCCTCGCCGATCTCCTTCCTGCTCCTTTCGCATCCTCGACGTCCTTCTTAAAAAAAAAAACACTACGTTGTAAGGCTTGCGCACTCGCAAGACGTACAACGTAGTGTTTCTTTTTAAGAAGAAGGACGAGGACGCAAGAGGAGCAGGAAGGAGAGCGGCGAGGCATGGGAGGCTGCAGGTAAGTGCCTTATTTATACCTTTTTAATGCATTTGACAGGGGGGAGGGAGCGGCTAACTCCGCTCCGCCACGGAGGCGGAGTTTTGCCTACCTCCACCTTCGCCACGGAGCGCGGAGTAGGCAAATCTCTGCAAACTCCGCTGGCGGAGCGGAGTTACCCGACCAGGGTTACTCACCTCTAAGAAAATGCCCAAGACAGTTCAGTGGACAGTTAGCTGTCAGAAGGCATTTGATGATCTCAAGCAGGCCATGTGCACTGCTCCCATTCTGCAGAGTCCTAACTACTCCAAGCAATTTATTGTCCAAACAGATGTATCTGAGTTGGGGGTAGGGGCTCTGTTGTCACAACTAAATGCAGAGGGCCAGGATCAACCAGTAGCTTTTATTAGCAGAAGGTTGACCCCCAGAGAGAAACGTTGGTCAGCTATAGAGAGTTCCCTTTGCTGTGGTCTGGGCACTGAAGAAGTTGAGGCCATACTTGTTTGGCACTCACTTCATTGTTCAGACAGACCATAAGCCCCTCTTATGGCTAAAACAGATGAAGGGTGAAAACCCCAAACTTTTGAGGTGGACCATTTCCCTACAGGGAATGGACTATACAGTGGAACATAGACCTGGGAGTAACCATGCCAATGCAGATGGACTCTCCAGATATTTCCACTTAGAAAATGAAGACTCAACTGGGCAAGGTTAGTCTCATCTCCTTCTGTTTGGGGGGGGGTGGTTGTGCAGGAAAGTAGGATCTGCTTCTTATGGTTACCCCCATTTTTTGCTTGATGTAACACTGTTTTTGACTAGTCTGACTGGGATCCTGCTAATCAGGACCCCAGTCTATCTGCTTTCTCCCTAAGCTGTTATGATATGTTCTTAGGTACACTCTAGATTGGATACTGGGGTACCCTTGTCAGTCCCTAGTATATGGTACACATGTACCCATAGCATAGGTACCCCAGAGGCCTCCCATGGGCTGAAGCGTGTATTATGCCACCCATGAGAGGCCATGCAAAATGGAACTACAGGCCTGCCACTGCAGCGTGTGTAAGTTGGTGCATGCACCACTTACTTAAGATATAGGTTTACTATATCTAAGGGTCACTGGACTTAAAACCTATAAGTCACCCCTATAGCAGTCCTTTACAATCCTGAAGGCAGGGCGCTTGGTTCTAAGTGAGAGGGTGCCGCTGCATGAGCAGGACACCCCTGCAGCCTATGGAGTCCATTCTCCCGGGTTGTCAGTGAAGCAGCCATATACAATATAAGAATACAAGAAATGAGAGAGGCAAATTTGTAACAGCAAACAATCATAGGGTTCTAATCCCTCAAAGGATAGAAGACAGCGATGACAGTAATAATGATTCTTTCACTAGAAGATGTTGTAGATCCTTTTTATTCAATTTTTTATACACAGCAGCCAACGCGTTTCACCCTTGCGGGCTTCTTCAGGGCAAGTGACTGGTCCAGATAGCCCAAAATTAGTTGGCACTTTCATAAGTATTGTTCCCGATCAGAAGGTCTGAAACAGGATATCTTTCGTATAGAGATTTGTAGTCACTATCTCAGTCAGAACCCAGGATGTGTAAAGTGTTGCACGCTCAATCGCTGGCCTAATCACGCGGCCATCCATGTTTTGAATACATTGGACGTGTTTCAGACCTTCTAATCGGGAACAATACTTATGAAAGTGCCAACTAATTTGGGACTATCTGGATGAAACGCGTTGGCTGCTGTGTATAAAAAATTGAATAAAAAGGATCTACAACATCTTCTAGTGAAAGAATCATTATTACTGTCATCGCTGTCTTCTATCCTTTGAGGGATTAGAACCCTATGATTGTTTGCGGTTACAAATTTGCCTCTCTCATTTCTTGTATTCTTGTGCTGTATTTGAAACCATAGTGGGTGGCTGGTTTCGAGAGGTGGGCATTGTTTGTGATCAACTGTATGGAGTATTATTTAACTCTTTGTGATTTATATTGAAAGAAACATTGGTAGTTGGTGCAGCATCTTATACCCTGCCACCGTGCCTGTATGTAGTAGCCATATACAATATATAGAGGGGCATTACGCAACCCCGTGATGACCAACTCTAAAACGGCTGAAACAAACCTGATCGTGTTTCGTGTCAAACATGTAGGAATCATACCCCACACCGGTAACAGGTGTGGGAGGTATGATTCCACCCCTCAGAAGCGAGCTTCGTGAGGTCCCTGGTGTTCCCGGTACCAGCCTTCTAACTCCGGACAGCACAAAATGGTTGCTGCCGACCAGAGACACATTTCTGCCCTCCTGCTGCTGAGCCAAGCTCGAGCAGGGGAAGGCAGAACAATAGGCATCCTGTCACACGGAAGTGTGACCACCTCCCAGACAGGATTTAGTGTATTAGGGCTGGATGGGTGCGCTTGCCAGCGACTGAAAGTCTGCATGAGGGGCACATTTGGTGTCCCTGTGCATAGTCCAGTTCAAACCAGTCCTGGGAGCCGTTGGCTCCCGCTCTGGCGCGAAACTGAACAAAGGACATGGGAGTAACCTCCCCCCTGTCCAGACCCTCCCCTGGGAGGGTCCCCTGAATCTTTCCAACCCTCTCCCGTGGGTACTTAAGGGCTTACCTGGCTGTAGGACCTTAGATTCGTTGTGGACAAGATTCTGACCTGAAACCACTGCACTTCGACCGTCTGGGCACTCTGGACTTCGTTTGGGCCTGACTGTCTCCCTCTCAGTTTTCTGCATCGTCTGTGCCTGTGCACCATACAGGATCCGTGCAGGACCTGTGGAGCATCAGAGACAACTGAAGATAAGCTCCATTGGAGTGAAGGAGTCACTCCCCTGCATTCGCAGGCACCACAACACTGATGACCGGTCTGGTGATCCCGAGCTCCTACAGACTCCGAAAGGCTCAGCAACACAGGAGGTGGGTTTCTACGTCCCTCGAAGTCCGAGCTGCCCTCTCACCAAGTTTGAGGTCAGAATCCCTTCTGGGGGCTGCAATACCCAAACCCCTGTGCACTGTGATGGAGCAGGAAAAATAAAAAAATTTAACCCCTAACAAATTTTATAATTAATTAAATAAAATGTTCGTTTAAATGTATTAATCAACACTGTATGTGTGGGAATGGTAATATGCCAATGTATGTGCTAAATAATATATTAATGGATGTCCGTGTGTCTAATTATAATGTAAAAATAAAAGCGTACTAAATAAAAATAAATGCATGTTTGTGCTTCATAGAAATAAAATGTGTCGTTGCAAAAACAATAGTGATGGTAAGTAAGGAACAGCTTAAATGTTGCTTTCTGCTAGGTAACAACTAATTGGGGTACGTAGACGACGGGAGGGAAACGAAAGGGATATTTTCTCTATTTTAATTATGTTTTGTTTGCCTCAAATTAGTGCTTCTAAAAGTATAACCGAGTGGCGATGTAAAATGGCCGCCAGTGGGAAGATGTGCGCAGGCGTAAAGGGGACACGTGATATGGGATGAAAATGGAGAAAAAAGCTAAAGCCTCGTGAGGTTTCTGAGACGTTTGGAGGCAAGAAATGGTCAAGGCTGGTGTGACCTAATTGAACTGATAGCGTGCCGTGATGATCAGCAAGAGTCCCGTGGGAAACAAGTTCAAGAGAAAGGACAATGACTACGGAGTTCTCGAATGTATCGAAAGAAGCTACAAATGAACTGATCGAAACGGATGAAAATGTTTAAGCGTATGGGAAAGGAAATGATCCAAGGACCCTTGAATCCAAGAGAACTTGATTAAAAGAATGAATAAGCTGACATGGATGGACCAATGAAAGAAAAGCGTGATATTAATGTTGCAACAGTTAGTTAGCAAAGTTAGAATTAGGGTATAAGAGGGCCTACTCTTAGTGGGAGGGGGTCAATTGATGTCAGTCGTGGTTGCAGTCACAGTCAGGAGAGGAGTTGAAGAGTCGCGTTGGTGGCTTCCAGTGCTGGGTGGTCCTGATCGATCCCTTACTGAGCGAGAGATGCTGAAAGACTGTTAGAGGAGACGGGTTGCAGGTAGCTTATGCTGACGAGCTGAAGTTGCTGTCTTAATTTTACAGTTGAGTATGAGAATCAGGCTATTTCTAATTCCTAACTTAGGTTAGAAATCATTAGGCTAAATTAGGAAGCTAGGCAGGTAATTAGGGTTTTGGCTTCATGACAAAATTTCCTTTCTGCAATAAATTGATTATGCTTAATAAATATTTGAATTTTAAGAATGAATAATTGAATAAAGTATTAAAATTCTTTTCATGCTTTTAAAAATTATATAAAATTTAAGATTCTTTAAACCCAAAATGACTCAGTGGTTATTTTCCTAAATGATTGTGACATCAGTAATTGGTTATTGTGATTCAGCTGGTCTTAATCACTATGAACTAATTTCTTAAATGAATGATTCATCGACAAAACAATGAGCAGGAATATCTTAAGAAATAAATAAAAGAAAGTGACAAATTAAGGTAATAAGATATCCTGGCTCTTCCAGCGGTACATAAAATGGTGTTCTCCATTTAGTTCTCATGCTTCTCCTAGGAGTACAGAATTTCATAAAGGTGTAAAGGAAATCCAGGAGTGTGCGTGTGTGTTAGGCGATGTTTATGGGCCCCATCGTCATGTGGATATGAGGAATATAATTTGCCCCTGGATGACCTATAAGTAACCTGGGAGGAGAATAGTTTTTATTGTACGCGCTGCATCAGATTTCTTGGTAGCAGAGTTATGGTTTTCTATAGATTAGTTTAGTGATTATTGTTTATTGATTATTGATTATTTTGATGACTAACACTATATGTTGAGTCACGTTATGTTATATGTAAGTTTTCACGCTTCTGGGATGTAGGAAGTGGAACACGTGTGGCAAGAGAAGTCACATGGAATTTGGTACATGGTCTGAATTCATTTTGGTTATAACGCAGGTTGTGTTATGTTAGGGATTTCTGTGTGAAAAGTGTGTAATTGAAATAGCAAATCACGTTTACTTGTGAAACTTTGGCCTTAATTCTCAGGAGCCTAGTCTCCACATGTGTCTTATCCCCAGAGAAACGAGTAAATTGTTTGTTTGAAAGAAGGGTAAGGTAGAGGGAAGTGCTACTTTATCGGCGAGAGTAAATAATTCTGTGGTAGGGTAGAGGTAAGCGCTGCCTACTGGAAAAACAGGATTCTTGTGTAAAAGGACAAAGCTGTCACTTTTGTTTAGCGAATCAGACTATGGAATTGTTTTAATTGTTGTAACTAACGAAGAAAAACAGCAAAAAGAAAAATTGCCGATAAATTTTGTAAAGGAGGGGTAAAGAGTAGAAGTGACGTGGAAAAGTGCAGCGCTAGGATTGGATAGTGCGCTAGTCACGTGAACACAGAGTCAGGAGTGACGTAGAAAAGTGCCGCGTTAGGATTGGTTGGTTCGCGGACGGTGGGAAGTGTTCTGATTGGTACGTTAGTGTGAGTCGCGCTGTAAGTGGTCAAAGTTCCGTACAACAGAAACAGAGTTAGAGTAAAGAGAAAACAAATAGAAAACATGCCGTATTACGAGTATGAAAGGGAGAGAACGTAATGGACGACGAAATTGAAGAATTTCTTTAAGAAAGACAAAAAGGTTGTGACCAGAGAGGGACAAGTAATTCCTCCGCTCGAAATCAGCAGCTTCACATATGATGCTGAAATATGGATATCATACGTGCATATGGTTGGAAAATTGGGCTAAATATACAAAGAGTGATGGTGCTTTGGCTTTCCCTGAGAATGGATCGTTTAGTGTAGCGGTTTTGCGAAACTTGCGAGAAAAAATGTGTAAGTTGGAACCTAGACCTAGACCAACACAGTTTGAGGCTTTGACGGAATGGGAGGATGAGATGTATGAAAGAGAGAGATTCAGAGGAATGAGAGATCATGAATTTATGCCTGGAAGATTGTGGGGAGTAAATCATGAGGACAGAATAAAACGATGGAGATGTGCTAACATGACAGGAGGTTTGTTTCCAGCTTTTACAGTTGAGGAAGGGACTAAGAAAAACGGACTGAGAAAAAGAAACATATAGAGAGAGAAAAGTATATGCATGAGAGCGAAACGGATGACGAATTGCTGGAAGATATATTAAATAGAAATCCACCTCCGTATCAGCAGAGTTCTACAGTGGTGACACCAAATGCGCCATTAATAGAGACGATGCGAAATAAAAGTCCGGAAAAGGGAATTGAAATAAATAGGTCACAAGAACAAATGAGAACTTCTCAAAATGAAGGAATAGAAAGTGACAATGCAAGCGAATTGGCAAGGACAACAAAAGAACTAACTGAGAAAATTAGAGAATTAACGAAAAATATGGAAGCAGTTACTGTGCCTGTAAAAATAGGTCCAGTAATACCAGTTTTTGAAAATCAGAAAATTGATGAACGATCTTTGGTGATTCCCTTGAGTTCACAATTTCAGAGAGAAAAGGAAAGGATGGAACAAAGTGCAAGTACAAGTAATTTGGCTAGTACTTACAGACCAAGTCCACCTACAAATTTAACAGTGAATGAATGCAATGGTAAGAAAATGCATATGGTAACTGAATCTGCAACAGAAACGCCTGAAAAGAGTGGTAACTGGGTAGAACTAAATAATACACCCATAGGTCCGACTCCTGATGAGTTGAATGAGTGGATGAAAGCTTTTAAAATAAAAGAAACAGAAGAAAAACCATTAGATGTGATCAGATTAAAAATAGATATGGAAGAATTAATTCTAGGAACGATTGGTACTGAAAAGATAAAAAATTATCAGGATGATGAAATAATGTTTCTGTGCAAAAGTATAACATGGAGGGCAAAGAATTTACATGACAAACTAGAAGAAGTGGCTAGTGAGATTGGAATAGATTTTGCAAAAGTAAAAACGTTGCAAAAACCATACAGAGTAGACTTTTGTGAAAAAGATATTGAAAATTTGAACACGGCAGGAAGGCTGACACAGATAAAGGAGTTAATTGTGTTGTTGAGAAAATGGGGTGATGTGGACAGATGGAAGGTTAGATGGACAAAGAAGAATGAGAAAAGTATAGACAAAGGTTCATTGGCTTTTATGATAACCGAAAAAGAATCTGTTGTCAAAGAATATCCCATGAGAGAAACTCCAGGTGGTAGTTACGTGCATGTTCCCTGGACTAGGCAGGACATACTGTCATTTACCAATGACTTTCCAAAGTTAAGAGAGAAGCCAGTTGAGTGGTACCGACAAGTAGAAAGGTTTGTAAAGGTGTCAAAAGTGTTGTGGATAGACTTAGATGGATTGTTTGACATAGTGGTACCAACAGATTTATGGTCCGAATGTAAGATTACAGTTGACTGGCCAACTACAGAATATCCAAGAGATCCTAAAACAGGATGTGATGAAGAAATACGACAAGGTGATTACCTTTTTGAAAAATAAGATTCCTCCCAAAGAGACAGATTGGGTTAAGATTGATAGAACTACACAGGAAAGCAAGGAGTCTGTACATGCATATTATGAGCGACTGTTATTGGTTTTCAAGCAGTATAGTGGTTATGAGGAGTTGAGTGAAAAGGACGAGTCATTTTGTATACCGATTTGTGTTTGGTTTGAAACAAGAAATAAGTGATATGATTAAGCAACATATGATAAACTGGCAGAATGGAAGTGTAGATGAGGTGCTGAGGTATGCTAAGTATTGTAGTGATGAAATAGAGAGTAAACAGCGTAAGTTGAAAGAAAAGGCAATGTGGGCACAAGTGAAAGTGGCAGAAAAACAAGAAGCCCAATTGGACAATAATAATGGAAACGAATCAGGACAGAATAAAATGCGACCAAATATAGGTAAAGGAAAAGGTCAAGTGAGTCTAGAAGAGGCAAAGAAGAAATGGCCATGTCATAATTGTGGAAAATTAGGGCATTGGAGAAATGAGTGTAAGTTCCCACCTAAACCTAATCCGGAACATCAATCATTAACTCCACAGGTGCAGAATGAGGTAGTTGTTCAACAAAGTCAGGTGCCACAACCACCACTTCCCAACACTGTTAACCAGCAAAGATACAGTACAGAAACAGGATTCTACGGAGGACAGCAGGTAACACAGTTGCCGCGAGCAGCTAACATTTCTCAGTATTGGTTGCGTCAGAGTGAGGATGACCCGGATGAAAGTTTCTGACGGTGCGCAGGAGAGGGAAAGAGTGCGTGCTTGGCGCAACTCTAGAGGTAGATCAGTCTGGTCCCTTTGTGGATGGAGAAGTGAATGGTACAAACGTAACATTCCTTGTCGATACTGGAGCTACCCGTTCTACTGTTAGATCAGTGGAAACTCCAAACCTTCCTCTCTCAGGTGAATACATCCAAGTGGTAGGAGTAGCCAATCAGCAGATTAAAACCCCACTTACTGAATTGGTGGAAGTAAAAATTGGTTCTTTTAGCAAAATGCATAAATTTGTAGTGTGCGATTGTAGTCCTGTAAATCTTTTAGGTCGTGACCTTTTATGTAAGATGAATTGCACAATTTATTGTACACCAGATGGAATAGGATTTCAAACTTCAGATGAAGATGTTTTGTATAAAGTAACTTTGATGAATCAAGAACCTGAAACGAATGGTTTGTTTCCTGCATTTGATGCAGAAAAACTTCCAGAAGAACTAAAAAGTGCAGTAAAAGAAAGTGTGTGGGATTTTACAGGAGAAGACATTGGGTTAATGAGAGAAGTTGATCCCGTAAAAGTGACAGTGAAAGAAGGGATAATTTATCCAAACACGCCACAGTACAAATTAACTCCAGAAATAATTGAAGGAATAACTCCTGTGATAAATAAGATGATTGAACAGGGAATTCTGAAAGAAATCATGAGCAGTCCATGTAATTCACCTATTATGGGACTGAAAAAGCCAAATGGAACATATAGAATAGTACAGGATTTGAGAAAGATCAACAAAATAGTTGTACCATGTTGTCCAATAGTGCCAAACCCTGCAGTAATTCTATATCAAATCCCACATGAAGCTGAGTGGTACACTGTGATAGATTTGTGTCACGCATTTTCTCTATTCCTTTGCATCCAGATAGCCAGCCATTATTTGCATTCCGGTTCGGAGAGCGTATTTTGGCATGGTGCCGAATTCCACAGGGGTATACAGAAAGCCCCTCAATTTTTAATCAGATTCTAAAGAAATCTCTGGAAGACTTAAAAATGCCAGAAAAATCAGTGATGGTGCAGTATATCGATGACCTATTGGTGGCATCGAAAGCGAAAGAAGCATGTGTAAGTGACACAATTGCTTTACTGAACCATTTGGAGAAAAGAGGACATAAAGTGTCCCCTTCAAAATTACAGTTTTGTCAGAAAGAAGTCCAGTATTTAGGGCATAAAATTGAGAAAGGAGTGCGGAAAATAGCGACAGAAAGAGTAAGAATGATTCAAGGAATGAGAGCACCAATGACTCAGAGAGAGGTAAGAATGTTTTTGGGAATGGTTGGATATTGTCGACAGTGGATAAGTGGATTTTCTTTGATTGCAAAACCCTTACAAAAATTGACAAAGAAAGATGTAAAAGACCCTTTTGAGTTAAACAAAGAAGAAATGAAATCTTTCAAAGAATTGAAAAAGAAACTGTGTGAGGCCCCTGCTTTAGGCATGCCTGATTATGAGAAGGATTTTGAGTTGTACTGCAGTGAAAGAGATGGATGTGCATTTTCAGTACTGGTACAGAAACACGGGACCATGAAAAGACCAATCGCTTATTTTTCAGCTGTTTTAGATCCTATAGCAAAAGCATTGCCTGGATGTCTGAAAGCAGTTGCTGCTACTTGTGTAAGTCTGGAACAAAGTGAAGGTATAGTGATGGAGTATCCACTGAGAGTATATGTTCCCCATTCAGTAGAAATTCTTTTGACAAGAACAAAAACACAGTACATGACACATAGTCGGCTGACTAAGTACGAAAAAGTCATCTTGAGTGCTGAAAATGTGACCATAGATAGATGCATGAATGTAAATCCTTCTACATCATTGCCAGATGAAGAGAGTATAATTGAACAAGACGAAGTAGATCATGATTGTCTGAATGTGCTGGAATATTGCACAAAACCAAGAGCTGACATAAAAGATGAACCGTTAAAGGAATCGGATTATGTCATGTTTGTAGATGGTTCATGTTTACGCACAAAAGAAGGAGTGTTAAGCGCAGCTTACGCAGTATGCACAGTGGCAACTGTGATGGAAGCGTCTTGTCTGAAAGGAGTTAGGTCTGCCCAAGTAGCGGAACTAATTGCTTTGATTCAAGCATGTAAATTGGGGAAAAATGTACGAATCACGATTGTGACCGATAGCCAATATGGTTTCGGCATCGTACATGATTTTGGTCAGATTTGGTCACAAAGAGGATTTTTGACATCTGCAGGAACACCTATCAGAAATGGAGATTATGTTAAAAAGCTGCTTGAGGCGATACAGTTGCCTAAACAGATAGCTGTAGTGAAGTGCAAGGCGCATAAGAAAAACGAAGACTACATAGCGGTCGGCAATAATTATGCTGATGAGATCGCTAGATATTGTGCGGAAAACATGGCGTCCCTGAACAAAAATAGAGAAAGGGAGCATGTCTCTTGTCCTTTGCTTTTCACTAATACTGTCGAAACATGGGATGAAGTAAGGCAGATACAAGAAACAGCAAGAGATGAGGAAAAAGATTACTGGATAAAAGCAGGATGTAGAAGACAGGAAAATAATGGTGTGTGGTTATACAGAGATGAAAGACCAGTTATGCCTGATACCATGATTGCAGACATGGCACGGATGTACCATGGACAAGCTCATATTGGGAGAGATGCAATGATCAGACTTTTTAGACAAACCTGGTATAACCCAAAATTCAGAGCCATTGCTGAAAGTCTTTGTCAAAGATGTCTTATTTGTCAACAGTTTAACCCAGGAAGAAAAACAGTAGTGAGTCTAGGAACAATAGGACGAGAAGGAGGTCCATTCACAAGAATGCAGTTGGACTTTATCGAGATGCCCCCTAGTAACAGACTAAGATATGTTCTATTGGTCGTCTGTTTGTTCTCTCGTTGGGTGGAGGCATACCCCACAAGAAGGAATGATGGAACAACAGTGGCAAAACTTATGCTGCGAGAGTTCATTCCAAGGTATGGTTTTCCAGTCACGGTTGAGACAGATAGAGGAACACATTTTCAAAATGAGTTGATCCAATTGATTTGTGAAGCATTGAGTATTAAACAAAAACTACATTGTGCTTACAGACCAGAGGCTTCTGGGGTAGTAGAGCAGATTAATGGAACAATTAAAAACAGATTAGGAAAAATGTGTCAAGCTACAGGACTCAAATGGCCGGATGCACTGCCTCTTGTTCTGATGACCATCAGAAGCATCCCTGAAAAGAAAACTGGACTCAGTCCTCATGAGATGATCATGGGACGAGCAATGAGACAAGCACACGTACCAGTCAACAAGTTATTAACTATAACTGATGATCTAGTACTGGATTATTGCAAGGGACTGGCTGATGTGGTGCGTTCTGTGTTTCATCAGGTTGGACCGGATGCGACCACTCTTGAAAGAAAACCAGCCCACGACTTGAATCCAGGAGACTGGGTCCGCATAAAAGTCCACAGGAGAAGAAACTGTCTAGTTCCGCGTTGGGACGAGCCAAGACAGGTAATCCTAGTGACAACGACTGCCGTCAAGTGTGCAGGAGTGAAGAACTGAGTTCATGCCAGCCACACAATCAGAGTTCCAGAACCTACCGATCGACATGTGAGTCGGCGTCTGGAAGTGTGGGATAAAAGTTTAACGGCTGGGAAAACAAAGATAAAGGAAAGGGTGCCAGAACTTGAAGATCGACCTGAAAGTCGACATCTGGAAACCCCAACTGCGAGTACCTCTAGAGAAGAAGAGGAAGAAGAAGAAAGAAATTCGGAAATTCCAGAACCTGAAGATCGACCTGTAAGTCGACATCTGGAAATATCTGACACAACTTCAGACTCTGATGATTCAGTTGAAAACCGTGAAGAATTCCTAAGGAAAACTTGGGGTTATAAACCAATTAGAGAAGAAACTGAGCAAGAAATTGAGTTAGATGAACAACCAGGTACAAGTTATGGTGGAACTCCTTCAGAAACAATATTAATAGATGAAGTAGGGAAAGAAGTACACAAAAAGTTAGAGAATCGAGAAGAACCCCGAGGAGCAATAGGGACAGATAGAGAAACAGAAGAACAGGGAAATTTAGAAACAGAAAAGGAGAGAAACACCAAATCGGAAGAACACCGAGGAGGGACAGTAATAAGGGAAAACAAAAAGGAGAAGACAGATCCACCAGTAGGAGATGACGAGATTATAAGTTTCAAAATAAGAGACAATAGTGAAACAGTTGAAACAGAAACGGAAGAAAGTGGAGGAGAGGAAAAAGCAAAGACTGAATCAAGAAAAAGAAATTGGAAATCAGAAAGAGAAGAAAGAGAAGGTGAAGCCAAAAGGCCAAGAAAAGGAGATAATTGGCCCAACAGCTATGTAAGAAAATTGAGATATAGAATAATAAGAGCGGAAGACGAAGGTGCTGAACAAGTAAATGAGGTAACAAGTCAAAAGGGACAAGAAAAACCCAGTGGAAAAAGATTACAAAAGTCCAAAAGGACAAAGAAAGTGAATGCAAAGTATAAGTCACCCGAGTGGCTGTATATTGCACTAACCGATTACAAAGAAGAAGAAGAAAACACTCACGGAAACCAGAGACTGAGAAGTCGGATGGGAAAGGTGAGATGCAACAAAACTGAAGTGAAAGTTTACAGTGTTTCTGCCGGACATGACAATTTACTGGATGTGACAAATCACCGGATGTGACAACGAAATAATTCTGGAGAGAATTAAAGAAAGTACCAAGCAAAGACTTTTTGAAAGCAGAGTGGCATCTAAGTCATTTCTGAGGTGTAGTGACACAATTTTCTGAAACTTAACAAATAGAAAAAGAAAAATGGAAAATAATAGGGATAGAAGAGATAAATGTGAATTTATAAAGAGATGGTGCAAAATGTGCTGCTTTTGTACAGGGTTATTAATGACCATATGGATAGTTTTAGCAATCACAATTCCTATTAGAGTAGCTGTGATAGAAGCAAAAAATGATACTAAACCAGAAAAAGAAACTAATATTAAAGAACCAGTTATTTTAAGAAGTAGTGCAGAGTTGCATAAGGATAAGTCAGTAACAGATTTTTCAAAGAATGTTTTTACAAAATTGTTGTATGAGTACGTAGAGACAATGGACGTGAGAGATTGTTATGTTTGTATGCAGTTGCCTGCATCGGTATCAGAAGGTGTGACTTATCATCACCTACCTCTGACTTATGGAATAACATGTAGTATAATAGCAAGTTTATTTTATAAAACAGGTAGATTAGAATCTTATTATACTGATATAGATAAGATTTTTGCAAACATTCCAGTAGTACCCGAACTTAACAAAGTAAAACCAGCAAAAGTGTTAGGAGAATTCTTTTTAGAACATAGAAAATTAACGTTAGAAGAAATAGTTAATAACAACCTTACCTGTGAGTTAAAGAAAGAAGAAAAGGTATTTTTAGAAATGGTTGAAGAAAGAAGAATGAAATTTCAAAAAGAAGCAATAAAAGAGGAAGGAAAACGCTTATGGACGTTTGAGGAAGGAAATCATGAAGGGAAAAGATAAATGCTGCAATGACATTAGACTGGCCGCAAACAGGAAAGTTGTGTATTAGGAGAAATAAGACAGTCTATGACAATTACTCTGTAGGTTCCAGTATCTGCCATGACAATTATCAAATTCTGGGAGGTTGGGGATTCAAAGGTGGAAAAGATCCAATATTTCCAGGTATATATTATATTTGTGGGAATAGAGCTTATTACAGGTTACCGGACCATTGGTATGGAACTTGCTATGTAGGCCTGGTCTTTCCCAAAAAATTTCACATGGACAGAGAAGAAAAGGGAACATACAAGATGATTAATAGATTTACACGTAGAAAGAGGGAAGGTTTTTCAGAAATTGTAGGCGATATTTTTGGAGCATTGATACCAGCAGTGGGAATATCTTTGAATGCATTTAAAATTCGGAAGTTATCCACAGTAGTAGATCGTTTGTCTACAGATACTGCGGGAGGGTTCTTAATGGTAAATACCGAAATGGTTGCCATGAGAGCTATGGTGATGCAAAATCGGCTTGCCCTTGATATTCTTTTGGCAAAAGAGGGTGGAGTCTGTGGAATGTTGAAAGTCCAACATTGTTGTACTTACATTCCTGATATCAGTGAAAATATACAGAAGTATATTACAAATATTACAAGTTTACACAAAGAACTAGTTCCACTGGAGGTTGAAAGTGTTTTGGGAAAACTTGGTAGAGGGTTTTCTTCAGTAGCGAATTGGTTAACTAGGATGAGTAGACTAGTGATAGGGAAAGTTATAATAGTAGCCACTATAGTAATACTGTTAGCCATGATATTGAAAATAGTAATAACATGTATAAAGAGAAAAGTAAGACAAAATAAGATAAAAAGAAATAACAGAATAATGAGAGAAAGAGAGAGAGAAATGGGTGAAATTGAGTTGGAGAAAATGAAAGAAAGCATGTATAAAGAGACTAAAAGGCAAGATGAAGAAGAAACAGATGTATAAATAACAGAAAGCAAAGGATGAAAGACAAGCTGCCTGAAAAGAAGTATGACTTGGGTTTTATGTGGTGATTTAAAAATCACCAAAGGGGGAGTTGATGGAGCAGGAAAAATAAAAAATGTAACCCCTAACAAATTTTATAATTAATTAAATAAAATGTTCGTTTAAATGTATTAATCAACACTGTATGTGTGGGAATGGTAATATGCCAATGTATGTGCTAAATAATATATTAATGGATGTCCGTGTGTCTAATTATAATGTAAAAATAAAAGCGTACTAAATAAAAATAAATGCATGTTTGTGCTTCATAGAAAAAAAATGTGTCGTTGCAAAAACAATAGTGATGGTAAGTAAGGAACAGCTTAAATGTTGCTTTCTGCTAGGTAACAACTAATTGGGGTACGTAGACGACGGGAGGGAAACGAAAGGGATATTTTTCTCTATTTTAATTATGTTTTGTTTGCCTCAAATTAGTGCTTCTAAAAGTATAACCGAGTGGCGATGTAAAATGGCCGCCAGTGGGAAGATGTGCGCAGGCGTAAAGGGGACACGTGATATGGGATGAAAACGGAGAAAAAAGCTAAAGCCTCGTGAGGTTTCTGAGACGTTTGGAGGCAAGAAATGGTCAAGGCTGGTGTGACCTAATTGAACTGATAGCGTGCCGTGATGATCAGCAAGAGTCCCGTGGGAAACAAGTTCAAGAGAAAGGACAATGACTACGGAGTTCTCGAATGTATCGAAAAAAGCTACAAATGAACTGATCGAAACGGATGAAAATGTTTAAGCGTATGGGAAAGGAAATGATCCAAGGACCCTTGAATCCAAGAGAACTTGATTAAAAGAATGAATAAGCTGACATGCATGGACCAATGAAAGAAAAGCGTGATATTAATGTTGCAACAGTTAGTTAGCAAAGTTAGAATTAGGGTATAAGAGGGCCTACTCTTAGTGGGAGGGGGTCAATTGATGTCAGTCGTGGTTGCAGTCACAGTCAGGAGAGGAGTTGAAGAGTCGCGTTGGTGGCTTCCAGTGCTGGGTGGTCCTGATCGATCCCTTACTGAGCGAGAGATGCTGAAAGACTGTTAGAGGAGACGGGTTGCAGGTAGCTGATGCTGACGAGCTGAAGTTGCTGTTGCTGTCTTAATTTTACAGTTGAGTATGAGAATCAGGCTATTTCTAATTCCTAACTTAGGTTAGAAATCATTAGGCTAAATTAGGAAGCTAGGCAGGTAATTAGGGTTTTGGCTTCATGACAAAATTTCCTTTCTGCAATAAATTGATTATGCTTAATAAATATTTGAATTTTAAGAATGAATAATTGAATAAAGTATTAAAATTCTTTTCATGCTTTTAAAAATTATATAAAATTTAAGATTTTTTAAACCCAAAATGACTCAGTGGTTATTTTCCTAAATGATTGTGACATCAGTAATTGGTTATTGTGATTCAGCTGGTCTTAATCACTATGAACTAATTTCTTAAATGAATGATTCATCGACAAAACAATGAGCAGGAATATCTTAAGAAATAAATAAAAGAAAGTGACAAATTAAGGTAATAAGATATCCTGGCTCTTCCAGCGGTACATAAAATGGTGTTCTCCATTTAGTTCTCATGCTTCTCCTAGGAGTACAGAATTTCATAAAGGTGTAAAGGAAATCCAGGAGTGTGCGTGTGTGTTAGGCGATGTTTATGGGCCCCATCGTCATGTGGATATGAGGAATATAATTTGCCCCTGGATGACCTATAAGTAACCTGGGAGGAGAATAGTTTTGTACGCGCTGCATCAACTGCGTACTTTTGCAAGTGCATGTGCTTGTTGGCAATTCTTTAACAAGTGCATTGGGCTCCGAGTAGCCCCAACCTCTGCCATCTTCTTCCACAAAGATCTTCAACCACCTTGCACCGTGTGCTCAGTGGCCTGTCGTTTTGTGAAGCTGCTCGAGGTCCTCTCGCGACTCCTGTGTCTCCGGCCTGTGGGTCCAATTGAGGGTCAACTTTGCTTTTCTTGGGCTCCCCTGGTTGCTCCAGGCTTGCCCTGACTCCCCTGTGTGTGGTGAGTCTCCTGGACCTTGCTGGTCCGAACTGTACACTTTCTTGACTTCCTGCGTGGATTGCTGTTGCCAAGGCTTGTTGGTACTTCTGCCGGACACCGACCCCTCAGCACTCGACATCCTTCATGGGACAGCACGCATCCGGCTCCTGGTCGTCCTCACGTCACCTGGTCCCCGCAGCTGCAGAGTCAAGAGCACCGTCAACTATCCTGAAGCACCGGACATCGGTGGGCATTAGTCTACCGAGCCCCTGGTCACTCTCAAGTGACCCAGACTCTGCCCCCTCTGCTTTCAGGTACCCCTCAACAAGAATGGATTCCAACGGACATTCTTCTCCCTTCCAGCAGCGGCTCTTCTTCGAAGTCCTCCATTGGGTTCGACGGCAGCTTCTGATGCCACTTCACACCTATGCACCCGGCTTCCCTGGGTTAGGTAACTTTGGTACTTCGGTATCCACGGTTGGGGTGGCTCTCCTACCTTCTGTCTTCCACTGGGTTTCTTTGTAGTTCACTGGGAAGGGTCCTTAATCTCTAAAACTCCAACCACGCCTTTCACATAGAGTTGTACGCAGCATGCGGTCGTGTTCCCACACTGCATCCGTCCTCCGTGGGGTCCCTATCTACTCACCTTGGATGGTTCCTTGGGGTCCCAGCGATTCTACGTCCTCTCGACATCGTCTTGACTCGAGTAGTGGTTCTTATACCACTGTCTTAGTATATGGTTTGATCCCCCGCTGGGGCCCGCTGTGTATTAGTGCTATTTAATGTCATTTCTTTGCTTAACTATTGTGTGCTTTGTGTCTATCTCCATGTAGGAGATACTGTAACGTACTAGATAGTGTTATATAATAAAAACATATTTTTTTATAACTATTGTGTGGTTCTCTTTTCATTTAATCTATACTATAAGATTGCATTCTGGTAAAACAAGCTGCTTTTCACTCCTTCAAGACTTAGCCTGAAGGCTGCTCTCCACACCTACCACTTGGATAGCTTTCTAAGGTTGTCTGAGACCTCTTAAATTACTATAAGAGTTGTCTGGACTGGTGCAGGGTGCCCACTTTAATTAGTGGACAGCATATACCAGGCCAGCCTCTCACACTCTTTCAGTCCATGTACCGTTAGAATAGTGCACATCTTCCTTTTCCCGCCCACAAGGATCTCAAAACTGATTTTCAAAAGTGGTTTCACGCATTGTTCACGGTTGTAATGTATTAAAGATTTTCTTACTTAATTCCTGTGATAAGGGCTGTGTTCGGCCATGACGTGACACGTGTATTCAGTGTCCCTCCTAAAATCGTTCAAGACTCCATAGTGTTTGCAAATAAAAGAATTATAACAAGCATGAAATAGACCTCTCAACTCATCTTTTTAGGTCGAGCATTCGAGACCTCTTGTATATACTTTAGTATATACTTATATGTGTATGTACTTAGTGGGCTCTGGAGATCAGCCCTAGGACTTGTCGGCTTCTGCTTAGGGACTTTTTTCCTGTTCAACTGCCTCTATTTAACTGTCTTGATAGAAAACAACCAGCAGAGGTCAGTAAAATACCAGAATTGCTTTCTGCTGAGTGACTTTCTTTTTTTAAATTTTTCTGGCAACTGCCTCTATTTAACTTTCTTGATAGAAAACGACCAGCATAGGTCAGTAAAATACCAGAATCACTTTAGCATTCTCTAGATTCCAGTCCATAGAAATTGTCTTCCACGAGCACCCGTAGTCAATAATATTTTTTTCAAATCTTGTATCTTCAGTGATATGACCACCGAAGGCCCTGATTTTATATTAAAAACAGAGCTTTGGACTATACCATTTCCCGCTGAAAGGCAATATTTCTCTCCATGTGTTCCCATACCTGGCGTGTCACGCAGTTTGGTGCTTACTTTCCCTCCATGTTAAAGAACAGTAGATGTTTCAGCACCCGGGCTAATGGGCTGCATAACTAAATACATATAAGGCCCCAAAGGCGAGACTGATTGCATTGCAAATGCTTGTTTGCTATTATTGCTGCAATGTGCATGTACATATAGTTTCTCTTAAGTTGCCTCTACCTTTGTTTGTATATTTTGCATTTTAAAAGGTTAATGTTGGTGGCTAGCCTTTTTTGAGGTGGGCGATTTCGTATGAGAATTCCGATCAAGCTTTGATAACACATGTGGTAGTGCGGTGAACAGATCCCCTTGCTCCCTATACTTGTTCAGCCTTAAAACTTCTCAAAGCACCATCTTTAAAAAAAATGATAATCAAGTGCACCTTTTGAGGGAAAACAGCTAGGATGTAGATAGCCCTTCAAACCTATATAAAACGTGGTCTTACAATGCAGTTCATCAAAGTCAAACTAAAGGATCACCTATTAAACCTGCCATGCTATGGCTTATGCCTACTGATGACATAGACTTCCCCCAATTGCACCATCCTTGTTCTGCTACAGATCTTACGGTTGCCTTTCTGTTCTGTGTAGTCTCTGCTGACTACAAATGTGTATATCAATTAAATTCCCTGCTTCTGTACTAGTGTTTACCACAAAGCTCTTGCTAATGCATTTATGTCATTATCTTCCACTTGCAGGTGTTGTGCAAGATCATATCCTATTACCCTTTGACGCATAGCGCTCTGTCATTCTTCGGAGAATAGCAGCGCTATATCAAATCTCTTGAAGTAAAAATAAATCAAACACTAAGTGAGATAAATGTGATATCAAATATCCCGTTCCAAAGGGAGTGAGTTGAAAGTTCTCTCTCATTCCCTAAGCAGTGAAATATAGGGGACTCTTTTCCAGCTAATACACCTGATATTACACCGCCAACTCGGAACTACTTATTTAGTAATCACTTGCCGTTTCCCACAAATATAAAACCTAATGTGAATTTGTTTTGGTTATTTAGTGATCTGGTGTGAGACGAAGTGTATAACCCGATTTGACACCCTCCCCCACGCGCTCCTAAAGACAGGGCTGGTCCGGGTGGACCAGTGAAAGGGGCTCTCAGGGGGTGGGTCCGCCGGTGGGGACCCCCCGCCCCTCTTCGTTTCCATTTCAATGGGGTGGGGAAAGGCAGTGAACTGCTCTTGCGAGCAGCTTCTCAAGTGTGCTTTGTGAGGGAGGTGGCAGGCCAATTGAGGCGGCCTGCAAAGGCCCCATTGACTGGCGGCAAGGCGTGAACAAATCGACCCGGCACAAAGGCCCAAGATGGCGGCGCGCCTCATCCGGCACAAAGGGGGGGCACCCAGCCAGAAAATGCTATTCTTTCCATTCAGTGGGAGCAATCAGGGCCCCCACCTCTCCCAGCCCACGTCAAATCCAGCAGGGGGTGTCAAACCATGCACAGATGGGCAGCTTTTCTACCCTGCCGCTGAAAGTGCTCGTTATATAAAGTTTTATTGTGTGTTTAGTGCTAAAGACCAAAAAAACACTGGGAGAGGGGAGGTAGTAAAACTACCATATACAGAAAGGAGGAATCAATCCACTTCATCACAAACATATCATATGCCTACTCAAGGGATGTGAAGAAATAAGCTCGCGGAGGGCAGATGTACCAATAGTAAGGATATCTGGTGGGATCCACCCATTGCAAACTTCCCACCCACTTTCAGCACGTTTTAGCCCATTTGGCAAGTGGCTGCACCACACAGATGGTGGTTTTAACGAGGGGGGCACACTTTATAGCATTTTCATCCGCTTACCCCGTGCAAATGGGCAAACAATAGGTTTCATCCTAGTAGGGAAGGGGGTGTGAAATGGATGGAGCTCACCCCTCCAATAGGCGGAGAGAGAAGCATAACGAGCCCCCGACCTCCCCTCTCCCTTTCTGCATGGCGTTGGGCAGCGTAATGAGACAGGGGGTGTCCCCCAGACCAACCTCTGACCTCACTAATGCTGAGAGTTTTGGAGGGACGCCTACTCGCCCCTGCTCACTGTCTGCTGAACTCCGGAAGAGGAAGACTGCTCTGACAACAGGCTGTACCCTTCTTCATTGCATGCTGAAGGAATATTGGGTGGCACTGCCAAACAGAAGACCACCCGGGGAGTGTCGCTATCCGATCTGGAATGGAGTGCTTCAAACCTAGCCATGGGCTGTAGAGACTCACATTGGAGTAGCATTCTGCAAACTCCATCAAACAGGTGTTTGAGCAGCAGACGTCACTGTTATCGAGCTGAACATCATCGACCATAGGAGGATGAAAGGCCGAGTTGGATTTGATTGTGTGACCTGCATGTTATAGACGGATCTATGCAGCGATGACTCAACCCACCGAGCTGTCTCCCCGGAGGATTGACCCGAATAGAAAAGTGTGATCAACCTTAGCTGTACCACACTGGAGCAGCGTGAGACTTTCAAAGCCCAGTGGTACCATGAAAGAAGCCACGTGTACTCATTGGCATCTGGAGTTACAAGCCTGGAAGCCGATGAGAGCTGCTAAAGGGATCACTGAGTGATAGACACAGAGCCCCCCAGGAGCAGGCGATTCAACTGTTGGTGTAAGAAGCTGGAGAAATAGGAGGATGGCACCACAATACCGAAAAGTGGAGGCTGAAAGGCTGACGGTTCCCAGGCTGCTGGGGCTAAAACAGGCGCCAAAGAGTTGCTGACACCAAGCACAGAAGCAGGCCACAGAGGTCGATACTGCATCAGACAGGGACCTGGAGGTGACCCAATGTGAGACTAAAGCCAGAGAGCCGTGGATTGTGGATACAACTTTATTACTTACTGAGTCCAAGTGAAGTTTGGACACTGGATTATAAGGGCTGACAGCATGGCCACGAGGCAGTGCTGCCACCTTGGATAATAAACACTGAGAACCTAAGCTCGGTGGACATTGGATCCCGACTGAAGCCTGCGGGCACATCATGGTGCTGTGGACACCAACATGAGGCAGAGATGGACCACAGGAGGAGTTTGTGGAGTCGGTGAATCTACTTGGGAGATGATCTCAGAGCGGACAGTGGGATCCAGAACAAGATGGTCCCTTGTGCTCACAGTGCAGGTCTGGTGGACCCTCCTTTTCCTTGGCTACATCTCCAGTAGCAGCTGGGCTGCGGTGCCATGCTGGGAGGCCCTGCTCCGCTGCCAGGCTGAACCAGCCTGCACAGGGGCCTATGAGCAGTACCAAGCTGCCTGTAGTGCTGTCTTAAGCTTTGAGTCGGGGTCTTTCCGGAGAACACCACTGCCTACTCGCCCGGCTTGTCCCAGTCATTGCATTGCGGCTCTGGTGCACCTGAACCAGACCCAGGCTGGGCCAGCACTGGAGGGGTGCCAGTGTGGGCGGGACAGGCAGTGCCATCAACTCCAAGCGGCCATTGAGCCCTGTCTACCCCGGACCTCAGCGGCTGGAGGCTGCATGGGGGCGCGCCTGCACTGTGAACAGGAACCAGCCTGCCGCAGGCCTTTGGCCGCCTACCTTGCTCGCTGTGGCCAACTCTTCAATGGCCGCCGCTGCACAGCGGCCTGCCGGGAAACCATTGAGCAGCTGCTGGCTTCTGCTGCTGGACCACCGCTCCAACAGTGCATCTGTGATGGGCCTGAGCGACCTTTCTGCGAAGTGCTGAAGGTCCACATGGGACGTCTATGTTTTGGGGTGGCAGGGGAGCTGCGGCCCGTAGGGGGCAGCACAGAGGAGGATGAGGGTGACTATGATGAGGATGATGAAGGCGATGATGAAGGGGGAGAGGAAGAGGGTCCCAGGAGAGAGAGCCCAAGGGGTAAGGCCAGAGCTGCTCAGCCTACTGTAGCAGCCCACGTGCTCGTTTTGGGTGTACTGGTTGTGTTTGGGTGGTAGCGGGGGTGGGATACCACTCAAACTGTAAGATGGGTCAGAGAGGACCACTTAGTCCACATCAGTGGTGGAAGACCATGGGCCCTATCAGCGTGAAGCTTGCTATCTGCTTTTGAGGTTTCAGTTTGTATGATAGTCCAGGGGCCCTCAGAGAGAGTTCTGCAAGAGGCTGCCTTGCACAGTTAGTATTCAGCCGAGCTGCAGCAATGGGACATCTGGTCGTGGTCGTAGATGTGGCATCGAGGGTTCAGGATGGCAGCTCTCTGCTCAGAGAGGGCCTGGCCGGTGGGTTATTGGAATAATTCTCACCAGGTCTCTGTCTTTAAAAAACCGGCATGGCTGGGGCAGTCAGTCCCTCGACAGGCTGCCGCTGTATGTCTGACCCTGTCCAGGTGGCCTTTCAGAGTGAGGCCCTACCGAGAACTCAGCCCATGTTCATGTTGCCTGTCCCACCTGTCATTAATCTGCACACACCCACCCCCAGGTTTTACAGCTGCACTCGACCCCACTATGACAGGAGCTTGCTGTGCAGAGTCAGTGGGGGTGAGGGGGAGTGGGTGGCTGGTGTACCATCCTCTGACGTAGGTCTAGACTCCGGTAAGGGTGGTGCCTCCAGCAGGTGCCTCTAAGGCTAGTCACAGCCTGCAGGAAGTATGGGTAACAGAACACGCCACCATCTGACGGGACCCATCATTCAAATTGTAGGCCACCGTTTTTTTTTCTTGGGGGGGAGAGGGGGGTGCCCGCATAATATTAACTGGAGCTACACGATCATGTACACAATATCCACGTGTGATGGGAGTGGGGATGATGCAGCAGGTGCATGCACTTACAAGGGTGTTTGTATACACCATGTGATATTTCTTACACAGTATCTGTCTGGAATGTGCAAGGGCAGTCTGATAAATGAGAGTACAGGATGTTTGTAGTCAAGTTGTTACAGGATGTGCACCTATTTACATGTGTATGTGCTTACAATGTGCAAGAGCATTCCGCCGTAGCATTTCCATCTATGTGCAAGCATGTGAGTAGTATGTGCAAGGGCTTTGACATACAGTACGTGCCTTTTTTTTATAAAAATGAGTACACAATGTGCACCTTTTTACATTTATGCTAAAAAAAAACGGCTAGGGCAGGGACTGCTATATACGTGTTCGCAAAGACTGTAAAGATTAATTGTAAGTAGCATGTAGCACCTGCACGTATGTAAATAGAGAGTGGGGCGGCATTCCGATGCAGCACGTGAACCTGCTTGCTAATGTGCCCATGTCGTAGGTGCAAGGGCATTCGCCTGACCAAAGTGGTCATAGTGACAATTATTTCGATAAAGTGTGCAAGGACCTGCTCTGTGTGCACGTCTTCCTGTGTACACGTTCGCAATCTGCAAGGGCATTCGAATGCAGCACGTGTGCATACATTGACTTGACAGTACACTGTTTACACGATGCTCGTAAAACACTTAAACCTAATGCCTCACTAAGTGCTGGCAACAATGTCACAACTTTATAATTTTAATAACTTCCTTCTGCTCACGGGGAGTACCATACATACCCCTGGGAGGCAGTGCAACTTCCAGTTTGGGGGCGTTCCTCTGTGTTGCTTGTAATCTCCATAAAGATCCTTATGGAAGCACGGCCTCTATGCTTTGAGAAGGGGGAGTTTAGCAAATCACGGTCGTGGACACATACATACTCGGCCAGAGCTGCCGGGTTTGAGTCTCCACCTTCGGCCCAACATCCAGTGATTTTGGGCACATCACTTTTTTTGCAGTTTTATATAGCGCGAACTCGACCCGAAAGAATTGGAGCACTTTACATGAGCACCAGTTACATTACACAAGGAAGGACACATTCATTTTGGTAGACACAGGAAGATTAAGTGATTTGCCCAGAAGTATCACAGGATGTTGAGCCGACGCCGAGACTCGAACCTGGTTCCCCAGCTCCAAAATCGGCACCTCTGGCCATTAGGCCATATTCTCTCTTTAGCTCTCCGTGCCTAAAAACACAAAAAAGTGAACGTGTCCTTTGTTATGTTACTGGTGCTGCATGTAAAGCCCGCCGATACCTTCGGATCAAGTCGCACTACATAAAACTTTTTTTAAAAACACCAGATACTGGGGGCTGCCCCCATTAGTTTCACCACACGCCAGCTACGAATAACACCCCGGCTCCTTCCATCCTGCTACAACAATGTAGGCTGCTTAATCCTGGCGAGGCGCCTCGCGAGCACTCCATGCGGTTTTGTGCTGGCATAGCATGTTTACATTTTGTTGCACCTCGTCAACTCCTCTGAGGGGCGCAGGCATTCCACGGCATGAGAGCACGTCTTTGTTTAAAACACAGACACACGAGTGTGTGATATAGAGTAGGTCTGGCTTGCAACCGTGTCCTGAAATCGAGGTGTGCTCCAGACCAGCCAACTTTAGATGGAAAAAACGCAGTTTTGCATTTGAGTAAATCCTGCACGACCCAAAGTGGCTGGCCAGCTATCCCCGCTTCAGGCAATTCACATTCTCCCCCATTTTCACAGCGCTTCATACTAACGTCGACGCACTAAGCGCTCTAGCTGCAAATAAGTAATCAAATGAAGTTTTCGCATTTAAAAAGTGTATTTTCTAGTGTACAAGTACATGAATGCAAAGAAAAACCCTAGACATCGACGTACAACGCGGAACAATTAGAAATTGTTTCAGCAGCTGTATGAAATCACGCGGCAGTGTCAGAAATGCAGCATGCACTCGGCACAGGCACTGTGAAGTCAGTTTTCCAGGTATCAGGTTATTATAACTGGGGCGTGAACTTTTGAAAAATGTATCACATAATTATCAGTCAGCTAGCTGGCACCTTTGCACAGCGGTCACGTGTTTCCTCGTCACGAGCGGATGCCACTCGTGCTCCACTGTGGCTTTAAGGCATCTCTGTGCTGCCCGCCACGGCATCCATTATAGGAGCACATATCGTGGAGATGAGAAAGCTGTGCCAGGGGCGGGATCCTTCTGAGCTGCTGTCCTTTCTGGGGGTCAGAAGAGAACTGCCATTGTTCTTTCAGTCCCAGTGAAAGTAAACGCGAGTGGTGCCAGTTGGGTCACACCAAACTTAGCACCAGAGACCTCAAGTGCCCACGTCAGGCACAATACACTCACCCAGTCGCATTTTTTTCTTTTCATCCTGGCATTGTCGTTTTCACTTTTCCCATGTCAACTGGAACCATTTTTTGAAGGGCAGTTTCAGTTAAACCCAGACTGGCAACTAACAGCACGAATACTGGAAACAGTCCGTCAATGCGTAGAGTAAAAAAATGTAAACTACAAATCCCAACATTCCTAGTGCTGCTGACAAAAACAAGGACTGCCACCTACATAGGGTGGCCACCCCACTCCATGTTATTGTGCACACTGTGTTTTCAGCTCTGGGATTTTAAACTACAAATGATTGCCATCAGGCGTGTTAGCCAAATTAGTTAAATGGAACTAAACAATGACAGAATTCCAAAATACATTAGGTTGTAGCATGAAAGCCCAAGACAGCAAGTAAGGTGTCTTACTCTTCTCACCACACACCCTGTCTCATTTACAGCTATGTAAATGACGACAATAAGTACAAGAAACAACAATAAAAACCAGGATATTATGTTTCAAACCTGACACGTGACACCTAAGTACGATGGAAGCATGCTCCCAAATGGAGACTACACCAGCAGTAGGGTAACCAGGCCTCCCAGATTTACCGGGAGAATCCCGATTTTCCTTCCAAGCCGCCCAGGCGTATGTCAGTAATTTTAGCACATGTCCTGGTTTTCAGAGATGTTTGAGCCGGGGCCTGCGTGAGAGCATCACTGCCTAGTGAACCTGCTCGCCTCAGCCCCTGCATTGCAGCTCTGGTGCATCGAACTCAGAGGCAGGTTTTAATGAGTTCCAATTCAGAAATAGGTAGCAGCCCTTGTCAGGAAGGAATTAAATACGCACAGATGATACCGAGTGTACTAATTTGCAATTACAATTAATTAGTGCACAGGTGTCGGTTTTCTGTGTTGATAAACGCCGTCAATTAAATCATTGAGTGCCCCTCAGTCGATACAAAACTGTAGCCCAACCTCTGCTAGTGGGAAGTCACGATTTTTGATTTTCAAAACTTAGTTAACCTCTGGAAGAGGTTGCTAACCATGCATACCTGTTTTCTGAAATATTACTTTAGGGAGGCTTGTAAGCTCGCCCACAGTCATGCTAGATGGCATGCAGAGTTTACCTTCTAGGGGGGCAGAAACAGAGATGCAGTTTCTCCTATAATGGACTGCATAAATCGCGATTGTTCAGTGTCTGCTGACTGATGCCCACCCGTCCTCACTCTCTCTTTCACATTGTGTTACATTCATGTACTTACAGTCCTTCATTTACAATTGGAAATATAAAACGTCAAGCACTGGAATTAAAAAGGATGTGAGCTCAAACCTAGGACTTCCTCACTCAACATCACACATCTGACGAGGGGCTCACTTGAAACTGTTGTTTTTCCTGGTCTTTCCTTTAGTCCGAGTCCTGCCAAGTTTTCCAGGTCCATATGTGATGTGCTGCTCCGCTCTAGATTTTTTCTTTTAGTTCTGACGCTTTTAGTCTTATTTATTCCATTACAGAACAAGGCTAAAAGTTCAAGAAATAAAAGAAAAAACATGGCCTGCAGCTGCACATCACTCAAGGACCTGGGAATCATGGCAGCTATGCAGCCCCCAGCCTGATTTAAAGCAACCACCAGACATGATAAATTGTTAAATTCCAAAGGGTACAGATTTAGAGATAAAAGCTCCGCCCTCCAGAATTGCTAGGTATAGTTGTGGGGATACTGGCTGGAAATGTTATTTCAGCCACACAGTATCAGCACCTCAATCTGGCTCTCTCGCGATTGGGGTCAGGGTGGAGAGGTCTATTGGTTATTAGGCGAGATAATTGTACTAGTAGTTTAAAGGGATCTCAACTGTCCACAAAGCCAGTCACAGACAGTAAAAGGTCACAAAAACATTGTGTGACATTGTTCAAAGCTCAGGTCTGGAAACATTCTGTCCACTGCTACATCATGGTACTCTTAAAAATAAGTTACCCAACTTCAGATCTAACTATGGCCAAATCCAAATCAATTATGCTTACGTTTATTTACATTCTCTGTGTATATATGGAAGGCCCTTTTATAATAAATAAATATATTCATTCATGTGGTGTCATAAACCCAGGTGGTGCGTTCATCCTAGAGGTTGGGGGCGTCCAATCACAGACTAAAATGGCTGCCAGACTGGCTGGAAAGAAGAGCCTGGGTTGCACTGCTTCTGTAGCCGTCTTTGTTTCTCTGCATTCACTTACAAGCAGGCTGTTCTGGCCACATTCTGTTAAATTCACGAACAAGAGCCTGTATATATTGTTTTTATAACTGTTTACTTTAAAGAAATCATTTTGTACAGAAAATATGAAAATAAAAGATTTATTTATGTTGTATAAAGAAAGAAAAGTTATGTTTTTGGACTACTGTTTTTTTTATGTTTTTTCAACTTTTCCAACAGTACAACACGTGAATCTTTATAAAGAGTTTTCCCCCCCAAAACTGTCTATGGAATTTTTCTTTGAAAGGAGTGCTACCTTAGTGCTGGCTAATACAATGCATTTACATGGGATAATGACTTTGGGTGGGATTGGTAAGGTGTGAAGGTAATGTTCTTAAATACCTATCCAGAGGAGGTGTCTGCAGATGTAGTTTACAAGAACGTACTTAAGAAAGGGAAGGGCTTGGACCTGAAGCAAACGTCTTATTGGTTGCAGGACTTCAGAGTTTTGGACCCAAAGGAGGTATCGTTTAGGAAAACATCAGATTTCAAGATTTAATACTCCATAAAAGACTATGAGGCCACTGCCTTTTTCAAGTTCTGGACAATCATTTAATCAATCAATCAATGTATTCTAGGCCTGTTGCCGCCTTCTGCTTGAACCAACTGGACTAACAAACCTGATAACAATATTTTTTAAAAGGCAATTCAAAGGCCTGAAATATGGTGTCTCGCCAATATGTAGTGATCTGGCAACCATGCTTCTCAGAGAGGGTTAAAATGTGACTCCAGACCAAGGCGTGAGACTTTAAGGTAATTGAAGCGGACACACAGTGTGACTTCAGACAGAGATAGGAGACTCCATCAGAGTGTAAAAGACAGCTGGAGCTGGCCAGAGTTCAACTCCAGATCAACATGTCAGACTCCATTGTCAACTAGAGGTCCATTGATACTAGAAAGTAGAGCACAGTGTGACTCCATTTGTATTTCTATTTTTTTGTATAGCGCTTTCTTGCCCCTTGTGAAGCCCAGAGTACTTTTCTGGAAGATCACTTAAGTAGCTACTCTGTTTGTATCAATTTGTGTAGGGCTTCATTCTTCAGACAAGGCTGTGGAGTGTTCCGACTTCATTCGAGCTCCTGGGCACCATTCACAGCGCAATGTTGAAAGGGTGCTGGTTGTGGTCAGGAAAATGTTGGGTGGGGAGTAAGAGTTTTGCAGCAGTGGTGTGAGCAAGGTGCTTGAGAGGAGACTTATGAAGCAGCGCACAATTATGGGATGAGTGTGGCAAAAGGCGTGCAACAGACAGACTCTACGCTTGCATATATCAACCAGTTCATTATGAGTTTGGTCCCACTGGTATTAGGGTTTAAGAAACAGACAAGTCTTTAGAGGTCTTCTAAGTTCAGGGTGGTTACTGATTGTTAGTTTCTTCAGAAGAGTGTTCCAGGCCAAGGTGGGACTCAGTTAAAGCCTAAGGGACAACTGAGGAAGGCCAGTGTGACTGAAGACAACTGTATGAGAACCACTCAATAAGTGATATTTGAGGCCTCTTCCAGGTGGAACCTGAGGACTAGACACTCATTCAAATGAGTTATCTCAACTATTAATGCAGACCCATGATGTTCAAACAGGTCCTCTGATTTCACTTGCTCCTATTCACTACAGGGCCATTCTGCTCCACTAACTACAAAGGGTGCTGGGTGGGGAGGTGGGCAGAGGCAGGTGTAGGAGGGAAGTGGGATGGGCCTGCTCTGCTTTCAGACCAAAGAGTCCTTTTCAAATGCATAATGTTGTAAGGTGTATTGCTCGACATGAGTTAGATTTACAGACAATGCCAAGTAGCGCTGCTATCAAATAGTACCAACAGTGTTAAGAGCCCGCTAATATCATAAGCAACAGATCAAGGAAAACCCAATACAATCTTAGCAAATGGCCTGCATCTGCCCACTGATAAGCAGAACGTGCCAAGTATCATCTCTCTGAGAGTCCAGTATGCATCACGGAATGCTCCATATCAACTCACTTAATGCCCAGTATCAAGTCACTATACACCCAGTATAGCTCCATTGAAAAACATCTCACAGAATGCCAATTTCGATTCAATTAAGGTTCAACATAAACATCAAGCAACTGGAATACTAGAAGCAGCTCACTCGGTACCCAATATCAGATTCACTACATGTCCAGGATGTCCACACTGAATGCTCATTAACACCTTACTCAACAACCACCATCTCAAAATGTTCCCAAGATCGGATCTGAGAATCCTGGTCTCAACCATGGTCACTGCCAGGGTTGAATACAAAAAAAAGAAAAATTCAGTCTTATCACCCCTCCCCACCCCACCCCCACATCACCACAATGTCTGCGTCTCATGCAGGAAGCAAATACAAGCCTGCCTGCATCACCTACAAGTGAACACATATGCCACCTCCCCACCCCCCAAAAAAAAAAAATACTTGTCAAATAAACCGTCACAAGCTAGGGTAAGCAACGACCTACAAGGGAAGACATCCCTTGGTGTCTGCCATCCCAAGAACATTTCCACAGTGAAACACGCCTTCTTTAGCAATTACCCTGTTTTAAAGGGGGAAGCAAAAGCCACCGCTATTATTTGGGGACAGATGCTCAGTCTGAAAGGTACAATTTTCTGTGCAAGCGTCTGGACTAGTTGCTCTCAAAACTGCATTCGCTACTCTTTGTATGTGTCCGTAAACTAAAGATTCTATTAAAAACTAAAGCCAAGAAGCCCATGTATAATTATATAAGCAGGAGTTCAAAGCTCTTGGAAAACAAGGTCTTTGATGATCAAGGGCATTTGCTTGATGCTTTTATTGTAATTCAGTCTGGCGTGGATGAACATTAGAGCTAGGGAAGGTCTGAAGAGAAAAGGCCATTATAGATGTTGTAGGGATGGTAGAAAGTGGCTCAAGTCCACAGTCTCAGCACCAATTTTTCAATCTTTATGAGCAGAGAAAGATCCTTGCGTGGCTCTGAAGAAGAGTGACTAAGGCCTTCACAGCTGATGGAGAAACAAATTCAGTGATGAACGTAGAGACTAAAGGCATCCAAGCCCACATTCAAAACAAACCAAATTGTCTTTAGAGCAGCACACATTGTGCCAATCTCAGAAAAAGAAAAAGTGAAGCCTACCCATGCACCTCTTCCCTCCAGTACGCGGATGTCTGTAGCAAGCATTCAACCCACTAAGATAATTTACTACTATACTGTGAACCTACCGGCTGTCAGAGTGACAAGAAGCTAGGTTCACTCTCATAAGATGAGTGATGGTAACTGCAGGGCACACAAGTAAATGTACATTTCACCGCTTTCTGCTTCTGCATTAGTTATCATCTATGGAAAAGTAACAAATACAGTTTCCTGAAGGAAGTCAAGTGAAAGTTTTCGGTGGATTTCATAATTTCTGGTGCCAAAGACTTCTTTGGTTATCATTGTGCAAGACATGAGATATCACCGACAAAAGCAACACAAACAGTGTGAGAACTTTATTTAAACTCGTCGAAAATCGCCTTCCTCTTCATATACCGAGCGCAAGGCTCCTAGGATCAATTTAACCCGAAGACTATGACCCTTGACATAGCATCATTGTTGCAATGGTAGGGAAGCCATTTTAGATTTGGCCTTGATCACTGCAGCCACACAAAATTATAGTCACTGAGGTGCTAGCACAGGCAGCCACGAGAGCAGTGACTCACAAAAGGACATTGTCTTCAAAAAGTGATATATCCTATTTCAATCCAGGTTTACGACATGTAAGTAGCGGTGGACTGGCCTACACAGAATTGGGTGCTGGAGTAGAGGGAGATACAGATTTCCAGGTAGGACGGATGGCTCCCTAAGGGTAGTAGACCTCGAAAAATCAGTCACATGACAGAGCACCCGAGTGCACCCCAGGCTTTCTGGTCATTCAGAAAAATCCACTTAATTCCCTATATGCCAGTTCACCTCTTTAAGAAGATAGCCCTTTTTCTTAACATAAACTGCATTTAATGCCTGGCACATGTGTGGTGCTGCTCATCATTTTCCCACCATTGACTCACTGAAGCATTGTTCATGGCTTCTCTCCTCACAGACAGATGAATTACAAGGAATACAGTATCAGTGCAGGACTCCCCTCACCACATTGCCCACTAGTGTGCCTCGGACCTCCTCCCTGGAGACTGAGAGGGGACGTCAGTCCCCTGGTCCATGCCGCCGGTGACCTGAGCAGTGCTCGAGAGCTGGAGGTTCATCATATTTCCCTTCCAGAGGCTGGCCTCTCTCCAAAGTTCAGGTCCAATCATATGACAAGCCTTATATCATAAAACCCATTTACTATTTAACGGGGTCTCCAATGCTGACAGAACAGAACTGTACCAGATGTTCAGGGTATCAACATGAGATATATTATAACTTTAAATGGGAATAATTTAAATAGTCAGTTATCCTGAAAATCTGACACATTGGACACCCCTGCTCTGGAGTCATCCTCCTCAAGGAGGTTTGAGAAATTCTGTATTAAGATCACTTCTACCCCTGGGCAATCTTCAGAGGAATGATCCCCTCCAGGGGCGGGTAAAATGGAGAGCAGCCTTAACATCTATTTCACCCTTGGCCTCTGCTAACACTACCATTAGGTGTGACTGCTGCAGCATGAGCTGAGGCTCACAAGCCATTCCTGCTCTATTATTTAAGACGATAACAGACGATAATTGTGTGTACACGCATAACCAGGTTTATGGTGTACACACAAACTATCTTGTGGACACCTCACATCTATCAATCACAGTGAGCAGTACCAGAGTACAGCGACAGTGCAACCATGTTTGACCGGAATTCTTTTCTATAAATTATCTAAAACATAAAATACAGTATTCACACATAAGCACGCACACACGTGTCTATCTTGAATGAACTGGACACATTTCTTGATTTCCTCTGCGGCTGGTCATGAAGCCCTCGAAGATAGAGGAGTCGGGAAGCTGCAGAGGCTCCCAATCAAGACAATCACTGGATCCCTCACTGGAGGCTGCAACCTGAAATACAAAACAAAATCAGGGTAATGAGCAGAAAAACATAGACCTTAATCTTGGACGAGAGGCTCTGCTAGAGTGTGCCCATTATGATTATAACCAGAAAATTGGCCAGACACCTCCAGAGGGAGATAAGGGGGTACAACTGTGTGTACAAAATAGATGAAAATTTACCCAAACTGCCTACACTATAGCAGGGGTGGCTGGTGAGCTTTGAAAGTGGATGGGCATAATACTTGCCCCAAATGCTAGCAACTTCAGTGTGTCCTAGGAGAGTTCAGGGATGTTTTCCCGCCAAGAAAAGTTTGAAAACATTGTGTCAAATAGTACTCTTTAATCACTAATTTCATAGTAATTTGCCAAAAGCCATAGGCTCTGAAACAGCACTTATACACTCCCCAAAAGTTGACACAATTTCTTTAAAAATGTGGTGTGTGTGCAGAACCCCACCCAAGCCACCATGTCAATAATTACCTTCATAGTTCAAGGACCAGAAAATGACACGAGTGCCCCCTATGTGAAATGAATACCTTCCTAGGTCAAGAATTACTTACAATAGGACATTGGCAGAATTTTTCCAATGATAGCATCTGTATATTAAGGGTGTCTCATGTCAAAATGTACCTCTAGTAGGCCAACAGTAGCATTTTTGTCATGGATACCTACCAGTGCTCGCACCATATACCATGGTTGCCATCTCTAATGCAAACAATTACATACAGCATGTCAAGCATTTACTCCGATATGCCAGCACCAGCATTTGCCATGGGTAGGCCTTAAGACAAGACTTACGTCCAGTATGCCAGCACCAGTATTTTGCCAAGGCTAACCACTATATCAACAAGCATTTGCAATGCAATAGGTCTTGCATTTATGAGAGATTCGTAAATGTGACACCTATTGCATTACAAATACTAGTTTGTAAAAATGCCCATGCTGTGCTTTGACTTTAATATCAGCCACACCCCTTTCTTTAGGCAAGCCATATCTAAAGAAAGGGGCGCAGCCGCCATTAAAGTGAAAGTGCTGCATGGGAAGCTTTTACAAAAAACGCATTTGTTTGTCAACTTGACAAACAAATGCTTTTTTTTGTAGACTCGGCTCGTTTAAGGAAAGGGGGCGGACGACATTAAAGTGTAAGTGCAGCATGGGGCAATTAAAAAAAATAATTAAATAAAGAGTTTAAAAAAACAAAACCATGCGACAGCATTTGGCGCATCAAGTAAAGCAAAGGCACGGCCGCCACTATCAGCGTGGCGTGCTGTGCTATAAAAAAAATAATAAAGCTGTTGCGAGAGAGTGTGTCCTGCCTGCAACAGCAGGCATGCAAAAACCATTAAAGGAAATAGTGCTCGGAGGCTGTAATTAAAGCCTACCGAGCAACAACACATGTAAAAAGGGGTGTCCTCATGGGAGGTTACAAATGAAGACAAGGCGGTACTAAGAAAGGACTAACAAGCCTATTTACGAATCAGAAGCCAGCATTTATGATGGACAATGACACAAGCCAATGACAATTATGGGTGGAGAGTGGGCGGGGCTTCAAGTGCATACTCCAATACAGCATTCCTCACAGAGCGGCGCATGCACTGCCCAGGCTCGACCTAAAAATGACATCCAGTATGCCAGCACCACCATTTTGCTATGCGTGTGCCACATGACAACAATTTCTCAAAGTGTGCCAGCACCAGCAATTTCCCACGGGTACCCATTAAGTAAATAATTACCTCTAAGATTCCAGTGCCAGCATTTTGCCATGGTTACCCCATATGCCAAGAATTGCCTCCAACATACCAGTGTCATTATGTCAGGAATTACATCCAGTATTTCAGCTCCTTCGTTCTGCCATGGTTGTGCCATTTGTCAAGAATTACCTGTAGTCTGCCAGCACCAGCAATTTGCCTAGGGTGCTTCAAAATGCAGACTCCAGCATTTTGCTATGTGTAACACATATAGTAAGGAGTATATCCAGCATGCAGAGGCCAGCGGCAGACTTATAAGTGCTAACACACACACACACACACACACACACACACAGATGCTCACGTACATTCACTCATTTATATCCCCTCACACTCAGCCCCACTCAATCCCAATTATTCTTAATCACGCATTCTTACTGTTTCACTCTTTTTCACTCACTTGCCCCAACACATTGACATATGTTAAAATACATAAATACACTTCCATGCTGTTTCACTCACATGCTCATATTGTACAATTCAGAGTGCCTTACAGCCATTCACACACTGCCTCAGTCCTTCACACACTGTCGCACTCACTCTCCCACACGTTCACATACATTCTCACTCACAGGCTCAATCACTGTCCCACCCACATGCTCACAGTCTTGCTTATATACTGTCTCACAGTTTAATAGTCTATGCTCACACACTGTCCTACTCACACTCATTAACTCTCACTCCACACACACAATACACACTCACCCCACACATACATTTGAGAACATTTCTTTGCTACTTACCATCAGCTGCCTGTGTTGGGCCACTTCAGCCCTGCAGCAGCTGCTGCTGCATGGAGCCTTGGGGCAGCTTCAGGCTCTGAAGCAGGAAACTGAAAGCCAAGGCCGGTGCAGAACGTAACCAGGCACTGGCAGACTTCAGCTTTCAGCCTCTTGCTTTTTCATCTCACCCGCTCCCATCTTGTCAGAGATTGGAGTGGGGTCAGTGAGGATCCTGATCCCCACCCCACCCTACGACGAGATATCCCACCCTATGACAAGATGGGAAAGGGTGAGGTGACAGCGTGATAGACAGATCACTCCGCACAATGCAGGGATCAAGCCTGAAGTGCGGGGGCTACCTGCATCAGTGAGGCTGCAGGGTATCTTTAATGGGGAAGCACCAAAGCATGTCAAACTCCCGAGGTCAGGGCTGGGACTTTGCCCGATTGCTGGTGCATGCGCCAGTCATCAGTCAGTTTCACTGTCTGAAGCTGTTGCCTTTCCTCGCGGACAGCGAGTTTCGTCATTTTGTTTTAAATGCACCAAGAGAGGCTAATAGCTATAATTCGTTGTGGTTCTAATAAATATGGGGCAGAAAAGGAGGGTGGAGGCCCAAAGCCCATAAGGGTGAGCCGTAGCGGCACTATAGTGTGTCTCATTGGAATGATGCTGTAATGGACTAAATTATGCAGCAGAGTTCACTGAGGTAGGAGTCAAAAAACGCAAATTATGTGACCCATTATGAAATTAAAAGCACATTAAAGGCAGAGTCTAGGTGTTATTATTGAGCTCTTTTCGTATTTGAACACAAATTGATACAGAAAGGATCTCAATTCTAACAATGTACCATAAGTCAAAAATACGTAACCTGGCGAGTCCGTGAAGGAGGGAGACTATATAGTCCATGGTTTTCCATTACAGACACTCTAAGTGTATGGCATGTCCTGAAGGATGCATTCTAGTATAATACCAGTGGCATTGGTAATGCAGCATCTATTAGAGGATCCAGAGGTGCACAGTGACGCAAAGCAGAATCAGGACATATAGTTAACCTACATTAACAGACAGATATGAGCAGAGGAAAGCATCCCTTTGCACTCTACTTCACATCATGCAGAGAGGGGCAGCTGAGATCTCAGTGATAAAGTTCAGCCCCAGCCTAGCAGATTCCTTTGTTTTCCTAGTCCGGAGAGGAAGAGTCTTGGGTCAAGGAATGAGACATCAGCTATTAACAAGGTGGGGAGAGGCAAACAGAATGAATCGTTCTTTGGGACATCATGATTTTTTAGATTCTCTAAATTTTCCCAAACTACCTATTTGCAAGTCAGCGCATGCTCCTTGATCGCCAAGTGCATACACTTACAAGGTACCATGAATATCCAACTTGCCCAATATAAGACTGGACTCGAGCGATGGATCCTTCATGCTTTTTGGACCTAAAATAAGTTCCAGCTTAGGACTTCGGTTCGCCTACAAGCTGTTTTTCTCGTCTTGGAAAATGTCACTAAACCAACACCACAGCCTTTGTCTTGACGGTCCAAAGATTTTGAGTGGAAAACCTTCCACCAGTCTCCACTGGATATAGGAAGCCATATTCATAGCAACGTGGTGGCCGCGCATATGCTGCTCTTAGCTTTACGGTTGATTGTCTTGATATCATATCTCCCATAGTAGGCTAAATATACAGCAAACATAAGCCTCTGAAGATGGCCGAAACATACAGCAAACACGAGCCTATGAAGATGGCTGAATTAACACCCCCTCCCATCTCTTTCTGTCATTTGAATTCTATTTTCATTTGACACAATACATCTTATATAAAAGACCATTTTGACTGCCCTATTCTGCAATTTACAGTGATCACAAAAACATGGCTTATTTCTAAACACATTGTTACATCAGATGCTCTGCACACCAAGCATGGCACTTTCACCTATGCGCCCCAGCACTTGTGAAGAGGGCCGGGAGAGCCGCCACTTTAGTACAGCAATCACTACAGTAAAGGGCCCTCAGCCTCATCACATTATACTAGGAAAACAATCCAATTACTAGAACTGGTCATATTACGCACAAACTTACGATGCCAACTCCCTGAGGCCCCGTTACTGTTCTTGGTGTATGTGGGTGCTGTTCCTGACTCCCTACTTTCTCTTACACCTGCATCATTCCAGGGGACTTCAATCTCCACCTGCCTAATCACAAACACAGCACATTCCTCATTTGGCTCTTAAAACCATTCTCTAACGCCAACTACTCTTCAGTACACAGAGCCATGGAAACCCTCCCTACCTCACTCTTGTCTCATCATCAATAACTGGTAATCTAAGTATTTCCGGTCATGTATTTATCTGCATGCCGAGGCCCCCTAGCACTATACCCACATTATTTGTTGCAAATACTCTCACGACTCCGTTCTATAGAAGGGTATCAAATCCAGGTTACTCATGCCCCACTCATCAACTCCACCTCTTTCTAGCTTTTCAAAAATACTTTTCAATTATACTGCAATCGGACCTAAAGCTAGACACTAATTTCTACAGGACTCCGTGGTTGTAAGAAATCCAGAACCCCTTAACTACATGAATATAAATCCAGACTAAACTCCTAGTCTGCCCTTAGGTCACAAACCTTCCAAAAAGGGGGCTCAATAGCAACATGGAGTTTTCAGCAACTTATTATAGAAGGGGGTATTGTGAACATTGTTCCTTAATATGTACAGTTAGTGCATGTTGGAAATGACCATCTCCAGCGTAGCATTCCCTCCAGGTGTTTTGCCCTTACTACCTAATTTGTGCTGAAGCAGTTTCTGTTGGCCATAAGACTCGGTGCACTCTACTCCTCCTAATCCGTGTTAAAGTGCTTCTGCTCTGTCCCTTTCAAACATATTAAAGTTGTCATCCTCTTAATTGGCACATTTAATTTACTTATAAGTTCTTAGTATATGGTACTGCATGTAGCCAGGACCTGTTAATTAAATGCTACAAGTGGGCTGCAGCTCTCATTGTGGGCTGCAGCTCTCACTGTGTCACTCACTAAGGTACCACTGAAAAACATGCCTCGGGCCTGCCATTACAGCGTGTAGGGCAGGTTTAAACTGCAATTTCAACCTGGCAATTTAAACCTTTTGCCAGGCCTAAACCTTCCTTTTTAGGTCGACTCCAGACAGCGCATGCGCTGTCTCTTCGAGAAATGCTGTATATACTTTGTGGGCTTAGTCCGCCCATTGCTTTTCATTTGTTTATTTCAGTGTACTTTAAAAATCATTGCTTCCAAGTCGTTAATCTTTCCTATTTGTCCCTCCTTTTCATTTGTTGTTCATTTCCACAGAGCAGCACCCCAGTACTTGTAGCCTTCCACATGTCCCATTGTAGTTACTGGCTCAAGAACTATTTTTGTAATTCTGAAAGAGCTCGCCACACAAGCGCTCGTGTTCTGTTTCCCTTGATCAGCACGGCATCCGCTTCAAGGCACTGTGTTTCATCTTTCAGCGAGGTGGTCGCGTGCCTTTGTTTTCTTCTGCACGGCGCCCGCTTGTTCTCGAGATGAAAGCATACAGTAGGGAGTTTTCACATTCACGACCTATTTGTTTCGAATTCTGCACATTTTAAGCTCAACAAACCACAAGGACATGGCGGGACTTGCCTCTATAACAGGTACCTCGAAACCACCCCTGGCTTCCATGTTTGTATCAGAAAGTATGGAAGTTATGCACGCTGATCCCACGAGCCTGCATTTAAAAACAGCACCTAAAATGCAACTCGCAGTATATTTATCCAAATATTTTGCGTGCATAACGAGAAACAGGCACAAAAATGTTCACCAAAACACTGCAACGGCAGCTCTGGGCCCTACCAGGACATGACTCTTTAACGGGAGCCCTTCCATGTTTGTACCAGAAAGTATGAAGAGAGGATACTACAGGTTATAATGACGTATCTTCAATCCTTCTCCCTCCCTCCCCTTTTTTCCCTTCTCTTTCCCTCTTTTTGCAACCCCATTTCTCCCTACCCTAAAACAAAACCAGATATTTAAAAACAGCGACCGGAGGGGCCAAGGCACGAAAGGGGCTGCTTAAAAACAAGAAGGGCAGGAGCCTTGGATGGTAATGGCTGGGCAGTCTGTCATCACCCAGGTCAGCAAACAGGAGGTGAACAGCTCCCTGCAGGAGAAAGGTAAGCAACCCTACTACCTACCAATTAGAGCGGCCCCTTTTTCACACACCTACCACGCGACAAATCAGTCCTCCTTTGTAGCTACTTTAATAGCTTACTTTCCGTCGAGGCCACCTTCCAACAAGAGGTACTTTTTATTTTTATTCATTTGAGAGGTGGGGGTGGGTATAACTTAAATGCCCTTTGCCCTTCACGTGGATCTTAATTTGTCCTATGTTAGATTTGAGTAAGTCGCTTTGAGTAAGACCTACTGGCATTGCCAATGCTTGCTTCTAAATGTTCTGTGCGCTTGGAAACTATGCAAGTGTCTTTTGATGTTTTTGCTACCTTGTTACAGTGTGAGCAGAAAGTCAAGACACAGAGGAGTCTTATCAGTTTTTACTTTCAGCCTTGGTGTCAAATGCTACGCAGGGAGAAAAAGATGCTCATTTAAAAGCCCTGGTAACAAGAATTTTGGATATCCTCTTGATCTCAATTCAAGAGTCGATTTCTCGGCTTGTTCAAAAATGTCTTGCTTGTATTTCCAATTTCTGCGTAGTCTGATAAACTGTTCGGGAGGGAGTGCACTTTTCTTTTTTATAAGAGGTCATGCCATTCCAACATCTATTAGAGGGCAAAGTTGCACCTCTTTAGTACCTGGTTAACCCCGGATTACAGCAATCAGAAAATGAAAGGTCTTTGGTTAACCTTCGGAAAGGTATAACATTGCGTGGAACCACGTTTTGGAGCTTTTTGAAGCAATTTATGTACCATCTGAGCTAAAAACAAACTTTCTGTCTCTGAAATCTGCAAATTACGCAGCAGATGGCGGAGGTGAATTATGTGACAAATGCAGTAAATCCTCAATTATGCGGCAATGCAGCAGCCTCAGAATTCTATTATTGCAGTGGATCGGATTATGACCCTATCTCTTCTCCCGAGTTTTTAACAAATTAATTTGAAACAGATAGTGCAAATAAAGAGTAATATACACCACCAGTTAATATACATCAACTACTAAGGGCCAGATGTACTAACATTATGAATAGCGATTTTCGAATTGCGATTATCTCTGCATCACCAATTAGGAAATCGCTATTCCTAATCTATGTATCTTTTAAAAAAATTAATGATTCCTACTGGTCGCTAAATCTATCTACCTTATGAATATTAACAAGGTGGGTCACAATTTGAGAACATTAGGAATGACACCCATCATAGGGACAGTGGCCTGCATGGGTCAGCAGACCACCATGTCTGTGATTGCTTATAAATTAGACTTTTTTTTTTTTTTTTAATATATGCAGCCCGTTTTCCTTAAAGAAAAACAGGATGTGTTTAAAAAAAGAAAATTATTTTTACGAGTAGGCAGTGATACATGGGACCCCTGCATGCTCTTAAAATTTGTTTTTTACATGCTCAAAATTGAAGGGGTCCCATAGCGATACCTTTGCATTAGCGAATGGATTACCACTACTTTTTCATTGGTGGTAAAGTATTCATTTTTTCAGACCGGAATTTGGTTGCAAAACATTAACACATACTACTGTGAATCGGTATTTGGAAGGAATGCCCTAAGTACGCCTCTTCTAAACACCAAATCACAAATGCAAATTGTGATTCGGTAACAAGTTACCAATTTGCAATTTACCTTCTGTACATTAAAAAAGGCTTTCTTGAGGTGGCAAACGAACCATTTCTGCTTATTGGGCTATTTGCAGGTTCAAAAAACCTTTGCACACCTGGCCCTTTGAGCAAATTAATTAAAAAAGGATCAACGAGAAAGTAAAAAAACAAATGCTATCAAAGAAAAAAGTATTTGTAGAATTTGTGGAGATGGTGGGATAGGGAGAATATAGGACGGTGGCGTTAGGGGCAATAACTCCCCCTAACACCACCGTCCTACATTATATATTTTTAAATCCTGACCAGGAAATCCATGAATAAAATATACAGAGGATATTCTTGAGCCAGTTTCAAACTTAATTTCTACACACGAATGATACCTGAAATTGTCTGTTTGTATTGTCTTCCCCACCCTTATGCTGCATCCCAGGCGTTGGTCTGCGCAGGGATGTTGTTAGCAAGCCCAATGGTAAAGCATGCCACTACTAGTGGGCGAGGGCATTTTTAACAAACTTTGTGTGCTTCACATTCATCCTTTGTTATCTTCTCTTTCCTCCTACTCCTTCATGTGTGTTTGGCTGTTTAGTTAGGAGGGTGGTGTAGGAGAGGTACCTCATTTATCTTTATTTTGTGTGGTATAGCATTCACAAACATGTCTGAGAAGCATTCAGTATAATTTCACTTCAATCTCTATGACAAAGTCAGATCTGGCATGAGCTTCTCATTCAGCACCGGCCTCCGCCCACCCCCATCCTATCTGGCATACAACTACCATTCTTCAGATATGAAGCATTACTTTTTTTTAAACTGACCAAAAAGCTTTCTTTTGCAGACCCTACATGACATTCAACTACCTTCTTGGGGCTTCTTGATAATGCACGTCACACCCACGTATCCGCTTCCTCAAGTTTCTAGACCCATCTGCAGTGGGTGACTCTGCTGAGTACCTCATTGTTGTGACCCTTGGAGTCACCAGATCAGCAGAAGGCTGGTTCTCTTCCTGTATCTCAAAGTGATCATGCTGGGTTTCCAGGCGATCCTCGGTCTACACCTACCTGAGTACCTCTCAAGGTGATCTCATATTCATGTTTGGCTTTTGATTTGATACTCAATTCTTCTTTTCTGTTTTCCATCTCAAACCCCAGACTCATGAACCCTATTTCTGACAGCCCAATGGCAACTGTAATTGGGTAGTACTCCAGTGATTTGTGCTAAACTCACCTAAAACCAAAATGGTCGATTTATCTGCATCCACTGAGCTGGCCACTCTGTCCAGATACATTTACTTCCTCCTGGTTCTTAAATCTCGTTCTGCAAAGAATCTCAAAGTGCACTTTAACATGCACAAGTACTGAATATTTATGATATCGCCCTCACCTTCACAAAGCTGAAGCCTTAATCAACTGCATTTCATGAGCAGGATTGCTTACTGTACCGCCACTCCTGTGCATATATCCCTGTAACAACCCATGTGCCAATGGATCATTTTTTAAAACTATATCCGAAAGACTACTCCCAAAATGAACTTGAAATCCGCATCAAACAAATCTGTGTTCTTCATCCACCTATGATGCCTTCTGAACTGCCTAGAGATTTATGGTGGACTCGGGTGTCTTCTCCAGGCCTGACTAGCTGTTACGCTAAACTTTAATTTTCTTAAGCTGTGGATAAAGTTCATTTCTAACACTTATATTAATGAGTCAACAGGAGTGTGAGTTAAGGCGGAGCTTGAAGTTTATATGAACATTTGGACTAAGCTGAGCTTGGGGTGCCTCTGTGTGTTTTAAGTACGAGAAAAGATACTTGTCAATACACCTCCCCGGCCACGGTATATTTTATAGATTCACAGACTTGAATTATTCCCCTTCATCAGGCTGGGAGTATTTTTTTTTTCTTTGCTCTTTATTGAAAGCTTTGCATACACAAAAAAAGTAGAAGGTATATATCAGGCCACAGTCTGCAGGGCTACATACACATGCCAATCGCTCACATACCAAATATGGTTAACAAGGTCCATACCAGCTCAAACACAGATGCATAACACAACATAATGTGTTACATGCAGTGTGTGGTACCCTACAACATAACAGATAGGAGATCATCCAACATAGTCAAGGTGATCGCACCGCCAAGCCAGCGGTGGGGTGGGTACCAGGGAGTATTAGCGAGAAAGGACACCATGGGAGATATCTGTGCAAAGGCTAGCTGTTACCATAGGCATAGAGCGCGCATAGTAGTGCAGTGGGAGTGATCGGGGAGGCTCCCAACTACAGATGCTGTAAATCTGAGTATGGTTCCAGGGCCAGTAGTACTGGATCCCACCCTGCAACATGTGTGCCCTGACCGGCGCTGTATCGCAGTTGCTGCGTCACGTCGTCCTCAGCTCCTGCCCAGCCCTAGCGGACAAACTCCCAGGCACATTTAAGAGGGGTGGAAGCCGCCCTCCACTTCATCGCAAATGCTCATTTTGCTAGTGCGAGGGCCAAATCGATGAACTTGTCCGTCTTGGGGGCGGGGCATAAGGCCCATAAAGCATGTCTTTGGGGTGTTAATGTGCCATCTGCCCGTTATGTGTTTGAGATAATCACAGATTTCAGCTCAGAAGGGCTGCAATGGTGAGCATGGTCATACCATGTGATAAAAGTCTGCGTCGTCGAGTCGCACCTGGGGCATTTATGCAAGGCAGTGCACAAAATCCTAGGTAGTGCATTGGAGTCAGATACATACAATGGACGTAATTAAATTGTAGCAGCTTTAGACCTGCGGGTCTCAAAACCTTGGGAATTCAACCCAGGGTATTAGACCAATCCTTATCTACAAGTGCTGGCTCCATCGAAGCAGGAAGGCAGATAGAGCCTCACTCCCCAGTGATCCTGTGTCTCTTGTGGCTCCACGTCAGCAGTGCATGCAACACAGGGTCTGTGTTGGACCCCGACCTCTGGGTCATCCTAAACACTATCGCTCCTCAAAGCGCCACGTGCATCAGGAACTGCCCCGATTGAAGCACGTACACCTCTCAGAGCTCCTCAAACATGAGGGTAGTTCCTGATTCAAACAACTGCCCAAGAAGCACGTTTTCAATGCGGTTTATTGGCCACCAAACCAATCTCAACGAAGTTGGGTAAACACCAGGGAGATCCGGGAATATGCCACTGTGCAGAGGCTGGGAGTAATTTAAGCATGTGAATCTATGAAAGATCCAAGGTTTTGGAAAGATATTAACAATATACATTTTATGACTCTCTTTCCGGTTTTAAGTATTTTTAGGATTTAGATTTGCATTGGCATTTTCTTTTTTAATTAAAACGTATGGATAGTTCTTGTAGATTTTTTACTGTGTTTACGTGCATTTCTTGCTTCATTGTAAGCTCCAAAAGAGGTGCCTTGCTTTGACCTGATAAGAAAAAGGGTGCGTTTCTTTTGGAGCTGGGTTTGTGGCACAAGATCAAACCCGTTGCTTGCTAGGCAAGCTTGAGTTCACCCTTCTCACTCACTCAAGGTTGCCTTAAAACCACACAGAGTTGTGCAGCTTAGGGGACACCTATGGGATGTGACTGTGGTGAAGGATAAACCATTCGGCAGAAGATTGCTGATACAAAGTTGCAAGACATGATGATGCAGAGTCCTAGATGTGTCCTGGCATGAGCCGGGATTAGCACCAGCATTGGAATCTTGGAATCTTGCAAAGGGGTTAGAAAGCTACACCGGATCCCGCGGCACTATGAACTTCCATCATTTTAACTTTATTGTGCAAAATTAGAGGCTCCATCTGCTCAAACACAAGGAGCTGCGGGAGGGAGGAAAGAGAACGCATGAGAGACAGATGGAGACAGAGCAGCAAGAGGAAGGAAGGTGGGGGCGAGGTAGGATGAGGCGGAGGGTGGAGGTGCGAGGATGAGCAGGCAGGATCCAGGAACTGCGGAGCGGAGAGAGCACGGGGGGTGGGGACAAAAGCAGGAGGGAAGGAAAAGGGGAGGTAAAGAGAAGAGCCAAGGGAGGAGGAAGTGAGGCAGAATAGGAAATGGAGGGAAAGGGTCGAGAACAGGGAGTAGGAAAAAGGTTGGGTGAAGGCAGGAAAGACAGTAGGCGGCTACGGGACAGAAGGAGACAGGAAGAGGTATGGGAAGATGCAAGAAGAAGGGTGTGTCAGATACACAGGGAAGGAAAGAGAAAGGGAAAAGGGGGGTATAAAGGAAGGGAAGATGGGATACAGGAGAAGAATTTGGACGGAAGAAAGGAACATACGTGATGATGATAGGGAAGACCAGATGAGAAGAAGGGTCAGAGCGAAAGGCGAAATGCAAACGAGAAAGAAAAGGCGACGAAGGATGGGTCAGAAGAGGTGAAAGAGAGGGAAGGGGGGGGGGGTGAGAGAAACGCGGAAATGGAGGGTTCGACACAGGCTGTACGGATGATGAAAGTCCCATCTTTCGTCGGACGTGTCAATCCTGCACTTTTTCGCATTCTCCTGACCTGTCCTGTTTTCCGCTCGGTACTGAATATTCTGAGGGTGCTCCATATGTCCTTTTGATGTGGTTCATCACAGCCCCAGACTCTGGTGGCCAGACAGCACCCCAAAGCGTAACCCACAAACAGCAGATCATGGTTACTGCCCCTTCGAGCAAGGCTACATGGAGACTGACGACTGGCGGCTGCTGGACAGGGGCGTGGCTCCCAACAGTGCAACAGGTGCAGTGATACCGGGGCCCAGAAGTCTATTTTGTCTCACATAGTGTATTTATTTTTTATTTTTTACTATGCAACCAGTAGATGGGGACCAAAATTCCTTACTTGAATTAGGGTTTTATGGTGCCCTACTGCTGTACTAAATGTTCAGGGCTGCAGGACTTCTTACCTGGTCCTCTGGTGGTGATAAGACTTAGTGGCTTACTCTGATGAAATCGGTTTGATGCCCAAATAATTTGCATTCTAGTAGGTCTGTTTCTACGACTGATGCGAACAAGACAACTATGTAGGGCAACAGATTTGGCTTTGATATTAGCCAAGCGTAGAATTTCTATGGCATGGAAGTCATGCTTGCTTCAAGCTTGGGCTAGATTTGGGCATTTGCGTCATGGCACAGTGTTCCATTCTGAAGTCCATGTTCTAGTGCCTGTGCCCCTCCGAGGTTGGAAACTATAGTGTCAGAACTTCCTATATTGTCGGACGCAGAAGGGAAACCTCCCTAGATGAGCCACAGAATGTCAATGTGTGGTTTTACTGCCTTAGTCGACTGTAGGTGCTCAGTTGGACATTGTATGTATGGAGAGTCTTGGGGGTGGCCTGATTGTTAGGGTTCAGTTTGCTGCTAAGGGGGTATCTCCACCTATCATGCATTTCATTGCAGAGACTACGTTTGCACCCACTGTACTCTATACTCCTGTATAAGGTGGGGACCTTTGCCTTTTAACATAAAAAATTCAAAAAACATTTACAAAAACCAGTTGTTACACTGGGTTGTAGGCGACTGTCAATGGACCTTCAATGTTTTCTTCGCTCAAGCTGAGTAGAAATGCATGCCTCAGGTGAGCAGGTTAGTGATTGGGATCTCCAGGTATACAAATTATTTTACAATTTCCATGGTGGCGCCATTCAGGCTAAACTCCTTCAACACGTCTGCTGTGTTTAGAAGCACTGCACCATTTTTGACTTCCCGGTTGTAATTCATAGTTTGTGGAGGCTGTGTTAAGTTGTTTTGGTACAGCATTGGCAGTTTTTGTTACAGCATTGGCAGTTTTTGGGATGAAGAGTGAGACAGTGCACAGGAGGAGGAGGACAGTGAATCTGCCCCTCCTGGGGATGTTGTCTGACGAGGTCATCACCACAAATAATCAAAAGGGGGACGAGGGGAAATATTTAATGAGGTCCTACACCCACACTCCTCCCAGGCTAATATAACAAAACATACCAATGGAGTAGTTCCTCTTGAAGGGTAAAAGAAGCCCTAATCAGAATGGAATCAGAAGCCTGACCAGAGGATCGCGGGGGAGCCGAGTGGTCAGATCATAGTGCCCTCACACACCCCAAGGGGTGTCATTCTTCATCATAGGGCGCTCCTCGTCAAGCCAGGGCTGCAATGCTTGGTGGGCCAGGGGGCTCTTTAGTGGAGATCTTTTGATCTGTAGACGCCATTTAATGTGTGCATGTGAGGGGTTGCAAAGATAGGGTGGTGAAAGGAGTGAGTATAAAAGAGTCTAAGGGAACCAGGGAAATATTTATAAGGTATGGGGCTCTTGACACAATAAAAACAAGGATGTTATCTTGAGGTCACAATGTACCCTAATAGCTCATATGTGAAAGATATAGTGGGGTCGACATGTTTCATACCTTAGTTGCCAAGAGAGTCAATCGGCATTATCAGCACTGAAACAAGTTTGCCTAGCCTATCTGTTAAAGTATGTGGGTTAACCATTAGGTCATGGGTGTCCATTAAATTAGAGAATACTGCACCCGTGTCGATGCAGTGGGGTTGATTCCACCTATGATGAAAAATTGAAAATATATGCATAATAGTCATGAGGAGTTGGCTTCAGACTTAAGTAGACATTGACGCTTTTTAGAATCATGATCATTGAAGTGTAGCGTTCCCTGTATTGTGTAGTGCAATTGAAAATTGAGTATTTTCAAAAAGAAAATATAAAAAGACATCACATACATAAAGGCTGACATAATACTCTGTGAGCTGGGGACAGAGGTGGGTAAAAACAGGTTTTGTCATATTTGTCATAACAATTATACAGTAGAGGTGTAATGTGGAGAAGCTGAATATACGAGAATTCTCGCTAAAACACAAACCACGCAACAGTATCACACTTAGGTGGGTGCAAGCATGTGCGTGTCGTATGCCTAACACACGGATTGAGCGTTACGGGTCAGGAAGGTGTATCGGTGGAGATCCAGGCATGTGGATCAATATCGCTCACCTTGTTACGCTGTTGTGTGAGATTACTGTGTTAACATTCGTGAGAGTCCTGAAATGTACTAAATCTCATGTGGCGTTTTTTTTTTTCATACTGAAACTCAATGAGTACGAGTAAAACCGGAAGTTAACGGTCAGGCTCGTATGAACGTGGGTGCACCTTAGCGATTGCACACCTACTCACTTACACTGGTCCTGAAGAAAGCCTTGCGATCTTGCGCATGAAGGCTGAAACATGTAGACCCTGTCACTTAAATATCATGGATGTCTAAGGTCAATCTAACCTTATAGAACATCCACCTTCGTTGTTAGTCTTGTCCTATGACCCCACCATTAAATTTCTTGGGTGCGTAGAGATAATTTTAAAATCACCACTCACTAGTCACGTTGCACAAACAAACCCGCTCCGCGTTAATCAAGCGTTGTAGCACACCCGAGGGGCACTCGGCCCCTCGGGTGGGAACCCTATGATGAAGCATGTCACCAACTAGGTTGGTGAGTGAGGGTTCTTTTAAAAAGGAATTTACTTTCCTTTTTTCAGTAATGTCACAGCAGTAATCCCCTCTGGAATTGCTCCTTTTGTGTTGTTGATACCTTTTATTCATGGGCAACATTCAAACCAGTTGATTCCAATAAAAGGCACTATAACCAGTGCCCTCCTGTTAACCTGTCAGTGCAGAATGTACCTTACAGGCAGGTACCATTAACATATCAGTGGCACATGCAGTGGTTTCACAGTCATTTGCATACATAGGTCACCTGTCCTGTTAGAATAGATCCATTCAAGTTCCTGAGTCAAACCTGGCAAATGTTGCTCGATATCCTCCAAAACTTGCAGGGCACCCGACCAATGTTATAGGAATTAATAGCAGGCTGCAGGCACTTAAGACAGACTGGGTTGGTGGCTAAACTTGATGTTCAGCTCTTACATAATAATGAGTTGATGTGCCTCTCTAAGACAACATGTATACTTTTTTAGAAAGAGCTGGGGCTCGTTTCCTTGCTCATTTGCTTGCATATGAATCCGACATTTGAGGTGAGCAGATTCAGAATGTCGGTGCTGTTGTAGAGTGTTCAATATAAAGGAGCTGCTGGTCAACTAAAACTTGGGAACTATCCAGGGCTCCCTATTTCCTTTTTGCATATGAATGTTGTAGTGCTGAAGGCACAAGTGTGAAGAATGCTTTAGTTATGACTTCCTTGAAGGATAACAAATTAATATCAGAAGAAGCCAAAATCGCACACCGCAATGCCTTTTACCTGGGGTTAGGAACTCTTCAGTGACGGGAGATGATTATCACTCAATTTCCTGGAAAATGCGCTACATTAAAGTTTGCAAATACACTGCATACATTTCAGGACATAATGGGATTTTTGACCGCACATATTTGCAATAATATACACAGAAGGTTAAACCCTTGTATTAGCCAATATCTACCATCTTTTTAGAAGAAGACACAGTCAAAGGCGACACTAAATTACTAAACGAATTGTATGCAGATGTTGGAAAACGAGGCAGTATCTGTGAGGCCTGCACAAATAACATGACTACATTCGTCCTTCACTGGGAACCAAACACCCAATTGTAGCGCCTGACTCTCAGAGGGTAGCGTTGCAGAGCAGTCTGAGGCTTACTCAAGGGAGGTGGTGTGGGCTAGTAATCGCCATTACAGGTGCGCAGCAATAACACTCAATAATTGATTGTCCAGTCTGTACTTTGCTTTATAAAAGTAAGAGTACATTTATTAAACACACACACTACTCAATACTATGCACCAATTTACAAATATACATAAGCTGTTGGAATTACTTTGTGACATTGCATAACATCTCTAGTCTAGTACCACCACTCCTATGCCTGCACGTCATCTTGCCCCCTAATGCAGTGGGTTGACACAACTTGGAGCGAGGGCCTAGCCAACTGGCACCATCCCAGTGGCGACCCACCCAATCATCTCAACAAGCATTCAAAATATGTTCACCTGCCCCAGTGACACATAACCCGGACTGAGCATCTCATATTGACCATACACTATGCACCCTTACATCTTCAGGGCCAACAGTCTGGGTTGTTCTTCACTTAAGCGCAGCAGCAAGAAGACATGTTTAAGCAGCACTTTAGAATGACAGTACTCATCACCCTAGTTGATCATTATAATGCATTGCAATTAAAGCCCCTAAGAGGCATCACAGATGAAATCACAGGATTAAGTACATACAGCCAGACACCCTAGCAGGAATGTCTGGCAACATAACCCCACTTTGCTTATGACATCACCTTACACAGGTACCTCACATTACAGATGTGACCTTCAGTCCCTCTAAAAGAAATAACATTAGTAAATGCACTACGGGTGCAATTACACCTCTTCTCCAGACATCCCCAACTCAGCCCTTCATCCCTTGGCGCACTTCTCAATCCTCCTCCAGCTGTAGAACAAAAGTTCCAGCCCAAGAGGAGTTAAAATGCTGGCTGAGCCCTTGAGGGGTTATTCCCTTCAAGTTCCCATGAGACTTAGGGAGGGACTTTTCCTCATTGTGCTGGGGGACGCTGCGTTCCTCCTGCAGCTCCCCCTGCACCATGGCATCCACTTGGTGGTGACCCCGTTCTCCTGGGGCCACCACGAACAGAGACAAAGGCTGATTTCCCCTGCAGGCCGGTCCTGGCCTACAGGGCATTATGGGGCGCTTCTCCGTTTCGGCCTGAATACTTGATGAGCGGCTCTCCCGCTGTGCCGGGGAGAGCCGCGATCGCGCTGGCGGCCTCCGCCGCATCCTTTCCCCATTGGGGGGCCCGGTCCCACCCAGACCCCCAGGTGAGTGTAACGGCTCGGGGAGCCCACCCCCAGTCGATCTGCCGCTTTTCGGGGGCCCGGTCCCACCCGGGCCCCGCGGTGCTCTGCCTCTGTGTTTCCGGGGTCCCGGTCCCACCCGGGACCCCCGCCTGCCTTCTTGGTTGGAGGGAAGCCTGGGGAGCCCACCCCCGGCTGCCCCCGCCGGCTCCCCGATCGGCCAGCACTGTCACGTGCTGTCACGGGAGCCTGCCTCTCGTCTCTGGTCTGCCCGCTCCGGCGGGCAGACACGCCGGATCCCGCTGTTCGGGCGGGGCTGTGGGGGAGTGCGACGGCACTCCCCCCTCCTTCACACGGGGCCCGGAGATGGGGTCCCGGGCCCCCTCACCATGTTCACGGGGAGCGCGACGGCGCTCCCCGACTTCTCTTTCTTCGGGGACCGGGGATGGGGTCCCGGGCCCCCTTGGCACATTTTTCACGGGGAGCGCAACAGCGCTCCCCGTCTTTCACCTTCGCGGGGGGGCGCAACGGCGCTCCCCCGTCTCTTCGCACGGGGCCCAGAGTTGGGATCCCGGGCCCCTCCTCCCTTTTTCACGGGGAGCGCGACGGCGCTCCCGGCTTCATTTTCGGCGGGGGCCAGTGTGGGCTCCTGGCACCCCGTGGGGGCACCTTCACGGGGAGCGCCGTCGCGCTCCCCGACTTCCATCTTTGCGGGGGGGCACGACGGCACCCCCGCCTTCAGCGGGGCCCGGAGTTGGGATCCCGGGCCCCTTTTCACCACCTTCACGGGGAGCGCAATGGCGCTCCCCGCCTTAGCTTCTGTTGGGGGCAGCCCCCGGGACTTGACCCACCCCGGGGGCACATTCAAGACCGGCGGCGGAGCCCCACGCGCTTCGTCGGTCTTCTTGGAGGTCAAAGGTCGCCTACCTTCTGGGGGGCATATCTCAGCCCCCAGGGTACCGATCTGTCCATGTTCGCCTCCTTTTGCTCCGGACGGCGCTCTCCAGCCACTGGGAGCACTTTCCTTCGCCTTCCTGGTCTCAAGGAGGGTGCCTTCAGCAGGGAGCTATCTTCACTGGCTCCCTGCGTCAGCCTTCCGCCTGGCTCTCCTCCTGGGCCTCTCTTCTCCCTGCGCAGAGGCCCCTGCTTCTGCGCACTGGTCCTGGTCTCCTTTCCTGGCGCTGTTCAGGAACCTGGGACAGTCAGGGGGTTGCTCCTTCCAACTGCCCATTGCGCCAGGCTCCAGCACCTTCTGCCTCAGCAGACCACACCCCAGAGAGAGCTCCTCTTCAAGTTCTTTTTAGAAGTTGGGGAGGGGGCTGGCAGGAAGTCTCTGTTTGCCCTATCACACAGCGACACATGACTTCTCTGCCCCTGCTCCCTCCTTCCTGCCCAGGCCTCTGGGTATGTTAAAAATGGCGTCGTCCAGGGTCTCCTGCCACATGGTCTCTGAGAGCCCCTTCCCCCCAGTGCTGCCTTCACCCTGGTGCAGCTTGGTGCCAGTGACAGCTGCTGATGGATTAGCCAGTAGCTCCACCCATCTTCTCTCCTTGGAGGGAAGGTCTTCGCTCTGGGAAGAAAGGTCATTAATCTAACCTGCCAGGGACAGACCCCAGCCAGGCCCTGGTTCTGAGCTGACTCAGAGAATTATGACATTTCTGGATGACCCAAAAGCAGTACAAATATGACTTTGGACTCTGCAGAATACTTCTCCTCACACCCGTTACAGTGGACTTTAGTGCGTGTCTGGAATTTGTAGGCCTTAGGAAAGTGACACTAGCCCATGGGCTCCACTTCCCCATAGGGGAATAATGAAGTGAAAAACACAGTAAAACACACAGACTTTCCCTGGCATGTTTCTTCCCAGTGTATAAAGCCTATTCCATGTCACCACCCAATTCTGCACAAGTCCTGCCACACCATTCACTTTGTATCTGCTCTGGGGCTGCGCACACCAGGAATCTCCTCTGCGCAGCCCGCACACGTGTGCACACGCATGTACACATGTCTGCACGTAACTAGCCCGGTGCCCCTTACCCCTGCGCAGCGGCCTGGTCAAGCCAGGGGGACACCAGTAAAATCCCCATGCAGTCTCTTTCATTGTGAGTTCACTGTGGGTGAGTCCCAACTTATGAGGCTCCCCCACAGGAAAAGCTCAACTATTAGGTGCTCAAAAAGCGAAAAATCCGGGCGGCCTATAGTGTCAGAACCACCTTCTAACAGCAGACATGCTGGAAACAAAAAATTTGCAAACCAGGCATTATAAACTAGATTTAGTTATGCAGGTGGTTTCCTGTACAATAGACATCCCATATGTCCTGTACAATGAAGGGCAAACAAAACCCACTGTATACAAATCACAATTATGCTCAGCTGCAGAAGAGAACTTTAAATCTGCCACAAAGGCTGACATTACTAATTACAGAGCATTACTAATGCAGTGGGCATCTAACCAATTAGCACCAGACATTCAATTTCAAAAGGATGCTTCCCTCAGGAATCAAGAGGTCTTGTAGTAACAACAATTAATTCAGAGAACTCCACCTATTTACCTCTAACCTTGGGTTGCAGAGTAACATGCCACAACCTGCAAACCGCTTCTATGCCTGGGGTAGCAAGCGCTATATAAATACAATTTACAATATAATGCCCTTTTATTAATAATATATACGTTTTTATACAGATAGCTCGGTTCAGTGTATGGCAGGGACAATACAAGAAGTACTCTGCTACTTGGGCAACACTTCAGGGACTGTTGGACGGTACAGAATGTAAGGCCTTGCATACTTACATCAAAACAAAATATTAGATGCCTCCACCACAGACACAGAGGAAACACAACCAAGCAGATCCCAGCATCTCACTCTGAGGGTTGGAGATGCACCCTTTTGGGTGTAGGTGTACATACCTGACTTAAGACTATGGCAGCAAAACAGTCACACAAGTTAAAAACCTAGGCCAACAAAAGCTAAACAGCTGTGGAAAAAGATAGTCCAATTTCCAAGCATGGCCCCTCCAATGCATGTGCAACACACACTGGCACATCAGCGAGAGAGCCCATTCAGCCGCAAAGATGGCAGTCACAGTCTGCAAGGCAGCACTCGCGTCTAGGTCACAAACAAAAATCAACCCAGACACAGCACTGGAAAAACAGGAAATTATATATAAACAGAACCCACCATAAGCTGTCCCAATCAGGTACAAATATACTATGAGACCTGAGGGTAAATCTATAGTACCCATCTCAGGGATAAAGGAATATACATTCTAAATTAAACTGAAAGGAAGAGATTTATTAAGGCAGTGCAGAAAAGGACTGGCCTCAATGCAGCTTCTACTTAAACAGTACTTCAGTAAAGGTAATAGTGGCTATTGATGGCAAAGCAACCTAAATAACGTGTTAACGTGTCAAGGCTAAGACCTAGCCTAACTCTCTTTTCAAGGCTTCCCAGCCTTTCAAAATGGTAAATTTGGATAATACTGATGCACTTCCTTGTGTCAATGAAACATTTAGTTGCTGCTGATTCTTGATCACGATTCTTGTGGGTTTGGCTTCAATTGCAATGCTACTGCAAAAGTGACAGTGCAACTGGAAATGTGACCGCTCTTCCTTCTGCTGATGAAGGGAATTGCTGAGAGGGGTAACTGGCTTTTAGTGCAAACCTATTCCACGTGAGTGCTTAACACAGGCATGTTATGGCGCTATTATCTCTGGAACGCTTGGTAAGCCCATAGCAATATCCTGTGAAACCTACTCCTGAACAAAACGTCATACTACATTCCTATATTTACACCAGATCTCCTGGCAGGACAGGTGAGAGAGTAGGAGGGGCAGACCTTCAACAACCGTCCCTTCATTATCTGTTCTTTGACCTTCAAGTTGGGGATCCAAAATTCTCAAGAAGCCCCACCGGAGCACATGAATGTGTCTGGTGGACACTGAACCAGTTGATCTTGTGCAAGTGAAAAGCAGTCAGTTAGGCCTGCATACTGCCCATCTTTTCTAGAAATAAGGATAAAAAGGTGCACATACAGTGAACATGCAACCACTACCTGTATCATCATAGAATTGGTATCTCTCGACTGTGTTAAGTGACACAATGTGGAAGATTCTGTTCAGCCAGCCTCCAACAATGCTTAATCTCAAACTCAGTCCAGTTTAAGACATAACCCTTCCTTGTGCAATTGGCATCTTAAGCAACAAAAGCACCCCCACGCTGATAATATTGTAAACATTCAGCAGATTGTGTTCAATTTGAGTCTGACTCTGCCACGACAACTCCAACACTTCAACACAACTGGATTACCATCCTCGGACACCACCTCTGCACCCACCTTCGGTACTCAGGATCCACTTTGATTTTGTGGATTATTACAGTGTTGATGGTCAGTCAAATGTCACAAGTATATTGCATATCAGTGAATCTTTTATTATCACCGTGCATGTGAATTATCACTTGAGTGCCAAGCATATGTTGTTCCATGTATTCTAATGGAATGCTGTTCTTATGCATTGCTCCTATTTAGGGACCACAACTATCTGGGATGTCATGGTAGAAATTTCATTCGTACAACTCTGCAGTCAACACTTAGTCTAGTTAGTGTAAGGAGTAGAGCTAGGGATCCTCTTTAGCCCTGACGAATGCCCCTGACCATTATTGGCACATAAGTGGGCAGGAACATGATGGTTTAACATGGACGGGTGTTATGTCTACTTACCATCCCTGTTTTTTTTTTTAGCTGAGTCTAAGGTACCCATTATTAAAGGTATTATCCTGGGTTTATGTTAAGGTATTTTTAGTCTTTCGGGATCCCTTTTTGTCCAGTTTTCCTTTATTAAGAACTCCCTCTTAACTAGGTTCACCACCGTAACATCTTAACAGGGTGAGATGAGGTCGCCGAGAATGAAGCATGCAACAAATAGTGGGTGAGGCATCCTCATCCAATCTAATTGACACTCTGAGATTAAGGATTAGCTCTTTGTGATTCCCAAGTGGTTTATCTTTCAGAATTGATTTGGGATAGGCCTCACCCAGCCTTCTACTCTTTGCCATCATGCTCTTCTGTGTCTGTTTTGGTTATTCTGGAGGGTGTGCGGTGATGCACCTCCTCCTCTTCTTTTATGTTATGTGGTCAGACACATGGTACACAGACATTGTCACATCAACAAACTCCAGCCTCAGTCAATGTGGAGTTGCATCTACATTTGTCCTCTCAGTGCCTTCAAAGCAGCACAGCTATTCCAGGAAAGGCCGGCATCGACAGGACTAAATTCAACGACCAACAGAGACAGTATAAGTACCACCCACTTTATCAATATGGATGATATTGTTCCCCCAGGACCTTAAGCCAGCCCAAATATTATTGATCCTATTAAAAAAACGATATCTGATCTAAAAACATATGCATCATTTGAAAATGGCAATCCATTACTTTGGGGATTAGTATATTCATCTATCTAAAGCTTCATGTGACAATGATAATTAGATTCAATGTAAACAGTGCATAACTTTGATTCAGACAGTTCACCGTAATTCAAAGAAAAGCTTGCTTATTTTTTATAGTGGGTCTAGGCATAATTCAGTAGGATATTTCTATTTACTGGTGCCTGATGTTTTTCCCATTCTTCTAATTACAAAACCTATAGCTCTATATTCTGATGAACTAATTAACTCCTATAATTCTGGTTATACATTTTTGAATGTCACTATTACTTCACAACACAGAGAACAGACGGTTGGGAAATGCAAGGGACAGAAACAGTGCTTCCTGCATGTGTGCAAGTTTCCAATTAATTTCATATATCTAGATGACAAATCAGCAAATGACATATCTGAGCTTTGCCCGACTCTCAGGCATGCTCATTTCTTTAGCGCCTCACAAGAACTATTCACACGTCTATGACTCTCGCTGGGGGAAGGAAACTTTCAAATACAGAAGTTATTTATTACTATAAGTTATCTAAAAGGTGTAGCTTTTTGCCCTTATATTATAAAAGGCGTGCATGCTGCGTTTTAAAGCTATATTACCTGATCCTTTAGGCAAAAGACCAGATCATAGATCCACTCCAGTTACTCACAGCTTTAGTACATTGTGCTAGCTATGGGCTCCCATACATTCAATTGTTTCTATCAAATCAAATTTGCAAGAGTTCAGTGACACCATAGGCATGAACGCGTTCCTTCCAGAACCTGCTCCATCAGTAAAACAAAATGTGCTACATGACTGGCACTTCTGCATGATCCTCCTATTCACAAAGGGAATTTATTGAACAGATTGAGGAAATCGACCACACGAATATGCTGACTAAGAAAATAGTCTTTTTCAGACATTATGCCTTCAAATGTCAGTGCTATGAAAGAAGACTTGCCTTTTTTCAGAAGACAAATATCATGGAATCAAACTGGACACTGCAATCACTTAAATCCCTGGACACTAGCAATGACAATTTATTATATTTACTTGCATTATATCCCTCTAACTCAAGTTATAGAGCAATAGCTCACCATGATGCCTCTTTTAGGTATTTCCCCGCTCTCTTCATAGTATCATTTTATTTTGAGCGTGGAACCCCTAGAATGAGTCCACAAACATCATAATTTCGACCTCCATCATTATGACAGTTTGCCGTATCAGTACTCGTTTGCTAGATGCCGCACTTGTTTTCATTGGTACAGGAGCTTGTGAAGATCCTTTGGTTTTATCACACATTAATGGATGACTCAATGTTCATGCTCATTACGAATTCAGAGGGCCTGGCAAGAAAAGGTAGTTCCAGGTCACTTCACACACTTTGATTTAGCAATACTCCTCTCTTCTCCCTAACGGATCCCTATCTCCCTGTGTTAATAAGCCTTGCTGTGGACTTGACACTGGAATTTTATATTTGTCTATGTCTCAGTGCCTGTGGGTTTCACTTGATACCACCGCCAAAAAGGCATGTTCTGTTCTCAATTACCCTCACATTAATTTGCCCCAAATGTCATTTAATATACTAGCAAACATCCTAACTATGTCAAGTGAACCGGATGTTACCAACCGTCATCTGAATATTGTTTTCTCCTTTCACTAAGACAAAAAATTACTGAATTAAAGAGAGTTCTTCACACCGCTTTCCCGACTCATTATGCCAGTTTGTAAAATCAAAGTTCTTTCTTTGACTTTTAAATCAATTGGCAAAAGCCATACATATACATATTTAAGACTGTTTAGTTTAATTTCTTCCTTTTTTTGAAACTTGAACTCAGGTCTCTTTTCAGGACATACACCATTTCTGTCCATTGTAGGAGGAGTGCTCCTTGAGTTCTTGCTTCAAAAAGAAGTTCTCCACATCTCACAGCTGATTGAGATTTGAGTAGATTTGCTCAAAAACATAACAAGGTAATACCCTTGCCTCCCTCAAACAAAAACTGCCTTTGTGTGCAAGGCTTGTTTTTAACTACCACCATTTTCTCCATATACCCTTGAGGGACGGTGAAGTTCCTCCTATCAACTGTTTTTTCCTGGTGGCAGCCCTCGTCAAACATCATGGCGAGTGCAACATTTTCAAACTGCCTGACGGTCTAACTTTCTGGCCTTTTCTGTTTTCAGTTTCTAATGGTTGTGAATTCAGTGTTTTACAAGGTTTTTAAAAATTGTAACTATCAGTGGTTATAAGTGTTTACCCTTTTTTTGCTCAGTAAAAAGTCATGAAACCGGTGTTTTTCCAGTGCTATAGCCAATGTTGCTTTTATTTCCTTCCTTCCTCCATTAAATGCCATGGTCATTTCTATTTTCCTTCTAATCACCTTCTGCCTCTCTTCTTTTTACCCTTTCCTTAACTTTGCTCTTTCAAGTAACATTTCGTTGTTTCTCATTTCTTTCACCTCCGTGCTCACCCTGTTTTCCAGCACTAAAGCTCCTCTTTCCAGCAGCCCAGTCCCACACCATGTGACGAACGCGCATAAAATGGAGACATATGCTCTTTATACATGTTCTCAATCATCTCAAAAGTGACAGCATCTACCAAGGAGTGCAGATGTTCCACCATCTTATTGCTTCTTCTAGTAAGGAACGATTATACTCACTGCTTTGGACAGACTGTGTCATGGGCTCTTCGTCCATGGCTTCTGCTTTTAAGCGGGACACTTTCATCTACAATGCAGATTAACAATGGGGTCGCTCTCAGTATGAAAATCTCACAATCTTGTAGCTCACCACTAGCGAAGAGCTGCCCTCTCAATCTAAGGTTGGCATCCTACAAATCCTTTGCACCACTGATTAACGTGTGTGCAAGGAATCCTCACAAGAAAACTGCCTGGCTCTCTAAAAAACAATAAAGCATATCCTTATAAATACTTCATGAGGAGATTATTAGTTCAGATTGTGGTCTCTAGTACCCTGGGTTTCTTCAGAGCACAAACAAGCCACGGACCCCTCCAATTCCCTTACTGTCCAAGTGATACTCCGAGTCTCACAAAATGGGGCGATTCACATTCTAACACTGTACAACTAATAGTCCACCTTTATCATTCAATCAACATGATTGCACCCCTATCATTCCACCATTATCCCAGCAGCATCGGGTCCTTCCCTTTCCTTTCTCTCTGTGCTGCCTCCATATTTTCTCAGCAAGGCTCTGGCACTTCCCTTCTTGTCAGCCCTGTGTCCCTAACATCCCCTCCAGTATTGTGCCACTCATTCTCCCAGCACCAGGACCTTTTCATTCTCCGAGTGCTGCCCGCCGGGCACCCCCTCCCTCTCCACCCTTCTTAAGGCAACACCCCTACTCATTCCCAAAGCCCTGCACCCTCCTTGTGTTTTCATAGCATTGAACCCTTGAGCCCTTCGAAATACGCTCAATATATTGTTCATTTGGTTCTATGTACTAAGTCCCTTACACATTTCTTTCAGTGAACCCCCTCCCCGTACTCCCTGCATGGACCAGTCATAATCCTCGCAATCTCCAAGCACAAAATTATGTTATCAGCATCACTGAAACAGTCTCCTGGTGCTAAAACGTTGCCATAATCTGAAATTGACCCAGTCTGAATTCAGTATCCTGTTTCCCAAATGCGAGCAGCTACTATTATTCTAGCACTGGATCCCCTCATACGACAAGCATTGGGTCACTCCCCCTCCTCTAAAACTGGTTGCTTTCTAGTTGTCAAGCACTTGGCACATTGATTTTCCTAGTTCGTGGCTTGTCTGTTCTCCCAGAACCAGACCTCCCCAGGCCCACCCATAGGTCTAGCATCACATAACATAGTATGGCATGGCACTGCATACCATAACACAACACAGCTTCTCAAAGCACTAGATTGCTCCCATGATTCTGCCAGCATGTGGTCACTTCAGTTCTCAGAGCACTTGGCTCTACCATTCTCTCAGTATTAGGCTTCTTCCATTCTGCAGTACTAGGCGTTTCCCCCATCCCTTCAGCATTAGGCCCCTCCCCTTTTCCCTGTATCGAGCTACTGCCATAACCCGCCATTGGCGCTAACCATTACACTAGCCCTCGTGGCACCTCCCATTCTTCCAGCAGGTGTCATCGTCAGTTGTCTGGTCTCCTCTCATTCTACTTGAATGACGCTTCTTTCAAATGACCCACATTGGGACCATACCCTTCTTGCAATCGTGGGCCACTCTCAACCCATCCTTTTTTCCTCAGAACTTGGCACACTCCAAGGCACTAAGCTCTTCCCATTCACCCAGTTCACTCTCTCATACTCCCAGCTGTTACCCACTAGACTATATTTGCAGGGCTGTACGGATCCCCCCCCCCCCTCCGCCCACTCACCTTCATCTGTTTTTTCAGGAACTCTGCTCTCCCCATCAGGGTCTGAATCTGAACAGAAGCAGAAATGAGCCATGTTACATGTCTTGAGACTGTAGAGCACACAAGCTGAAATGTAGATGAAGACTACAGGACTAAACAACAAATGGAAGGCACAGATATAATTAACAGCGTACAAGAGGATACAGGGGGCGCCAAGTGCTGTCTCTATAGAAGAAGGTGTTAACAGAGACATGCATGCTTTCCTGGAGCATGAAGCGGTCTCATGGAATTGTATGGCGTGTCACGCTTCCATGGTTTAAAATAGACGTTTGTATGCTTTACAAATATATTATGAAAGACTGCTTATGAGCATGCAAAGATTAAGATAGGAAGGCGTTTAAAAAAAATATATATATATTTTTATTGCGAGTTCATTGCACTTTTACACATACTCAAAAAAGAACAAGGTGCTTATAAAGCTCAATTTTGATTGACACATAACATCCAACATACATGAATAGTCAATAAAATATGTTTCAGATGTAATAATGAGGGTATTACTTAAAACTAGATGTTAAAAACCGTCTCATATTGCACAATTCCCCTTTTAATATCAACAGATAATAAAAGATAATAAAATCTAGTAATGCCGGCTTATTATTTTATTCTTAAATTATCTATTGGCTAACTTCCTATGGACTCCCAGCGTGTCTCAAACTTTTTATGCGAACCTTATCTTAAGGCATAGCGTCTCTCTAGTTCTCTAACTTTAAGAAATTTAGATTGCCAGCAATGAAAAGTAGGTATGTTCTCGCTTAGCCCATTCTGAAGAATTAGAGATTTTGCTACTAAAGCCATCATATATAGACCTTCCTCTTGTACTTTGTTAACAGTTATATTTGGAGAGCATCCAAGGGTCGCGATGTATCTATCAATAACTATCGTAGGTCCTAGCTTGTACCTACAGTATTTCTCTAGCTCTTCCCAGAATTGTTTGATCTTTGGGCAATCCCAGACAATGTGGGTCCATGTACCTCCCTCTTCTGCTGAGCACTGAAAACATCTATACTTTATCTGGGGATATATATTATGCAGAAAGGTTGGTGTCCTGCATAATAGCCAAATGGTGTAAAATTGCATTCTCCTAAAATTGGCGCCTTTTAGTAGTGTAGTGTTAAATTTGTTAATTCTGTTCCAGACTGCCCTTGAAATCTGCAGGCCTTCTGTTGCTTGCCATTTATCTCGGGCTTTTTCGTAATCCTTTGAGATCTTATGCTCATTGAGAATTTGTACCCAACTACTTATTAATCTACATCTATATGTTTCTAGGATAGCCTCGCTCAGTTCAAATTTTGCGCAAAGTATGATTGGATCTAAATCTTTTTCTTCAAGGTGCCTAATTTGAATAAAAGACCATTTTAGCATATCTTTAAACTGGCTCAGACCATGCTTTATCTCTATCCAACTTTTCCAGGTATCTATAATAAGAAACTCTCCCAAATGTTTATATCCATTCTCCTCCCATTTCCTAATAATATTGGGTTCAATTAGCTGTTGCTCCCTTACGTGGAGGTCGACCAAACGTGTGGATCCATTTATCAGAGGTATACCATAATGCTTAAACATTTGGGCTTTTTGTTTTAAAAACCATTGGAAGACCTTATAACTTACTTTTTAGGGTTCTTCACTAACCTCATGGGATCTAAAATGTTATATTCCTTCAAAATTCTTATAAAAAATGTTTCCGTGCAAAGAGAATTGAGATTAAAAAAGCTATATGTATTATGTGCAAAATTCGCGTAGTAATATTCCCTCAAATTAGGGAGAACCAACCCTCCTTCCTTAGTTAAATTGCTTAAAGTGGCTAGAGCTAATCGTGGTGTCTTATTGGCCCATATAAAGGATGAGAATAACCCATCTATTTCTTTAAAAAATGACATTTGTAATGCGTAAGGGACTGCTGAGTAAAGAAAATGAAATAATGGTAAAATCGACATTCGTATCAGTACTATCCGTCCAATTAAATTTTTTTTTTTTTTTAAATGTTTTTATTATATTTTTTAAAACAAAAAAACAAAACCATAACAAAATCAGGTACAGTCATGCGGAGTCGTACATTAGTAAACCATACATTAGACAGCACATCGGTACATCCACGTCGGGGCATTTGAGAAGTCGTCTTCAGAAAGCACACAGAATTGTATCGCTTTTCCATGGGGATTCCCTCCCCCTTAGGTTCTTTGGGTCTCTTGTGAGAAATTGAGCCCAAGAGGAACATCCCTTTGGGATCCCATTAGTCATCCCCCACTGTGACATCAAAACCATAGTATTTCCTCCATTGGCCCCATACCCTGTGGAATTTCTTCGGGCACCCTCTCTCGCCTTATAGGTGACCCTTTCTGCTGCCATATACATATCCATCCCAGCTCTCCATTCTCGGAGTAGGGGTACGTCGCTGGCTCCCAAAGTCCTCGCCACTTCCCTCTTCGCCACCACCAGCGCTAGTGCAGTAAAGAGTAATTGCGGTCGACCCAGGTCCACATCGCCCGGAATTCCCAGCAGTATAAATTTAGGGTCTGAGGGTATAACGACTTCCAGGACAGTATTCAGTTCCTGTAATATCTTCCCCCAATAAACCTGTATTTTGGTGCACTCCCAAATGTTGTGGTAAAAGTCTCCCTCCCCATGTCCACATCTCTGACAGGTGGGTTCACTTGCACGTCCTCTTTTGTGTAGTTTGGCTCGGTCATAATAGACTCTGTGTAGTATTTTGTTTTGAATGAGGCGAAGGCGTGATTTAATTGCTACCTCTCTAGGGTGCATCAAAGCTGCCTCCCAATCTATGGTTTCGAGTGTGCCCAGGTTCCCCTCCCAGGTGGCGCGTAACTTGCCCATGTCCGGTGCATTATTGTTAAGGGTCCGATATGCAAGTGATACAGCCTTGGTGAGAATATGTTCCTGGAGCAGTCTCCCCTCCAACGGTGCATAGTCCGGCAGTGGGGAATCGTTTACGTTCTCTGCTTGCCATGCGTGTCTAATTTGGGCGTATTTGAGGAACTGGGAAGTCTGCAATGCAAAGTCCTTTTGGAGGGCATGGAAACTTTTAAGTTTACCCTTGTCCATAATGTCACCTATGGTGGAGATACCTATGTCGTCCCAGCCTCCTAAGCCTCTCAACTTCTGCATTTCTGTTAACCAGGTGCAGTGCCATAGGGGCGTCTGTTTAGTAAGTTTCCGGTCCCACCCCATTGCCTTCGTTGCTCTCCCCCATGCCGCTATCGTAGCCTGGGTAGTCGGGAGAAGTCTCCCTGTGCCTCTGCCGCCGTATAGATAGTACAGCCAGGTGCGTCCAGCCATAGTTTCCCTCTCAAATCTGTAGGTGGGATGATCTCCCGGTGCATGAATCCATTCATTTACTGGGGTTAGTTGCTCCGCCCAGTAGTAGGCCTCTAGGTCAGGAAGCGAAATCCCTCCATTGTATTGATTGCGTTGTAGGGTACCAAGTGCAATTCTTGGTTGTTTCCCTAGCCACAGGAGGGAGAGCAGCTCAGCTTCTATTTCTTGGAAGGTTACTCGTGAGAGGGGGGGGGAAGTACGTGTTCTGTAGTACATACAGAAATCGGGGCAAAGTAATAATTTTAAACATAGCGGCCCGGCCTAGAATAGTAAGTGGAAGCACTTTCCATCGCTGCGCATCTTCTGTAAAATTCGTAATTATGCGTTTAATATTTTTCCGATAGCAAAGGTCCCCGTCAGTGGTGAGATAAATTCCCAAGTGGGTAAACCCGTTGCGTGCCATCTGAAGATCCCCGGGGAGCGTGGGCCACGCAGTCAGAACACCTGGGCTATATATTACTGATTTATGCCAATAGATGGTATACCCCGAGTTGTGCCCATATCTATCTATAGTGTGAAACAGGGTAGGAATCGTGGTGGTCGGGTGCGTGATATATAGAAGTATATCATCCGCGTACAGGGAGATCTTTTCGTCCATATCCGTCCAATTATTGAGATCGGGAGTGGGTTACATTTTGCGAATAAGCACTTAACGTTTAGCACTAGGGGAACATAATTTAATATGTAAAGGTCATTAACATTTTCAGACACAAATATTCCTAGATATCTCTTAGGCCTAGAGTTGTATAATACCTGAAGTTCTGGTAAAAATATGTGTTCTGAACAAATGCAAAGTAAAATTTCCGTCTTAGCATTATTTTTTTTGTACCCACCCAGTGTTTGAAATTCCATAAAAATTGCGAAAATTTCCTTTAGGACGTTTTCCCACGGTTTAAGGAACAGGATGATATCATCTGCATATAATTTTATATTAGACATACCTTGCAGTGGAGCTGTTTGTAGCGCTTTTTGTCTACTGTTTATTACCAAGGGTTCTATAAACAGGGCAAAAAGAATTGGTGATTGAGGACACCCCTGTCGTGTACCCCTATTTACTCTACAGCTACCTACATTCCTAGAGTTGATAATTATTTGTGCCGAAGCATCCTTATATAGATATTTTACTATATGTATAAACTTTTCCGGGAACCCAAATCTGGCGAGAATTAAAAAAAGGCTTTCCCGGAACACCAGATCAAAAGCTTTCTCGGCGTCTAAAAAGAACACATGTGCCTCTATTTTGTTCTGGGTGAGGTAGTCGAGAGCTTCTATTAAAAACTTTGTGTTTGAGGAAAGTTGTTTGCCTGTTACAAAACCATTTTGATCCCGGTGAATAATTGATCCCACGATCTTATTTAGCCGAATAGCAAGCAGTTTTGTAAAGATTTTATCATCCGAGTTGCGGAGGCTTATAGGAATTAATATTTTCCCTGTTCTTATCTTTTTTTGAGATGCGGACGACAACAGCCATGCGGAATGATGTCGGGGGTTCTCCACCTTTTAATATGTGATTAAGGCGTTTGATAAATATTCATGTAGCATCCCTATCACCAGAAAAAGTCACGTTTTAAAACGGCTTTCTGAAGCAGACATGGTTAGACATTAAGCAGAACTGAAGGGGAAGGCTGTTTCACAGGGTGGGCGCAACACTGTGAAAGATCTGCTGCTCTACCCAAAAGAGAGCAAAAGAGACACAATTGATGGACGGAATGCAGAACAAATCAAAACATTCACCCCCAGTCAAGAGATCTGGGTAAAATCCATCATTCTTTTGCTCACCATGCCACTCCAGTTTAGACCTGGCGATATACAAATCAGTCTTGACCCTGTGCCTCATGGGAACAGTCCAGCCCGAACTGCCAAGCCAGGTCCTCCCTGGACCGGAAACAAGCATCCTAGGACCGGTTTCAGAGTTTCACCCCTCATCAGCCAGGATAGCTTGAATCCAGTGGCACAGTGAGCCCGGGACCCACGTCTGGGCATACCCGGCGCACTTAAGGCGAGAAAGCAAAAGACACACAATTGATGGACAGAATGCAGAACAAATCAAAACATTCACCCCCAGTCAAGAGATCTGGGTAAAATCCATCATTCTTTTGCTCACCATGGCTTGGCAGTTCGGGCTGGACTGTTCCCATGAGGCACAGGGTCAAGACTGATTTGCATATGGCTGAGTCCAAACTGGGGTGGCATAGGGTGCAAAAGAACGATGGGTTTAACCCAGATCTCTTGACTGGGGGTGAATGTTTTAATCATTCAGCATTCCGTCCATCATGTGTTGCAGTTACACTACCCAAAAGAGAAGGAAGGGAATTGTTCCATAAAATAGAAGAGGATAAGACTGGGTTAACCCAAACAAGAAGTAAGGGAATGGTTCCGTTACACAAGAGAAGACAGGACTGGGTTTAACCAAATGAGAAGGGAATGGTTTCATCAAGCAAGAGGAGATAGGACTGGAGCCACCCAAACAAGAAGTAAGGAAATGGCTCCGCCTAACAGGAGGGATAGGACTGGGGTCACCTGAACAAGAACTAAGGGTATTGCTCCGCGGAACAGGAGGGGATAAGACTGAGTTCTCTCAAACAAGAAGTAAGGGTATGGCTCAACTGAACAGGATGGGATAGGACTGGGGTCACCCAAACAAGAAGTAAGGGTATGGCTCAACTGAACAGGGAGAGATAGGACTGGGAGTCACCCAAACAAGAAAGAAGGAAATGGCTCCACCAAACAGGAAGGGATATGACTGGGGTCACACAAACATGAAGTAAGGCAATGGCTACACCGAACAGGAGGGGATAGGACTGGGTTTACCCAATCCCAGAGAACAGAACCCACTTGCTACCTGTGAACTTGAATTACCAAGATCTGGGTGATTAGTTGATAATTCAGGATTTACTCCCTTTGATTGTGGTGTGATTGCACATACATTTAAATAAAGGCGTTATTAGCATGCACTCATTCCAAATGATTTCCAATCGTAGGTGGCGGCTGAGTAATAGCGGTGGTCTTACCAGTGATAGGTGGTATTTTGGTGATCATTTTCCATCCTTCATACTGAATAGATAAGTGGAAACCTTTTCACTAATTATTACTTCTTCCCTGAAAGAGTCACTTGAGAACACTCCTCATGTTTGTATGATTATGGACCACAGCAAATGAGCTTTGTCTAGGAACAGCTAGGCGAGTCAATGTCACAATGTCGTTTTTAATGTAGACTTTAGGATACATAATGCCTCATTATTAATATTAGGATTATTAACACCTATTATTATAATTAACACCTATTATCATCGACTATAGACCGGGCAAATAGTAGAAAATGCTATTATTATATAATGCCTTATTATGATGATTATTACTAATAAGGAGGCATTATATAATAACAATAATAATAGTATACTCTACTATTTGCCGGGTCTCTAGGTTCTGATAACAGGTGTTACTTATTCACCAGCTAAACAATGCACATTTTATCAACCTCAAAAGGATGAAAGGCTGTGTGGATCCGCTGGGTTCGAACCAGTGACCTACAGGTTGCACAGAGATTACCACAATGGTTGAGGCAGTCAAATCAGCTATCTTACATCATTTTCAGCAGAATAAGAATCAGGTAAAGCAGCAGATTGCCAAGTTGGACGCTAGAAGGGATAGAGACCAATGGCAGTCGTGTAAATTAGAGGCGGAAAAAAGATAATAAGTACAGCGTACAGATGCGAATACATTCAACCAGAGAGAGACATGTTTTTCAACAAAGGAAAGACCTGGTAAAATAGTATTTCTTTACAAGAATAGAGGAAGATTGAAATCTAAGCAGAAATTAATAAAAATTAAAATCCTGGGGGGCGGAGCTAGCCTATCTAGAAGATGGCCGCGCTCTAAGTGAACTCCTTCGGCCGCTAACAATATTCATAATAATCCTGTGCCAAACAAAGAGTTGCTAGGTCCAAGACACTGACCTAAAAGACGCCTGGACGAAACAAGCACACGCCCGGTACCGGACACTGACAGTACCCGGGGGGCCGCTGCTGGAACAGTGAAGCTGGTGCGGCCGCGCAGCCTAGTGAGAGGCAGAGTCGCCCGCCTGAAAGCTGCCGCGAGGAAATTGAAGAAAACCGTGAGTCGTGAGCCAGCATCGGGACGCCAGAAGCTTCTTGGGAGCGGCCAGCGCCTGTAAGCCTATGGCCTGGGGCTCGGGCGCAGACGGCCTGGGAAGTGCTACACCCGAGGCTGCGGCATCAGCTGACATGACCCAGAGGCCTGCGGCGGCGACTACATAGCGTGACCCCTCTGAGTCCCCGTGCGGCAGTAACACGCCGGATTCTGGCCCTGTGATACAGCGAAGTCGGCTGAGAGACAACGGCCTACGCGGTAAGCTGGACGGTGCGGTGCTTGCGGACAGATCGCACTTGTGGCCTTGGTAGTGCAATGGACATTAAGCAGAACTGAAGGGGAAGGCTGTTTCACAGGGTGGGCGCAACACTGTGAAAGATCTGCTGCTCTACCCAAAAGAGAGCAAAAGACACAATTGATGGACGGAATTCAGAACAAATTAAAACATTCACCCCCAGTCAAGAGATCTGGGTAAAATCCATCATTCTTTTGCTCACCATGCCACCCCAGTTTAGACCTGGCGATATGCAAATCAGTCTTGACCCTGTGCCTCATGGGAACAGTCCAGCCCGAACTGCCAATCCAGGTCCTCCCTGGACCGGAAACAAGCATCCTAGGACCGGTTTCGGGGTTTCACCCCTCATCAGCCAGGATAGCTTGAATCCAGTGGCACAGTGAGCCCGGGACCCACGTCTGGGCATACCCGGCGCACTTAGGGCGAGAAAGCAAAAGACACACAATTGATGGACGGAATGCAGAACGAATCAAAACATTCACCCCCAGTCAAGAGATCTGGGTAAAATCCATCATTCTTTTTCTCACCATGCCACCCCAGTTTAGACCTGGCGATATGCAAATCAGTCTTGACCCTGTGCCTCATGGGAACAGTCCAGCCCGAACTGCCAATCCAGGTCCTCCCTGGACCGGAAACAAGCATCCTAGGACCAGTTTCGGGGTTTCCCCCTCATCAGCCAGGATAGCTTGAATCCAGTGGCACAGTGAGCCCGGGACCCACGTCTGGGCATACCCGGCGCACTTAGGGCGAGAAAGCAAAAGACACACAATTGATGGACGGAATGCAGAACGAATCAAAACATTCACCCCCAGTCAAGAGATCTGGGTAAAATCCATCATTCTTTTGCTCACCATGGCTTGGCAGTTCGGTCTGGACTGTTCCCATGAGGCACAGGGTCAAGACTGATTTGCATATGGCTGGGTCCAAACTGGGGTGGCATAGTGTGCAAAAGAACGATGGGTTTAACCCAGATCTCTTGACTGGGGGTGAATGTTTGAATAATTCAGCATTCCGTCCATCATTTGTTGCAGTTACACTACCCAAAGGAGAAGCAAGGGAATTGTTCCATAAAATAGAAGAGGATAAGACTGGGTTAACCCAAACAAGAATTAAGGGAATGGTTCCGTTACACAAGAGAAGACAGGACTGGGTTTAACCAAATGAGAAGGGAATGGTTTCATCAAGCAAGAGGAGATAGGACTGGAGCCACCCAAACAAGAAGTAAGGAAATGGCTCCGCCTAACAGGAGGGATAGGACTGGGGTCACCTGAACAAGAACTAAGGGTATGGCTCCGCTGAACAAGAGGGGATAAGACTGAGTTCTCCCAAACAAGAAGTAAGGGTATGGCTCAACTGAACAGGGAGAGATAGGACTGGGAGTCACCCAAACAAGAAGTAAGGGTATGGCTCAACTGAACAGGATGGGATAGGACTGGGGTCACCCAAACAAGAAGTAAGGGTATGGCTCAACTGAACAGGGAGAGATAGGACTGGGAGTCACCCAAACAAGAAAGAAGGAAATGGTTCCACCAAACAGGAAGGGATATGACTGGGGTCACACAAACATGAAGTAAGGCAATGGCTACACCGAACAGGAGGGGATAGGACTGGGTTTACCCAATCCCAGAGAACAGAACCCACTTGCTACCTGTGAACTTGAATTACCAAGATCTGGGTGATTAGTTGATAATTCAGGATTTACTCCCTTTGATTGTGGTGTGATTGCACATACATTTAAATAAAGGCGTTATTAGCATGCACTCATTCCAAATGATTTCCAATCGTAGGTGGCGGCTGAGTAATAGCGGTGGTCTTACCAGTGATAGGTGGTATTTTGGTGATCATTTTCCATCCTTCATACTGAATAGATAAGTGGAAACCTTTTCACTAATTATTACTTCTTCCCTGAAAGAGTCACTTGAGAACACTCCTCATGTTTGTATGATTATGGACCACAGCAAATGAGCTTTGTCTAGGAACAGCTAGGGGAGTCAATGTCACAATGTCGTTTTTAATGTAGACTTTAGGATACATAATGCCTCATTATTAATATTAGGATTATTAACACCCATTATTATAATTAACACCTATTATCATCGACTATAGACCGGGCAAATAGTAGAATATGCTATTATTATTATATAATGCCTTATTATGATGATTATTACTAATAAGGAGGCATTATATAATAACAATAATAATAGTATACTCTACTATTTGCCGGGTCTCTAGGTTCTGATAACAGGTGTTACTTATTCACCAGCTAAACAATGCACATTTTATCAACCTCAAAAGGATGAAAGGCTGTGTGGATCCGCTGGGTTCGAACCTGTGACCTTCAGGTTGCACAGAGATTACCACAATGGTTGAAGCAGTCAAATCAGCTATCTTACATCATTTTCAGCAGAATAAGAATCAGGTAAAGCAGCAGATTGCTAAGTTGGACGCTAGAAGGGATACACGGTAAGCTGGACGGTGCGGTGCTTGCGGACAGATCGCACTTGTGGCCCTGGTAGTGCAATGGAGGTGTCCCTGGCATTATTGCAAGGCAAATACCCAGCATAACGTGGGCAATGCGGGACGAACTATACCATTACTGTGCCATAACACACACTACATAGAAGACACAAAATAACAGGTTAACCTAGAGCTCTAGAACAGCTGCAGGGGTGGGGTTCAGTCCAGTTGGTCACTGCCCCCCCCCCAGTTGCAACGCTCCATAATCAGCAGTCCATTTACTCACCTGTGTGACGTCGGCTCTGTCTTGCTGGGATCTGGAGCTTGGTGCTGAAAAATTGCTATCCACATTCACTTTTGCACTGCATTGTTCTACCACAGAGATGGGGAAAGCGGATAAAATACAGGCGAAGCTACAGTTTGACCGCCAAGGGACCGGAAGTGGACGTGTAGCAGAACAGGAGGACCCAGAAGAACCGGCCCCGGAACCAGAGTCGGGAGGGGAACTACGCCAAGTATTAACAGCAATGCAGACCACATTAACCACCATTGATGGGAAGATAACCGCCCTAACATACCGTGTGGACAGACTATCATAAAGGATGGATAAGCACACAGAACTCCAAGATATGGTGGAACGTAGAGTATCTGACACGGAAGACGCCCAAAATGCCGCAGCGGAGACTCCGCGAAAATTGGAAAAGACGATTAAGGCAAAGGTAGAACATTTAGAGGCGCACTCTAGGCGAAATAACCTCCGTATACTTGGAATTGCAGAGACCACTAACACGGGCAACATTGAGCGCTTTGTGGAAAAACTACTGATGGAATTGATGGGAGCTGAGAACTTCTCCAATTTATTTGTGGTGGAGAGGGCGCATAGATTGCTGGCACTGCAGCCATCACCGGGAGCAAGACCCCAGCCCATCATAGCAAGGCTCCTGAATTACAGGGACAGAGATGTTGCGTTGCGCCGTACCAGGGAATTACGGACTCTCAAATATGAAGCTATAGAAATCTCCATATATCCTAATTTTACGGCAAAAGTCCAGGACGCACGCAAAAAGTTTGCGCCAATAAACAGAAAGCTGAAAGAAATTAACGTTGCTTACGCGATGTTATACCCAGCCAAGCTTAAAATTACCATAAACGGCAGTTCCAGGATATTCGGAGACCCTCTGAATGCGCAGCAATTTCTACAACAAAAGACCAAAGTGTACAACCAGTGGAAATCACCCAGGGGAGGAGAGAACGACTCAGGCTGCACCTCAGGTTTGGATGACCAAGGGTAAACTATCAGACTAAACCGAATATCATAGCAAGGTATAATCAACTGCAGGCTGTCCAACTCTAAAACACAAGAATGGAGAACTATTAACCCCTTCCATGCGTCGGACGCGCGGGAGCCGTCCGACGCATAAGTTCTCATATGCGGACGGCTCCCGCGCGTCCGACGCCATTGCTGAAGAAATCCCTCTGGTGCAGGCACCAGAGGGATTTCTTTTACTTCCCAAAGCCTCGGGAGCTGGGGAAGAGCTTCCCAGCTCCCGAGGCCCCGCCGCGTTTCTGTGAAATGACGATCAGCGCGCACGTCGCGCGGACGCAATTCCACAGAGCCAGGACTGAAATGAGCCTTTAGGCTCATTTCAGTTTCACTTTCTACGTGCTCAGGCGGCTATCTCAGCCCCCTGAGCACGTAGAAAGACGGGAGAGGTATCATTTTACTCGGGAGACTGAGAGGAACGCTGTGGGGTAGGATATTTGTGCCGGCACAGTGATTCCACCCAAAAATGTGGAAAATGTGTTTTTTTCAGCTAAATTTGAGGTTTGCAGGGCATTCTGGGTAGGGAAACATTGGGGGATCCACGCAAGCCATACCTCGCTGGACTCCCCGGGTGTCTAGTTTTCAGAAATGTGTGGATTTGGTAGTTTCCCAAGATAGCCGCCTGAGCCAGGGGCCAAAACCCAGGTGACCCCTTGCAAAACCAGGTTGTTTTGTGATAGGTCATTTTGATGTCTCCTCAATACGTTTTGGGCCCTTGCCTGTCGCGGGTACTTCACCCACCTACGCGAGTGAGGTATCATTTTTATCGGGAAACCTGGGGGAACGCTGGGAGGTAGGAAATTTGTGGATCCACGTAGATTCCAGAACTTTCCCAGACAGAAATTTGAGGAAAAAGTGATTTTTTTCAGCTAAATTTGAGGTTTGCAGGGGATTCTGGGTAGGAAAACGTTGGGGGACCCACGCAAGTCATACCTCGCTGGACTCCCCCGGGTGTCTAGTTTTCAGAAATGTGTGGGTTTGGTAGTTTCCCAAGATGGCCGCCGAGCCCGGGGCCAAAAACCCAGGTGACCCCCGTTGCAAAACCAGGTTGTTTTGTGATTGGTCATTTTGATCTCTCCTCAATACGTTTTGGGCCCTTGCCTGTCGCGGGTACTTGACCCACCCATGCGAGTGAGGTATAATTTTTATCAAGAGACCTGGGGGAACGCTGGGTGGTAGGAAATTTGTGGATCCACGTAGATTCCAGAACTTTCCCAGACAGAAATTTGAGAAAAAAGTGATTTTTTCAGCTAAATTTGAGGTTTGCAGGGGATTCTGGGTAGGAAAACGTTGGGGGACCCACGCAAGCCATACCTCGCTGGACTCCCCCAGGTGTCTAGTTTTCAGAAATGTGTGGGTTTGGTAGGTTTCCCTAGATGGCCGCCGAGCCCTGGACCAAAAACGCAGATGCCCCCTATGTATCCGAAAACGACCTGGTTTTTCAAGGGGGGGTCACATGAGTTTTGGTCCCACGCTGGCGGCCATCTAGGAAACCTACCAAACCCACACATTTCTGAAAACTAGACACCTGGGGAGTCCAGCGGGTATAGCTTGCATGGTCCCCCAACGTTTTCTTACCCAGAATCCCCTGCAAAACTCAAATTTAGCTGAAAAAAATCACTTTTTTTTCTCACATTTCTGTCTGGGAAAGTTCTGGAATCTACGTGGATCCACAAATCTCCTACCACCCAGCGTTCCCCAGGTCTCCCGATAAAATGATACCTCACTGCGTGGGTGAGTCAAGCACCGCGACAGGCAGGGGCCCAAAATGTATTGAGGAGACATCAAAATGACCCATCACAAACAACCTGGTTTTGCAAGGGGTCACCTGGGTTTTGGCCCGGGCTCGGCGGCCATCTTGAAACTACCAAACCCACACATTTCTGAACACTAGACACCCGGGAGTCCAGAGAGGTATGGCTGCGTGGGTCCCCAACGTTTCTACCCAGAATCTCCTACAAACCTCAAATTTAGCTGGAAAAAAATCCCTTTTTCTCAAATTTCTGTCTGGGAAAGTTCTGGAATCTCGTGGATCCACAAATTTCCTACCACCCAGCGTTCCCTCAGGTCTCCGATAAAATGATACCTCACTCGCGTGGGTGGGTCAAGTACCCGCGACAGGCAAGTGCCCAAAACATATTGAGGAGACATCAAAATGACCCATCACAAAACAACCTGGTTTTGCAAGGGGGGGGGGTCACCTTTGTTTTTGGACCCCGGCTCGGCGGCTATCTTGGGAAACTACCAAACCCACACATTTCTGAAAACTAGACACCCGGGGAGTCAGCGAGGTATAGCTTACGTGGATCCCCAATATTTCCCTACCCAGAATGCCCTGCAAACCTCAAATTTAGCTGAAAACACATTTTCCACATATTTTTGGGTGGAATCACCGTGCCGGCACAAATATCCTACCTCACAGCGTTCCTCTCAGTCTCCCGAGTAAAATGATACCTCACTTGTGTGGGTAGGGCAAGGGCCTGTGACCGGGAAGAGCCCAAAACATTGGGTTTTAGGATATAGCACCGACAATTCTAAGCGCTACATTTTTTTAAAAATGCGTTTTTAGCCAATTCTGCATTGGACACCCACACAAGTGAGGTATCATTTTACTCGGGAAACCAAGGAGAATGCTGTGGGGTAGGACATTTGTGACGGCACAGTGATTCCACGCACAAATATGTGGTTTTTTCAGCTAAATTTGAGGTTTGCAGGGGATTCTGGGTAGGGAAATGTTGGGGGATCCACGCAAGCCATACCTCGTTGGACTCCCCCGGGTGTCTAGTTTTCAGAAATGTGTGGGTTTGGTAGGTTTCCCTAGATGGCGGCGAGCCCGGGGCCAAAAAACCAGGTGCCCCCCCCAAAACCAGGTAGTTTTGTTCTAGGTAATTTTGAAGTCTCCACAGTACGATTTGGACCATTTCCTGTTGCAGCCACTATGCCTACCCACACATGTGAGGTACCATTTTTATCGGGAGACCTGGAGGAACGCTGGGTAGTAGGAAATTTGTGTCAGTCCGGTGATCCTACAACTTTCTCACATATAAATTTGAGAAAAAATTGATTTTTTCAACAAAATTTGAGGTTTGCAGGGGATTCTGGGTAGGGAAATGTTGGGGGACCCACGCAAGCCATACCTTGCTGGACTCCCCCGGGTGTCTAGTTTTCAGAAATGTGTGGGTTTGGTAGGTTTCCCTAGATGGCCACTGACCCTGGGGCCAAAAACTCATGGGATCCCCCCTTGCAAAACCAGGTTGTTTTGTGATAGGTAATTTTGATGTCGCCTCAATTGGTTTTGGGCCCTTGCCTGTCGCGGGAACTTGACCCACCCACACAAGTGAGGTACCATTTTTCTCGGAAGGCTTTGGGGAATGCGGGGTGGGTGGAATTTTGTGGATCCACACAGATTCCAGAACTTTCCACCACAGAAATGTGAGGAAAATGTGTTTTTTTTAACACATTTTGAGGTTTTCAAGGGATTCTGGGTAACAGAACCTGGTGAGAGCCAGACAAGTCACCCCATCCTGGATTCCCCTGCGTGTCTAGTTTTCAAAAATGTATAGGTTTGCTTGGTTTCCCTATGTGCCGGCAGAGCTAGGGTTCAAAATCTACAGCTAGGCACTTTGCAAAAAAAGGGTCCGTTTTCACTGTGAAAATGTGATGTGTCCAGGTTGCGCTTTGGGCCGTTTCCTGTCGGGCGCACTAGGCCTAGCCACACAAGTGAGGTACCATTTTTCTCGGAAGACTTTGGGGAACACGGGGGGGGTGGAATTTTGTGGATCCACGCAGATTCCAGAAATTTCCAACACAGAAATGTGAAGAAAAAAGTGTTTTTTTGAACAAATTTTTAGGTTTGCAAGGGATTCTGGGTAACAGAACCTGGTGAGAGCCAGTCAAGTCACCCCATCCTGGATTCCCCTGGTGTCTAGTTTTCAGAAATGTATAGGTTTGCTAGGTTTCCCTAGGTGCTGGCAGAGTTAGGGTTCAAAATCTACAGCTAGGCACTTTGCAAAAAAAGGGTCAGTTTTCACTGTAAAAATGTGGTGTGTCCACATTGCGTTTTGGGCCGTTTCCTGCGGCGGGCACTAGGCCTACCCACACAAGTGAGGTACCATTTTTCTCGGAAGACTTTGGGGAACACGTGGTGGGTGGAATTTTGTGGATCTACGCAGATTACAGAACTTTCCACCACAGAAATGTGAGGAAAATGTGTTTTCTTTTGATACATTTTGAGGTTTGCAAGGGATTCTGGGTAACAGAACCTGGTGAGAGCCAGACAAGTCACCCCATCCTGCATTCCCCTGGGTGTCTAGCTTTCAAAATTGTATAGGTTTGCTAGGTTTCCCTAGGTGCCGGCAGAGCTAGGGTTCAAAATCTACAGCTAGGCACTTTGCAAAAAAAGGGTCAGTTTTCACTGTAAAAATAAAGTGTGTCCACGTTGCGTTTTGAGCCGTTTCCTGTCGCGGGCACGAGGCCTACCCACACAAGTGAGGTACCATTTTTATCCAGAGACTTAGGGTAACACAGAATTGTAGAGCAACTGTTATTACCTATTGACCTTTGATGCATTTCTGCCTTCCAAATGAAAGACAATGTGTAAAAAAGAAGTCATTTTGAAAAATGACCTATAATTCTCATGCTAGTATGGGTACTCACAATTTCGGAAATTTGCAAATATCTACTGTTTCTAGACTCTATCAGGGAAGGGGAATTCGTATCGCCCGACGCCCGAGACATCTAGATTTCTTGCAAGGGCAAGAAGTTTTAATGTCTGTGTTGTCCTAAGGACAAGTAGACCATGCACTATAGTAAATTTTGACACCTGACGGAAACAAAGTGCTTTATAGAAGAGCCAGTCACATTACACAAGGACGCATTCATATTTTATTGCTGTAGGCACGGGAAGGTTAAAAGATTTGTCCGGACTCACAGGATGTAGAACAGATGCTGAGAACCGAACCTAGTTACCCAGCTCCAAAGTCGGCCGCTCTGGCTGTTAGGCCAAATCGTCTCCAGTGAATATGAGCATGATTAAGTTTAAATTGGCAGGTTCCATACAGAAATTGCACAGCGCTGTCAGCTAAGAGGTTTTTGTCTTTCTCCACGAATCTTTCCTGTGGCTTCGGGGCTCCTCTTCTTGCCCTTTTATTCCTTAGAGCAAGAGGGAAACATGACGCAGCATCTGCAGTCCGAGAACAGCCATAGCATCGGCGGGTAAGAGCCTGGCGGACTGTGCTCTCTCCTGGGCTCTCTGTTCACCCTTCGGATGTGCTGCCCTTGGGCCTCTCAGATACAGCCCGCAGGTCGCTCCCCACTCACTCGCATTTGAGGCCTGCAGTGAAGTAATTCACGGGCCACTCCCTTCGCACATTTTGCTCCCCACTGGCCTCATCTGCAGCCCCTGCTCCCCACCCTGGACATCTCATGTTTCAACCAGGGTCTACATTAAAGCTCCTTACTTTCCCTACGGCTCTCATGCAGCCTCCTGGCCCACCGGCCGTTACTTCCCTTTCCATGAGCCTCTCACGTCTTACCCGGTGCCTGCACTATGCTTTTTCTCTCCTCGTGGCTTATCTGGTCCTGCCTCTTGCCAATGCCTTCTACCTAGAAAACTAGGTGTCCTCCACTTGTCCCTTCAACATCCGGGAATAAGAGGCCGAAAGAAGAAATTAGAAGGTGAAAAATGCCTGTCTAGGCAGGTTTGCAAGTAATGTTTTTACCACAAACTAAAAGCCCTGAGCCTTAATTTCAATTAAATGTTACCAAAATCTTGCACTTAAAATTGTCAGGGACTTTACATGCTTTTCTGTGCAGCAGTAAGCATGACTTTAGGGAAGCACTGGGGCGCTAGACTAAGGGTGATCTCTTCTATAGCCAGGACGAAAGGCATCCATTTACAAGGTCTGCTGGGGGATAGGTGACCACAGGGACTGAAGCTCTAGTCTCACTGAAGACAGGCATTCCCACAGGCATACCAATAACACATATTTTATCTAATTTATGGCAAGCAAGTTTCTGAAAGCTCTTTTGATCTAGCTGCCCCTGCAAACAGTATTAAAGTTCTGGTCAAACCACTTGCTCCTATGATGTTTAGAAACATATAGTTGTTTTAGGTAGCGCTTAGTACAAGGGGTTAACCTATATCTAAGCACAACCAATCCTGAAATATTAGGACAGGAGGACCATGAAAACTTAACACTTGCCCAGGATCACACAATGTGGTTAAGTGGTTGTGATTAGAGGTTAGAGGCTCCGAACCCTCGTATGGCAGCCGAGAATTAAGCCACATTTCAATAAGAGCCTGGTGCATTGTGTGCCTACATGAGGCAGAAATGTACTTCAAATGTACCGGGAGGGGTAAATAGTTAAAGCAGCATGTATGGTAGGACAGTGTGTTTATGCAGTGCACAGAAAAGCGCTTCTTAAAAATAGATAGGAAAGTAAACTCGGTTGAGAAGATAAGTGTGTCCAAAGAAATCTGCCTCTAGTGCCCCAGATTCTCTTTCTCAGCTACATCTTGCAATGGAGCTGAACATGAAATGCCACCACAGATCCAAGGCTCTTAATCCCAGGCAGTCAATAATGACGTTTTTTTCTGCTGGAAAGTAATCACATGCAAAGCAAGTAAATACACTACATGGAAAAGTTCCAGTTAGAAGCTGCTTAAAGCAGAAACAGCTAACTTTGCAAACCTCTCAGGAGAGCCAGTAGAAGCAATTGAATGTGTACTTATGCTATGTGTCAGCCAGCATAAATGACAAAAGTACCAACTATAGAACCTCCTCTACTTGCTATGTAACACCCCGTGCCCTACTGCCTTCCTTTCCCTTTCTGCCCTCTACCATCCATCTAGTTCGCTGTGTTTCTCATCTCCCTTTTCTGTTAAACCCCGAACCATCTCTCTTCTTTAAAAATCAGCATAACCATACTTTTGTTGTATTCCATCCCCTGAAGCCATAAGTGGTTCCTTCTTTAACACCTCTCCCGTTTTTAGCTGTTAACTAATGGGCCATCAGTGGTTCCCACTGTAACCCCTGCCTAAGGGCATCACTGCCTTCCTCTGCAACTCCTCCTGCTCACCCAGTTACATCACTGCCACCCTGTGTAACACCTCCCTCAGGACATCACTGCTTCCCTCTGTAACTCACCCTGCACACCCCATATACATCACTGGCTCTCCATGTAACCTCTTGGTCATCACTGACTCCCATTGTAATACCTTTTCCATCTCTAGAGCCCAAGTAATGTTGATGTGAATGTTTGTAAGTGTTGTCACCTCTGTCATACATGTGATGGCAGGGGTTTCCCATGTTCTGGTGTCAGGGAATGCCTAGAACATGTTACACCTGGAGGACACTGACAGGTGCTTCCTCTTAAACTTCTTGTGTATAGTGTACAGGTGCAACACTTGCCTCTGTAGTCTCTATTGACTTGTTCTCTGGCTGCTGTCCTGAGGGAGACACCTACAGATTTGTGAAGTATTAATCAAATACTGGGGATATTATCCATTATTGGAGGCTGAATACTGGTGCTACCACCTCCATATTAACCTCATGACCAAGGTGACTGTCACGTCTACTGTAAGTTCATTATTTTCATCCTTTTTTCCATTCCTCTTTCTTCTTTTGCAAATGTTCTTAAATCTCCACTCTTCCCATCTCTCTCTGACTTTTTATGTTTTTTTTTTTAACACCCACCTATGTCACTCTTTCTTTAAGTTGCCATTGATTTTTTTACCCTATTCCATAACCTCTCCTTCCTTTCTGTCTAGCTGCAAACTTGAGAGATGGCTTTCTGGGACAAAATGATGGTTGAGCACATCTGGATAGCACAAAGTAAAAACTATTCATAAGTTGTTGTTTCTGGTCAAAATCCTCTGTGTCTGCACCCAAGACCCTTTCAAAATGCCCCCACAATTTGCTAGAGTACTCTCAAGCCTCCATTTGAAAAGATGGGGAAAGTTTTGAAAACAAACAAGTTAATTTAGCGTGCTACTCGCCGAAAAAGCACTTCAACGCCTCGTCAGGGGTAGTAAGCGCTATATAAATGCAATTACAGTACAATACAATTCTTCTGGCTTTTGTCATCAGGCCCCTGAGTTTTGTTGCTAGATTTGTCCTGCCAGTCACCTTATTCATGTTTCTTCCTGGGTGTCTGCTTATACCACAGTGTAATTTATTTAAAAATGCAAGTCTTTGGGGTTCCAGATCTTGAAAGCGGACCTTTCCAGATTAACAACACGTTTGGGACCCGATAACACTGCATACATGATCTTTACTAGTAGATCAAGCCAGAACCCACTGGCATCCATCAATGGACAAATGTAACCGGAATTTCTCTGAAATGGAAATTCCAAGACTTTGCCACATGGAAGCAAAAAGTAAGCAACCTTCCACTCTCTGCCCCCACAGAGAGTGATCTGCATATTGTGAACCCAATAGAGCAATATTTTTGTGAAATATCTTTAGAACACAATATGTTTGTCAACAATACTCTGTCATACAATCATTATTTGAAGACAGACTGTCCTGACTGGAAAATTACTGTTTCAGCAAGTGCTAACCACTCCTGTTCCTGGCCTACTGAAAGCAGCTCTGATTTGTCCATAAAGCCTAACACCACAGCTTTTCTCATGGTTACATTTCTGTCCCAAGTCTGCTGCAGAGGCATGCCACCATCCAAAGGGAACATTAAGGTTTCAATCACTGCAGTCAATCACTGTCACAGTATACACATACCAGCTTACTTTCACTGGCACACATTTCTGCAGCTTGTACCTTAGGGTGCTGAGACTAACAATATCCATAAGAGAAGCAATGGTACTTGCTTGGTCTCAGTATCATCCACTTACATAAGTTATTTTAGATAAGCAATTCAGAACATGAACTTTCTTTGTGCCAGCTTCATATAACTAGCAGGTGCAGGGCAGTTAGCCCCGGCCTCTACTTAAGACCTCTTGGATCGTCAGTCTGCGATCTCTTTCAAGAGTGCCTGATACTCTAATAATACTCTTTAACATAAATTGGGTCTTGGGCTTGTTGAAGATATTACTGGCCAGCCAACCAGTATCGCAATTAACTCTCATGCACACCTCAATAATACTTCTAGAACTGTCTGTGTTCACTTTGGGAATGTTGAGATAATTTCTACAGCACAGGCCTAAATGTACCCCAGCCCCAAATTGGCTGCAGGAGTTTCATAACATAATGTCATAGTGTCCAATTTGTACAAGTGAAAAGCTCACACATTTCGATAGATGATTCTTTGATCTATGTGGGCTGAAATCTGCAGAACCATCCCCTAAAAAAGGAAGTTGTCTTCTGCCCTTCCCAGGAGAGCTAGTTAAGTCATGGTTCACTGTGCAGGGCACTCATATATAGACATTGTCACAGATCATATTCATATCCACCTCTGCCTCCTCTAAGATATTTTGTAGATACCGGTTTGGTTCTAGCTGATTTGTGCACAGGGTAAAGTGTAATTTCTGATTCCTGTATGCTTTCTCTTTGTTTACATTGTTCTCCCAAGAGGCAGCTTCACTGCTTCAAGCACTAGGATGTCTAAAATGCACTCTCTAAGACCAAACTTACACTTTTGGCGGTCAGTTTAATTGATTTAGGGAATAGGTAAGACAAGTAGATTTCTTTGCAGGACAAGTAGTTTTCTGCACAATTTTGTCCACTGGACAAGTACATTTTTTAAACAATTCCACACCCCTGCTCTATATTTTTCGTTCCAATTTCAGAAATACATAGGTGTCTCTCATACCGATTTTTCCATGTATATATTTTCCCAAATTAATTGCTATATACCCGGTATATAATAAAAAACCATTGCAAGACGCTGCTCAGTTATTGGCTCTGGGTTCGTCGGGTTCTTGGTGAACCTACAAGTCCTATATATCCTCACAACCAGAAAGGTCCAGCGGATGTAATGGTTTATTGCTTTCATACAGCTGTCATAATTAGAAGAAGTTACAGGTGAAAATGTTGACACAAATGGCTGTTTTTTTCAACTAATTTTCAATGTTTCCTATATTCAATGGTTAGTTTCTATAAAGAAACCTTGAAGGATCTACACAAATGACCCCTTGCTGAATTCAGAATTTTGTCTACTTTTCTAAAATGTATAGCTTTCCAGGATCCATTATTGCTTTCATACCCATTTCTACCATTAACTGGAAAGAGGTTCAAAGCACAAAAAATAGCAAAAATAGGCTATGTCCCAGAAAAATGCCAAAACTGTGTAAAACATTTTGGTTTTCTGACAAAAGTCTGCTTGTCCCTGAAAGCTGGGAAGATGGTGATTTCAGCACCACAACCCTTTTGATACCATTTGCAGGGAAAAACCAGACGCTTTCATCTGTAGCCCTTTTTCCCCAAAACCCAAAATTTAGCTGTATTTTGGCTAATTTCTGGGTCCCTCTCAGGGGAATCCACAAACCCTGGGTACCTTTAGAATCCCCATGATGTTGGAAAAAAGGACGCAAATTTGGCGTGGATACCTTTATGTGGTCAAAAAGTTACAGGGGCCTAAGCGCGAACTACCCCAAATAGCCAAAAAAAGGCTTAGCACAGGGGGGGGAAAGGCCTAGCAGCGAAGGGGGGGTTAATACAGACACCGAGTAATATCTCCAAACATGGGAGAAAAGAACCGAGTCAGACAACTGTGCCCAGCCCGGGAAAGACAAGTATAAATTATGTGAGGACGTGTGCTATTGGCACACTGAAGCTATTGGTCACGCAGCCCTCCCGCTGTGTAACAACGCAGGGGTGTCCAGCAGGCCGCTATCGCCCCCATGTGTATGCCACAACCTGTATCTACAACTGTAAGGGGGGGGTCGAGGAGGGGGGAGTTTGGGGAACTGAGTTACAGGAGGGGCATGTCTCTGATACAATTGGGGTATCCGAGTGGGAGGAGGGAGGGAACCTGCTGGGGTTGAGAACGGTGCATATAAGCACCAAACGATATGTTACACTTGAGCCACTGTCCATCTTCACCATCCAAACCTCTTCATACCAAAAGATATTCATAAATAAGGTGTGTAATGGCACCGACTAGTAGACCCCTGACCCTACTCACCTGGAATGTAAGAGGCTTAAACAATTCGCGAAAGGTCAGACAGATACTGGCCTATTTAGAAAGACATGGAGTAGAAGTAGCATGTCTGCAAGAAACGCACCTGGCGGCACAGGTAGAACTTAATGTAGGGGCTAGATTGGCATCCATACGAATTGCATCTAAATCACGGACTCTCGCGGCCCATACATTATTGTGCAGGGCAACTTTAGTGGCATGAATTTGACGATTGTTAATGTTTATGGCCCTCATACGGATGATCCAACTTTTTTTTTTAATTACATTTTTTTATGAACATGTAACAAAGCTGTACATACAAAGCGCATTTATATTGCATCTATAATCCCTTTTTTGAGGTTGAAGTATCAACATACATTAAAAAAGTAGAACCTTGACTGGAAGTGAACACTTTGGTACAATTTATCCCATCTATAGTCCTCGGTATGTCTGCCATGCCTTCCAGACTTTCTCCCCTTTCTTGGGGACACCCTCTGCTTTTATAAATCATTTGTTCCGCTTGCCAACACCAGTCTAAGTCATTTTCCCATTCCTCCAGTGTCTGGGTGGAAGTCGTCCCCCATTTCTTTGCTGCGTTGCGCTTCCCAACCACCGCGGCCAATTCCAGCCATTGTTTTACATGTCGTGGCCAGTCCTCATTTGCCTCAGTAATTAGGATCCACTACCTCCGACATTGCATTAGCTATCTTTTTCCAGTATTCCTGAAGGATCGGGCAGTACCAGAGCAAGTGGTAGAAGGACCCCTCCAACCCACAACTTCTTTGGCATTTTGTATTTTCACTTTTCCCCAGTTTACATAGCACAGACCTAGGGTAATATACTCTATGCAGTATTTTAAGCTGTATAAGGCGGAACCTGGCTCGAATCGCCACCTCTCTCTGACCCTGTAGTACTTCCAACCATTGCTCATCATCTAAGGCCTCGACGTCTTGCTTCCATGCCGCTCGCATTGTGTTCATTGGGTCTGGGGCATTGTTGACTATTTTTTTTATAGAATAAAGATATTGTCTTTTCACATATCCGCTACGTCAATATCCTGTCTTCGAATGGTGCGGCCTCCTTTAGTGTTTCTCCTTCAATGATGTGTTTTCGTAATGCATGCCCTAGTTGTGTGTATCTCAGCCACTCCCCTTGTCCCATCGTGTACTCGCTTTGCAAATCCAAAAATGTAATGTACTCCCCACCTCTCCAGATGTCTCCTAGTGTCTCGATCCCAAGCAGTTCCCATTTAGCGAAGCCGTCCAGGCTACTTACCTCTCTCAAAAAGTCCCCTGCCCAGAGTGGCGTCATCCCTGAGAGTTTTCTCTCCCACCCCAGGTATTTCGTGGCCACTTTCCACACCCTGAAACCAGTTCCTGTGCACACGCATACAAGTCAAGTGAAAGTTCAAAGTATTGTTGGCGGAAATATCGAGGCAAGTAATGTTTCTTTGGAGGGTTCTCTTGTCTTTATTCAAAAGATACCCAAAGTGCAGCCAACACGTGTTTCGTCAATAGGGCGTAACCCTTGACTTCTTCAGGGCTGTTACGCAGTGAATGGTATCTTGGACCTAAAAACCGGTGATAATTCCGACCCGGTAGGTCATAAATGGTCCAATTAATTTCTTCCAAAGTATATGTAAAAGTAAACGAGTTGCCGTGAGTCTTCAGTTCAGGGTATCCAATATCCAAAATTGTGAAACTGTAACGGGAAATGCCGCAGTAGGCACTCCAAAGACAATTTTGGATATTGGATGCCCTGAACTGAAGACTCACGGCAACTCATTTACTTTTACATATACTTTGGAAGAAATTAATTGGACCATTTATGACCTACCGGGTCGGAATTATCACCGGTTTTTAGGTCTAAGATACCATTCACTGCGTAACAGCCCTGAAGAAGTCAAGGGTTACGCCCTATTGACGAAACACGTGTTGGCTGGACTTTGGGTATCTTTTGAATAAAGACAAGAGAACACTCCAAAGAAACATTACTTGCCTCGATCTTTCCGCCAACGATACTTTGAACTTTCACTTGACTTGTATGCGTGTGCACAGGAACTGGTTTCAGCAAATTTCCGACCCTTGGGTCTCAAAACTGAGGGTTTAGGGGTTTTCCCTCACCTGTAGCACCGCTAATACTGCTTCATCCGTTTTTGTTTACCTCACGTTAATTGGCGAGCGCCAAGGTATTTTCCTGTGTTAAATTATCCCCCATTTTGTTAGCAGCTTTCCACACCCTCACTACTGTTCTTGTATGTGCGGGAGATGTTTATCAATGCGCTTTCTATAGAGTAAATCCTGCGGGCCTAGTGTTCCCATGATCAGTCTATCTACCCTATATGCAGTTCTGCCCTGTAATCAAACATCCAGCCATTAACATTCACCAGCTGTGAGGCCCAGTAGTAACTACGTATGTCGGGTACTACTAGTCCTCCATCAAAAACCCCACTCTGGAGCTTGCTTAGTGCAATACGTGGGACTGCCCCGCTCCACAATAGTGTCCGAATTTCTGAGTCCACCCTCTGAAAGAAGGCAGGGGGCACCTCGAATGGTGAATTTTGTAGCATGTAGAGTAGTTGTGAGAGTCATCATTTTATACAGAGCTGGACGACCCATCAGCGTCAGCGGGAGCGTGCTCCAGTGTTTTGCATCTACTATGAGACTTTCCAGTTGACGCCCTAAGTTCTGCTTATAGAACTCGTCTTGTTCCCGTGTAATACGGATCCCTAGATATTTGAAGTCTTTCTATTGCATGGGTACTATACATCTAGATGTTAAAGTGGGGGGACCTCCGGAGAGTGGAAACAACAATGATTTGTCTCAGTTGATCCGGTACCCTGAGTATTCTCCGAATATACGAAAGATCTGTAAGATACGGTCTATTGATTGCCTCGGCTTTGTCACGTATAGTAATATATCGTCGGCGTAGAGAGATATACGATCTTCCCACTCATCTCCCACCGGGATACCCCAAGTCAATGGGTCCTGTTCATCCACGCCGCTAAAGGCTCCAGGGCTAGCGCAAAGAGGATTGGTGAGAGTGGGCAATCCTGTCTGGTACCCCTTTGTAAGGTAAATGTGCGGGACACTGTTGCGTTGACCCTCACCCTAGCCAGGGGTTGGTTATATAGAAGTTTAATCCAGGCAATAAATTTGGGACCGAGACCAATATGTTCCAAGACTGCGAACAGATGATTCCACTCTACGCTATCAAAGGCCATACTCGCGTCCAAAGACAGGAGGGCCGTCTGTTTCGTTGATTGTGTCTGGGTTAAATGTAGTATCCCAAATAGCCGACGAAGGTTTAACCTAGTGCTACGGTGCGGCATGAATCCTGATTGGTCTGCGTGAACGAGCTTCTCGATCATTCCGGCTAGTCTCGTGGCCAGATGTTTGGCAAGTACTTTCACTTGAAAATTTAGAAGTGAGATGGGCCTATACGATCCGCAACTATTGGGTTGTTTACCAGGTTTCTATATTACCGTTATTACTGCTGTACGCTGATCCTGGGGAAGCATGCCAACTTGCAAAGCCTGATTAAACATATTTAGCATATGCTCCGCCGTTACGTCCACCATGGCTTTGTATAGTTCTACTGGCAGGCCATTAGGGCCCGCTGCTTTCCCCAATTGTAGAGCCCGAGCGGCATCACCAATTTCCTCTACAGGCAGATCCTCGTCTAAGCTTTCCCTGTCTTCGGGGGCGTGGCTTAGCCGGATGCAAAATGGCCGCACCTTGAGTGGGCTCTGCCGGCCAAGCCAAAAATCCTTTATCATCCTGCAGACGCCACACTCACCGCCACTGGGTACCACGCCATCGCCACTCACCTGACCTTGGGCCAAGGCTTGAGCCCACTCCTGACCTCCTGGGACGTCGCTGGGCCGAGTTCCGCCGATGTGTGTGCCCTGAGCCTGGGCCCTGCGGCGAGTGCAGCCGTCCCAGCCTCCTCGGAGCCGACTACTTGTGCCCGATTGTGGACTCTGCTCGGCGCCTCCTCTCCTCGACCACCGGAGCCGGTAGGTGCTGCTGCTGTGGGGGCACTGTGGCGGGACTAAGGGCGCGCCCGTCGTACCACCCGGCCCGGCCTGCATACTATCGGGCGCCATTCTTCATTCCCAGGCGCCCGCCGCTCCGGACTTCCCCATCGGGCCTGGCGACGCGGGCGGCACGCTCTCCTTGACCCCCCGCTACACGCTGCTCCCCTCCTGCTGCGGCTCCCCGAGGTAACCTCCAGCGGCTGCTGGGTCGGGCCCGCTAGTAAATCGGCCCCTTTTCTGCAGCGGCCTGACTCCCTGGACGGGGTGCTCCCCTTGAGGCGATCCGTGCACTGTGCACCCACCCGCAGACTCTCTGCCGGCCACCTGCCGCCATCACCCGCGGGCACCGCCAGTGATTTCCTGCGCCCGCCGGCCCCTCCTCCTGGGCCCAAGCCGGCCGTAGTGCCTCCTCCACAGCATTTGGCCGCCATCTCCTCAAGTCTGGCCGAGGAGTGTTCCGTGTTTCCCTGCTGGATCCCGCTGCCGCTGCTGCCCTGGGCTGGGGACATCTGCACAGTGCTGATCCTGTACTGCAACCGGACCGGTGCCCGTCCCACCCGGTTGGCCTTCCTCCTGTGGGCCTAGCCGCCCAGGCCCTGCGTGGTGCTCCCGGACCGTGCTGCGCCGCTGCCCCCTATGGCCTGCGCCCTCCTGGCAACAACTGCGGCTGGGCTGGTACTACTGCTCCTTCTGCTCCTCCGGCGGCCCTGCTCACTGCCCACATAGGTTGCCACCACACCGTTCCGGCCCACCTCCCTCAAGCTGGTCTTCATCGCCTCTATTTCGTATAGGTGGGTCAGCAGGCCATCCGCCGCGGCCAATTGGAGCTGGACTTGGCGCCGGCGGTCTTCACGCCTCTCCTGCAACCAGCCCACCTGTTCTCTGCCTCCAGACGTCGTCGCAACCGCCTGCTGGGCCTTCCCCATTGCTGGTCCGCCGCCCTTTGGGTGCATTGGTCCTCACTCCATACCTGTGGCCTCTCTTCTGCTGCCTGGCTGTCCCCCTCGCCGGCGTTCTCCCGTCATGGGGAGAACCGATCCCAAGCAGCCCAAACTCACCTTCGATCAGCGCCGCCAGATGAGTCAGGAGGGCGCTGGCGCGGACGGGGGTGATCCCCTGGCTCCATCGGAAATGGCACAGTCTCGTGAGGACGATCTGAAGGCCATCACACTGGACGTCAAGTCCACTGTCACCGGCATAGCAGCTCAGCTGGACCAGCTGTCGGCCCGCCTGGACACGGTGAAGGCTCGGGTTGACTCCCATGATGCCCGACTCCTTCATGTTGAGACCAGGGTGTCTGACGCAGAGGACGCCGCCACCCAAGATCGCCAGAAATTGCTGCAGATGGACAAAATACTGGATGTCATCCAAAATAAGAACGAGGATTTGGAGGCGCGCTCCCGCAGGAGCAACCTCCGCATCACAGGAGTGCCCGAATCCACCAACATCTCTCGCATGGAGGACTATGTGGAACAATTGGCCCGGGAGCTCTTTGGCGATGTTCTTTCATCTGTTTTCATTGTTGAGCGGGCCCACCGTTCCCTCGGTCCGCGTCCTGGCCCTGGCCTCCCGGCCCGCCCCATCATAGCCAAAATCTTGAATTTCAGAGACCGTGACGCCATTCTTCGGGCGGCAAGGGAAAAAGGGGAAATTCGCCACCAGGGTAACTCTCTCATTCTACCCTGACTACACCACCGCGGTTCAGGCAGCACGCAGCGAGTTCTTACCGGCTAAACGGCTCCTTCAGAAGCACGAGATCTCCTACTCGCTGGCGTACCCGGCTAAACTGCGCATTAAACAAGGCTCCAAGACTCTTACTTGTCCGGATCCAAGAGAGGCGTTGGCGTTTGCCAAAAAACTTGACAGGTCACACCGCTCCTCGCCTGTCAACTCCCAAGCTGCTGCTGATGCTAATCTCAGTGACAATGACTGACCTGTTCTCAAGCCTGGATGTTATGTTTTTTTGCACTGTGTGTTATTCAGGCTTGTAATTTGCATTGAGACCGTTGGGTTCGCATTGCCTCCTAGGTCATTTTCGCTCATCGTTTTACAATTGGCGTGTGTTTCTCACTCCTAGATGTTCATTCCTGGTGTTTGCTGTCCCTTACGGCTTGGCCACCCTGTCTCTCTGGCAGGGGTGTATGCTGGGCGTCGCCATGCCCCCACGGGATAATTCCCATCACGGACACAGATTTTTCCCTTCCTAGTTGTGGGTCCCTGGGGTGGGTGTGGGTGGAATCTCAGCCTGATTGGGGGGTTGGTGTGGGTGCGGGGTTGTGGGACTTCCTGGGGTTTTCTGTCTTGGGGGTGGGTTCCGGGGGTTGGGTGTTTGGGGTCTGCAGCCTCCTTATGAGGCCACGTTGTTCTCTTCTGCACAGGCTCTAGATACGGGCCTTTTCGTGAACAGGTTCCTCTCCCATGCTCTCCAGATGCTTGCTGAGAGGATTGTATTGTTTGTATTGCTGGCCTTTCCTGGGGACTTCATTGTATCTTTGATTGTGCCACGCCATTATGTTTCCATGGTTATTACTCTGCCCTCCTTCCTCTTTTTTCATTGCACCGCTCACTGTGGCTGCACGCAGATCCTGCCTTCTCTTTCTCCCTTTCTGGACACTCCCTCCTCTGTTGCTCTTGGGGACCACGTTGTAGTTCTGATTGTGTCATGTCAATGTGATTCCACGATTATTGCACTGCCTTCCCTCCTTATTGTTCATAGCACCGCTCACTACAGTCGCGCACAGCTCCTGTCCTTTTTTTTACTCTTTCTGGACACTCCTTCCCCTGCCACAGCGCCATGACTGACACTACACTCTGGACCTGGAATGTCCGTGGGCTCAATGACCATCGCAAGTCACGTTTTGTCCATGCTCACCTCTCCCGGCACAAAGTGGACATCTGTTTTTTACAAGAGACCCATCTCCTACCGGCTACCGCCTCCAGACTCCTTTCCCGACATTGGGGTGAAATCCACTCTTCCTTTTACTCCAATTACTCACGCGGGGTGTCCATACTGCTGCGTAGGGGGCTCCCATGGCAGACCGCTCGAGTGTTCTGACCCTGGAGGGCGCTTCGTAATCCTTCACGGCACCCTACAGGCCCAGCCTCTGACGCTTGCTGCGTTGTATGGCCCCAACTGTGACAACCCGGACTTCTTTGCACAAGTCTGGCACCACATCTCCTCCTTTGGCCCTGCTGCTCTCCTCTGGGGGGGCGGGGTGATTTTAATGTGACATTGTCCGCCACTTTGGACCGGTCTGGCTCCCATGTCTCCCACCCGCGCGCGGCTTCACTCCTTAGCTCTATTCTTTTGGACAATTCCCTGTATGACGCATGGCGTCATGCTCACCCCACTGCGCGAGAGGGCACGTGTCACTGGCTCCCGCGGCTGCTGGTCTCGACTGGACTTATGGTTCACCACTCCGGACATTTTGGTCTGGCTCACCTCGGTGGATCATATGGCGCGCTCTCTCTCAGACCACGCTCCCGTTCGCCTATCCCTTCGCCTCCCGCACTCTCCTTGCCGAGCCTTCTCCTGGCAGCTTCCCCCTAATGCACTCCGCGACCCGGTCTTCTGCGACGAGATCCAAACCACAATCGTGAACTATTTTGAGCTCAACGAGGGTTCGGTGGATTCCCCATCCACGCTTTGGGAGGGGTTTAAAACAGTCATCCGCGGGGAATGCATCTCCAAGCAGTCTGGTGTCCTACGCGCCATCCGCGGCACCCTGGACAGACTTGAAAGGGAGATTAAGGCGCTCGACGCTTCCCACGCCCAGAATCCGCACCCTGAGGCGCTTGCTCAGATACGCGAGAAACTGACTGCCTTTGCCGACGAGGCTAACAGAGAACTGGTGTTTCTCGGCAGAGAGGCGCGGGCGCGCCGCTTTGGTGAGGGCGATCGCCCTGGCAAAACCCTCGCTAATCTCCTTCGCTAGCCTCGGGCGGCGTCGTACATTACTGCCCTCCGGGACGGCAGACCTGCTCGCACTACCTCCCCTGAAGAAATAAAGGCGCGCTTCACTACTTTTTACACACAACTATATACAGCCGTCGGTACCGTCGAGCGAGATCCTCGACCAATATTTCGATACTCTTCAACTCCTCTGACTTGACAGTCCACATCGGGAGTTTCTGGACGAGCCCTTCTCTAAAGAGGAGATTCTAGCGGCAATCAACGGCATGCCCGGTGACAAGGCCCCTGGTTCTGCCGGCCTCCTTCTACAAGGCCTTCGCCCCGCTTCTGATCCCTCATTTAGCTGCCATGTATATGGGGGGAACTGACACGGGTCAGTTCCCCTCATCGCTGCGTGAGGCTTTGTTAACTCTACTTCTCAAGCCAGACAATCCACCCGAGCAGCGCGACTCCTACCGTCCCCTATCCCTTATCAACACAGACAATAAAATATTCGCTAAGTTGCTTGCTTCCCGTCTTCTCCCTCTCATGCCGCTCATCGCCCGCCCAGACCAGTCCGGTATTATCCCCGGTCGCGCAACCTCCCACAACCTCCGGACCATCTTCTCCGTCTTCCATCAAATTAACCCGTCGCTTCCGGCAGTGGCGGCTCTGCCCGATGCCACCAAAGCCTTTGATACCTTGGAGTGGCCCTTTTTGTTTCATCTTCTTCCCCGTTTGGGCTTCAGTCAGGTTTTCATACGCAAGGTGCTACTCTTGTACACTCTTCCTACCGCCCGTCTCTGCATCAATGGACAGATCTCTGAGCCTATTCCCATCGGGCGAGGCACTCGACAGGGCTGCCCGCTGTCCCCTATGCTTTTCGCAGTCGCAATGGAACCTCTTGCAGCTCGTCTTCGACAACATCATACCCAGAAAGGCATTGGTTTCGCGGCTTGTGCTCTGTTAGTTTCCATGTCCGCGGACGATATCACTTTACGTTCGTCATCCCCAGAAGAATCTCAGTCCACTGGTCCGTGAGGTGATACGTTTTGGTGGCTACTCCAGCATTGTCAATTGAAATAAGTCGATATTATTCCCTCTTACGGACGCAACGACTCACTTTGTTCCCGACTATCCCTTTGTGTGGGCTTCTGAGCCCACTAGATATTTGGGCATTTGGCTGAGCAGGGACGTGGATGAACTTTGGAAAGTTAACTTTGGCCGCGCTGTGGACTGGTTTGAGTCCAAGATCCCGCTTTGGAACTGGCTGCCTCTCTCTTTAGCCGGGCGCATAGCCATCGCCAAAATGGTGGTACTTCCGAAGTTCTTATATCTATTCGTTAATATACCCATCCCTCTCACCGCTCATTTTTTCCGCAAGATCCTCTCTCTGCTGATCACCCTGATTTGAGCCGGACGGCAACCCAGGAACGCATATAACATCCTTACTCTCCCGATGTCGCGTGGCGGGCTTGGCGCCCCGGATTTCAAGCTCTATGCTCTTAGCGCTCAGGCCAGTTTTCTTCATTTTTGGCTCCACCCCACTCCGTTCCAACCTCACGTCGCGGTGGAGGCTGACCTCGCCGCCCCGTGGCTGCTCACGACTGCACTATTCGCCTCGGCGAAACGCCTACGCTTTGAAGTCAACACGGTCGAAACCTTGCGCTGGGCTTCGCAAAATTTCTGGCTCTGATATGCTCGCCGCGAACAAGATGCCAATCGCTCACCACCCCGCCTTTCCTCCTCTCCAGTCTTCTGGGATGGTTAAACACGCTGCTCGTCTGGGCCTCTCCACAGTATCGGACCTGTACCCAGGGGACACTTTCTTCTCGCTTGCCACCGATTCTGGCCCCATGGATACCTTGTTATATTATCAACTCCGGGCTGTTTGCAGGAAGCTCCACTCCACCTTTCCCCAGCCTCCTCCCTCGATGGCCACTTTAGATCTTCTCTATGCCTCCTCCTCTCCTAAGAAATTGGTCACTAAAATGTATGCTTACACGCTAGCGGCATCTTCCACCTCCACGGACCGGGCGCGCGTTGCATGGGGCGAAGACCTAGGAGTTGAGATTTCTCAAGCGGATTGGCTGTATTGCTGTACTCCGATCAAACGTCTCTCCCCAAACTATCGTTTGCGCTTTATACATTTCAAGTACATACATAGGCTGTATCGAACTCCTGCCCAACTTCATAAGTTAGGTCTAATAGCAAGTGACAGATGCCTGCGCTGTTCTGCGCCCGCGGCTGATTTCTCTCATCTCGCCTGGCTGTGCCCCCGGGTCTCGGCATACTGGCGTGAGGTTTGTGCTATTATCTCGGAAATCACTTCGTCACTGCTTCAACCTGACCCCGTGCTCTGCCTCTTAGGCTTTGTTAAATTTTGCCCGGACGCCTCCTGTCGTTTGACTGCCATGCTGCTGGTCCTCGCGCGGCGCAGAGTCTTTATGTGTTGGGGCCACAGACCTGCGCCAGGGGTTGCCCTCTGGCTCGAGGATGCGTCCCGCTGCCAAACCCTACTGTCGGAGTTCTGGGACCTTCTATCAGCCAAATCCCGCCCACTTGACATATGGGGCCCGCTTGTCACCTACCTTTCAAACCATGATTCCCAGCACCCTGCGACTTCTCCCGCGCTCCCCGCCGGCACTTCGCCCGCGGCGGCCGGTGTATGTCCATGAGCTGCTTCCCCTCTGCCCACGCTCCCCTCCACCCCCCCTGCCTCTCCCCTTTATTCATGGTGCCTCCCCCTGTCGTAGGTTCTCACCTCTCAAGCGGTTATATGACAACTCTCCCTGACATCGTCCCCAAGTGTCACAAGTTTGCGATTGTTTTTGCTGTGCTGCATTGTATTGCTGTGCTTACTCCCTTGCTATTGTGGAATTCTGTATCTGAGCTGTGCAACTTTTCCCAATAAAGGTTATTGAAAAATCAAAAAAAATGCTTTCCCTGTCTTCTGTCCCAAGACGTGGCATGGAGATGTCCCGCGGAAAGGCTCCACAGTCCTCTACCGAGTGCTTGGAGTGAGATGTATAAATCTTTTCATAGTGCAGTGCGAATTCCTCTGCTATCTCCGCCCCGGTCTTGCATCCATTCCCCTTCTCATCTTGTAGTCCAGGGACCCAACTACCCTTCATCTGTCTCTTATCTAACCACGCCAGCAGTTTATTGGCCTTGTTCCCTACATCGTATAGTAGGTGTTGTGTAGCCCTTGCCCTAGCGCGGTCTTCTGCTAGATCTCTGAGATCTTTTTGTTGAATGCGGAGAAGGTGCCTCTCTTTGTCTGCCTGGGGGTCATTTCCAGCTGACTGAGCCTCTAGACGGAGTATTTCCTTTTCGAGAGTGACGCATTTAATGTGTTTTTCTTTCTTGATAGCCCTTATTCTGGCTAATGCTCGCTCTCTAATGACCGTTTTAAAGGCCTCCCAAAGAGACACTGCTGAGTCCACCGTCCCCAGGTTCTCGTCGAAGTACTGTTCCGCCCCCACCCTCATTTCCTCACTAAAGTCTTCGACTTTGAAGTACTACGGTTCAATTCTCGGTGGCAGTGTAAAGTCCTTCACTGGGGCTACTAGCTTCACTTCTACTGGGGAGTGGTCAGAAATGCCCCTGGCTATGTGTGTCGCTTCTCTAAATTCTCCCAGTCCTGAAACTTGTGTTATGATATAATCTAGCCTTGCTAGGCTGCCCGTCGCCGCTGAGAGATGTGTGAATTGTTTCACGCCAGGGTTTTGATGCCTCCAAATATCCCCTAGGCTCAATGCCTGAAGGAACCCCTTCAGCGGACCTCCCTGCCGTGTGGTACCCGTCCCGGGTGGACTCCTGCTTAACACATCTAGTTCCGCTGTGACAATGTCGTTCATGTCTCCCCCCACGACCAGTCTACCCTCCAGCAGTTGCAGTAGTATGGAGCCCAATGTGTCTAGGGTGGTTGTCTGTAGCCCTGGTGGCGAGTAAACCGAGCAGAATGTAAGTCTCTCCCCCTCCCACGTACCACTGAGTGCTGTGTACCTGCCGAGATCATCTGTCCACACGTTCTGTACTACTATCGGACAGGATAGCTTGATCAGGATCCCTACCCCCCTGGAGCCCGAGGTGTATCCTGCGTGTGCCCTGAGAGTTTAGCCATATCTGTCTAAAGCTTTACATTGATTACCCATGAGGTGTGTCTCCTGTAGGAGAATTACGTCTGGGGCATGGCGTTTAATGAATTGCAGTACTGTTGCTCTTTTCAGCTTCCCATTCAGGCCGTTAACGTTCCAGGACTAAATCTTGATCGAGGACTGGGATTGTCTATTGGTCCCTTTCTGCATGTGAGTTAACTGTATGAGCCTCGACCTTCAAGTGGGTTATTGTTGCTGCTCCTCTCCTACTCTCTTTCTTGTGGTACAGTTCTAAACTAACATAACTATCTACAATTCCCCTTCCCATCTCTCCCTCCTGCTACCCTGCTTTTAAGGTTTAGAAAGCCCCAACTCTCCAACCCTCAGCGCGCCTGTCGCCCCTGAACATACATTTCAGTTCTAACTAATAGATTGGGGGGGGTGGTCGATCCAGCAGGACCAACAAACAATTGAGTTACAGTTCGATCTTCCCGGCCCACGCCCCACATCAATTGGTAGTCCCTTGTATGGCGGAATTTAGGGTCTCAGCCCGATTATTTCTTTCTTATACGGTCCACTGTCTTGATGGTTCCGAGCGCCCTTCTAGTGCAATACATGCCAGTCTTACCTCCTTGTCGGACCCCCCTTTCACTAATCCGGTGTTGCCCCCATGGTGGCTGGGCCACTTGGACTCGGTGATGTTGCTCGCTGACCTTGTTCGATCGCTGATTTTTCCCTCCCATTCATCAGCTCCATTCTTCGACTGTTGCCTCTGTCCTGTTCCTTACCGATCGTGCGCCATCCGTCCAGCCACCCTCATGCCACTTCCGGAGTTGTGAAGTGCCATGACTTTCCTTCTGCTATTACTCTCAGTCTGACAGGTAAGAGCATCATGTATTTTAAGTCTCTGGAGCGTAATTCTTTTTTAACCTGGTCGAAACTCCTCCTGTGTTTCTGTACCTGAAGCGTGAAGTCAGGGAAAAACCCGATAGTCGAGTTCTCATATGGGAGGTCACCTTTTGCTCTGGCCGTTTGTAATATCGCGTCCCTGTCGCGATGGTTGAATATCTGAGCGATTATGGTCCGTGGTAGATTTCCGGGGAGGGGGCGCCGGCACTCTGTGGGCCCTTTCAATAGAGAAGAACTTGGATAATCGTAGGGGCTGCAGTTTGTTAATAATAAAGTCCTCAAGGAACAGGTCCACACTTTGCCCTTCTGCTCCTTCGGGCACCCCCACCACACCTATATCATTTCTTCTTGCCCTCCCTTCTTGGTCTTCCAGCCTTGTTGCCATATTCACTGCTTGTTGCGTTAGGGAGAGTACTGTTCTTCTAACCGTTTCGTTTTGGATTGAAGCTGGCTAATGTTAGTTTCTGCCGTGGCTACCTTTTCATTTAATTTAGATAAGTCCGCTCTGATTAGGGTGACCTCCACTGCGACAGTCGATTTTCGGTTCAAGGGAGCCTTTACGTCTCTTATCGCTGCCATGATCTCGAGCAAAGTTGGCTCCTCGGCAGCCCCTTCTTCCTCCAATGTCGAAGGGGGTCTTGTGATTACATAATTGTCCATTTTAGTGGATTGGACTGGGCCTGTCCCTCTAGGCTTCCCAGTCTTTCCTTGCTGTCCGACTGTTTAGAAGCGCGCTGGTTCGCTTCTATAGTCTGCTACGGTTGTGACGCAGATAGGATTTCCCAAAATGGCCGCGGTCGTTCGGCCTACTCAGCAGACACGCTGTCCTGTACGAGCCTTTGGCCTGGTCCTTCCCCAGGCAAACTCACGATGGGCCGATTTTCAGTTAAGGTCTTTCGGGGTTGCATCCTTGTCTTAACATCTGCCAGTCCAAATCACAGCTCTCTGCTATTTTCACCAGCGTTGGTCTATGCTCGGCTATGTACAATGCAGGCTCTGCCCTCTGTCGCACAGGCCGTCCGTCCTGATTTTGGGGCTCTGGGTGCCCGGCTTCGACAATTCGGGGGCTGCGGGAGATCCTCTTCTCTCGTGTCCCCTTTCCTGGGGAGCTAATGCCTCCGGGGACCAAGATATTGTCGGATTTTTGCAGGGCTGGACGGGAGCTTCTCTACCCTGCGGCTATCTTGGTCCACGACCAAGCCATGCCCCGATCCAACTTATTATGCTCAAATATGGGCGAGGCTGCATGCGCTCCCACCAACTGTAATAGTGTGGGGCAGGGATTTTAATACATGCATAGATCCATCACTTGACAGATCAACCAATAACAATAGATATGGCAAACAGGCAGCTAGGGTGCTTAAGGAGGGCATGGAAGAGCAGAACTTAATTGATTTATGGAGTCTAAGGTATCCGGGGAGACGGGATGGCACATATTCCTCAACTACACACAATACATGGTCCAGGATAGATTTCTGTCTGGCTTCTCGGTAAGTCAGCAAGTGGACGCGGACTGTGGAGCACCTGCCCAAAACCCTCTCTGATCATGCCCCTGCTTGTTTGGTATTGCATCTCCCCACGCACACACCTAGACAATTTACTTGGCGCTTTCCGACATCAGTGCTGTTAGACCAAGTTTTCAAAGCTGAGGTGCAGCAATCTGTCAAGGAAAACTTTGAATATAACACAGGATCAGTCACAAGTATGCTAACACTATGGGAAGCCTTCAAGGTGACAGTGCGAGGAGTATGCATAAGTAAACAAAATGGCGTGTTGCGGGACATCCGCCAACAGCTTATTAAGCTAGAAACAACAATTCAGACACTGAAAGAGAACATGAGCAAACATTGGATGCTACGCTGTTGGCCAAAATTAGGGAGAAAATGTCTGACTACCAAGAGGCCGCAGAAAGCGAGGTCAAGTTTTTATCATGCTGACACACAGCGCACAGATATGGGGAAGGGGGCCGCCCAGGACACACGCTTGCAGCAAGGCTACAGCACATTTGCACTCCAACACACATAGTGAAGATAGCGGATGCCCACAGCGGAGAGCATTATAATACACCGGCTATTGCAAGGGTGTTCACGGTCTACTACACGCAGCTCTACACTTCACGACAAACGGTCATAGAAAGCGAAATCACAGAATATCTGGAGGACGTGGCCTTAGCGTGGCTGTCCGATACGCAAAGGGAATACTTTATGCAACCTATAACAGCCGATAAAGTTAAGGAGGCGATGAGGTCCTTGCCAAATGGGAAAGCCCCCGGTACGGACGGCCTACCAGGCGAATTTTATAAAGAATACAGTGACATCCTAGTTCCACATCTTCTCATGATGTATACGGAGGCCTACGAGCAGGGCACACTCCCTCCGACCTTACGGGAGGCCTTGCTGATAACACTCCTTAAACCAGATAAAGCTCCTGACCAATGCGACTCATATAGACCTCTCTCACTCATTAATACAGATGCTAAGATCTTAGCTAAGATATTGGCCACTAGAATGCAACCCCTAATGCAACAGCTAATCCTGCCAGATCAATCAGGACAACTTGCGCACGCCATTTGCCCTCTTTCATCAATTAGATTCCGAGCTGCCTGCAGCAGCAGCGCTACTTGACGCCGCCAAGGCATTCGACTCCGTCGAATGGGGGTACATGTTCACGGTCCTCCGGCGAATGGGATTCCCACAGAGCTATCTTTGCTGGATTCAGCTACTGTACAGCGAACCGGTTGCAAGAATTCGTGTGAACAGCATAATGACGGACGCAATGAGTAATTAGCAATGAGGAACAAGGCAGGGCTGTCTTCTTTCACCGCTGCTGTTCACATTAGCTCTTGAGCCCTTGGCATGCAACGTCACAATAAGGCGGCACTTCGATTCCGGATGCGGCCCATCAGCATATCATTATATGCTGAGGACATGGCTCTATACGTCCGCAACCCGGAAGAGAATCTAATGCCCCTGCTGAGGGAATATGTCCGGTTCGAGAAGTATGGATTAAGCATAAATTGATCCAAGTCAATGGTCATCCCATTGACTCCATGCACCACACAGTTTCTGCTGGATTTTCCACTGCTCTGGCAGTCAGACCCTGTTAAATATTTAGGAATCTGGGTACACAGAGATCCTGAGTAGGTGATCCGGGAAAATTATGGGAGAGCCTTCTCTAAGTTAGAACACCAGGTGGCCCGTTGGATACGATTACCACCATCTTTGGCAGTTCGCATAGCAATCCAGAAAATGAACATATTGCCGCGTTTTCTATACCTATTTCTTACAATCCCTATTCCACTTACGCAGCAATTCTTTGGACAATTGCAATCACAAATTAACACACTCACCTGGGCAGGTCGCCAATCACGAATTAGTTGGAGGGAGTTGACGTGCCCTTATGCCCAAGAGGGATTTGGTGCCCTGGATATACAATTATACTATCTGTGTGCCCAGGTACACTATGCACACTATTGGCGACATCCACATAACTATCTCCCACACATTGCGATTGAAAAGGATATTACGCACCCAAATCAACCTGCAGCCCTCATTCCGCAAATAAACACTGGGGTGACCCGCGCAGAGATAAATCCAGTCCTAAGCACTATAGCAGTTTGGCGTGCATTGGGTCGACGAGCCCATAAGCTTCCTCTCTATGCTCCGGCCCTTCCACTACTATAACATCCGGAGATATCCGTAACACAAGAACAGAAGGCGTGGACAATATTGGCCGATATCGGCTTGCGCACCATGGGCGACTTGTTCCAGGACGAACAATTCATTACTCCCCCCCCAGTCATTGCCGACACAACAAATACCCCCTTGACTTTTTTTATATAGCTCAGACTGCGGCTGGCAATTAAAAATGTATACTTAACATTCCTTCGGGAACCTCCAATACTTTATACTCTGCAGACACTACTGAAAGGACCTACACGTGTCCACCTTGTCACCAAACTCTACACCGCAGCACAGCAAGAACAACACAGGCACACCGAAAAGGTGATGGACAAATGGAATACCATATTAGATACACCACTATCAGTAGAATATTGGGTGTCCTGCTGCACGATAACTGAGATGCTCACGCCTAACTGCAATTTGCGCATAATCCATTTTAAATTTCTGAAGCAAACATATTACACTCCACTGCAATTGCACAGATATGGCCTTCGAGAGAATGATAAATGCACAAGCTGCGCAACTGCGCAAGCAGACTTTCTACATGTAGCGTGGGCATGCCCCACAATAAGACAATACTGGGATGAGGTGATTAAAGTACTGAGGGATATGCTTGCAGAATCACTAATTAACACTCCGCAGCTTTGTCTACTGGGATTGTTAAAAGTTGAGTCCCTTGTCAAGCCGCAGGCTGATATCTATTGCCCTTCTGTTGGCCAAACGACGTGTTGCAATGAAATGGGGTAGCAGGAAAGCTCCCAATGTTAAGGACTGGATAATGGACTTGGTATACTGCAAAGAGCAGTTAACGACTTACACAGAGGAACTAGCAGCAGCCTCACGACCAAAGGATATCTAGGGTCCACTGAAGCAATATTTACAAGCACAATCTGGGGCCTAGGAAGAGGGGGTGGGTCGGGACTGATTGCATGTTGCCCACTATTATGGTATGAATCAAACATATGAGCAGATGTTGTAAAGAACACTATTGTCTTAAGTTCTCAAGATGCATCAGAGCGTACAGTAAACTTAATTATGGTGCAAAGTTTATACATATCTGAAACGTGTTAAAACTTTGTAAAATCATAATTAAATAAATAAAATAAATAAATAAAATTCTATCAAGAATGTTTGATACACAAATATGGCTCCTCACACTAGATATTTAAGAATACCAAATAACCCATCCTGAACTTTATAAAGAGTTAATACAGATCAACAGCTATAACACCATTCTCGACTCAGAGAGGAAGGCAGGCATTAAATTATGATTATATACGAGTGTCAATGACAGCCTGTACACACAGGAAAAATGCATGGGCTAGCCCAACCACTCAATGTAGTATGTGAATAGACTATGTACACAGTAAAAATAAACTGTGGCTTACCTGTAATAATGGTTTTGCAGCTTGGGGCTCTCCCAAGATTCAAACGCTGGGAAAAATTCTGCCAACTGGCGGTCGAGTCCGGAAGAGATGGAGTACAATTTATTTTCCTACTTGTGGCGAGCAATGACACAGGCAGAGCCTGAATAAGACAAGCCCACAGTGCCCACTTACGTGACCACCCTCTGAGGTTCTTTTTGTTCTGTTTTTGTTAACTCCACTGCCCTCCTTCGTTGGGGAGGTGGGAGGGTTGCATGTGAATCTAGAAAAGCGTCAAGCTACAAAACCATTATTAGAGGTAAGTAACTGGTTTCATTTGCAGCTTGAAACCATTTCTAGATTCGCATGCTGCGCAAAGTTACATAGCTGAATTACCTCCTCTGTATGTGGAGGGTGGGGAGGGGGTTGAAGAGGGGTTAGAGGAGTACACGCGTTTCAGTATTGACTGCCCTTCTGTCACCTCCTTGCATGTTTCTAGGTCTACGCAATAGTGTCTTGTGAATGAGTGTTCGAAAGATCATGTGGCCGCCTTGCAGATGTCCTGTAGTGTTACATTGCCATGAATGCTAGTAGTGTCACTTTGTCTTGGAGGAATGAGTCCTAGGTTTTACCTGCAATGTTTTGTTAGCCATAAGACAGCAGTGTTCAACAGTCTGTGCTATCCACATGGCAATTCTTCATCAGTACTGTACCCAGTGCCTGTGGCGAGGGTCACATGGAAGACTGTGTGGTCTTTCTGATGTTATGAGCTTTCTGTATGCAGTACATAACTGCCCTCCTTCCATCTAAGGGGGGTGGTGCTTTCTCTGCTGCTCTACTCAGCTTCTTGTAGAATGTCAGGATAGTTCTGGTCGGTTTAACAATGGAATGGTGACAATGGTGTTGGCAGAAATGTAAATTGTGTTTGCATGGTAACATTACCCTTGCGTATGGTTTAGGTATGGTTCCTGTACTGTGAGTGCCTGCAATTCGCTTACTTTCAGAGTTGCCACCGTCCCACGCATCTACAGGAACAGAGCAGGTGGAAGGTCCTTCTCCTACCTCGCAGCCAAGACCTGGAACGACCTCCCCCTCCACCTCAGGTAAAGCCCTACACTGCTCCAGTTCAGGAAAGACCTCAAGACCTGGCTCTTCAGATGACCCCAACGGAGCTGCACTTGCCCCCCCCCTAGCGCCTTGAGACCCTAACGGGTGAGTAGTGCGCTTTACCAACCCCTGATTGATTGATTGAATGGTGTCTTCAACGTAAGGTGACCAAAGCTTTGTACATGGGCTTAAAAGCTAACTTCGTAAGTCCACCAGCATCAAATTTAGGCTCCAGTGCAGGGACAGTACGTGAAGAGAAATGTCCTTTAGTTCCTTTCATGAATCTTTTAACATAACAAACATCTGTTTCACGTGTAATCTTTTTATGTATGCTGTAATAATTGCCAAATGCACACTTAACAAGTCATTAGTTAACTTGCAGTCCACTGGGTGTGTGAGGTACCAAACTATCACTGTCTCATCAGACACACACTGATGGAAATTGTTTTTGCGGCACCACACCAAGTACCCATTCCATTTTAAGGCATAACACTTTCTAGTGGATGGCCTCCCAATTGATATAAAGTGTTTTAGTCTGTAGCTGTAAGTGGTTAAACTTAACCATTGCAGGCAACCCACCATCAATTGTAGTACTCCCGGGTTGCATTGCGAGTGTCCTTTTGTAATGCCATTTTTACATAAATGCCCTTTGCATTAGGTGAGAAAACAAGGCTTCAAGTGCCCAGCTGCAGAAAATGTGTATGTATAAATATACCAGGTACCGGAACTTGCCTGATATTCACTCCATACCTACAGGATAGATATATATATATTTCTCACGCGGTCCTTCCCAGATGGAAAGGAAAAATGGGTCGCACTCTCGTCGAGTTTTGCAATTTTGGTTTTATTTTCTCCCTTTCATTGGTAGGAACACAGGCACAAAGATCAACGCGTTTCGGTATTCTCCAATACCTTGTTCACGATCTAACACACGCACTTGTGATCATTGTTTAAATAAATTTGAACTTCATCCGCATCATTTCCTGTATGACATCACAAGTGACCCTGTGGATTATGGGAGTTGTATTTGTTTTTTACATTTTTGCTTTTGTTTCAGTGAAGTGACATAATAAACAAGTGATACATGTTGCATAAATATACAATTTTAACCAATTCAATTCATTTACACTTTGCAAATTTTTTTTGATTATATGTCGCACAAAAACACCACCCCGTGCTTTACCCTTCTCATCATTGAAAAGTAGCCCCCCAGTTTTTTGGAAAATCTGTCCTTGTTTTTTTCTTTTTTTTCCTTTTTTTTCCCATCATTTTTTACCCTCCAGTGGGTTTCGTCAATTTTATTGTTATTTCCTTGTTCTTTTAGCTGTTCATATCCTGGTTTTTTCCTGGGTCTGTTTTACTTAAACTTTTTGACACCATGTGTATTGTATTTTGTTATTCTTTATGTTCATTTTCATGGGGAGGTCAATTCCTGATTTATAGATGAATATACAGTTTTTCCGATTGGTTGAGGCCGTGTGGTGTCAATGTTCGTAATTTGAGGATATATCTTGATTCCTTTTGACGTAGGAGTCTTTCTCTGTTTCCCCCCCGCTCATTAGATGGTACTGTTTCAATTCCATAGAACTTTAGCATCTTCCAATCACTTTGGTGACACTGTTCCATGTGTTTAGCGATTGCATTGGCTCTGTCTTTGTTTGTCGTGGCTCTGACATGTTCCATTATTCGTTTTTTCAAGGCACAAATTGTACTGCCCACATACTTCAATGGGCATGGGCATTCTATCACATATACTGTGAATTGTGTTTTGCATGTAATTAACTCCTTTATTTCCCAGATTTTGTTGTTGGCTAATTTGACTTCCTTTGTAGGCTTGGCTATCTGGCATACTTTGCAGGAGTGGCACTTTATGAAGCCTTTGGTGTTTAACCATGAAGTGTCCTTCTTGTTTCCTTTAAGATGACTGTGTATTAATCGATCTTTCAAGTTTTTTGCCCTGCGATAGGTGATTGTTGGATGCTTTCCAACCAGTTTGCCCACCATGTCATCCAGTTGTAGGATTTTCCAATTCTTTTGCAATATCTTTCTTATCTCTTTATTTTCTTGTGAAAAATCCATAATTAGCCTAATGGGTTCAGAGGTGGCTATTTCTTTCTCTTTTTCATTGGAGTTAAACAATCCTCACGTGACCTTGCGTTTGTTTTTAATCAACATCGTTTTAGAATGTTTTGATAATATTTTCTGTTTTCAAATCTCTTTATAGTTGATTTGCTGTGTCTCTGCCATTCTTCTTCCTCACTACATATCCTTCGAATTCTGAGGAATTCTCCGTATGGGATACTTGATATTAATGTTTGTTGGTGGAAGCTGGTGACTTCTAGGGTTGCATTAGTTGCAGTAATTTTCCGATGGAGCGTGGTCTGAATTTGATTTTCCTTGATATATATTTCTGTATCCAGGAAGACAACTCGATCATTGCTAATTTCATATGTGAACTTTATATTTTCTTCACTGGTGTTGATTTTTTCAAAGTAATCATGAAATTCCTGCTTCGTTCCATCCCAGATGATTAATAAATCATTAATGAACCGTATCCAGCTAATGATTTTATTAGCTGATCCTTCATTTTCTGCACTCCGTGCCACCTCTTTCTCCCACCATCCCATTGCTAGACAAGCGTAGCTTGGGCTGAATGAAAAACCCATTGCGGTTCCGTTCTTTTGCCGATAAATTTCCTCACCAAACAGAAAAATATTTTTCGAAAGGCAGCATTGTATCATATCCAGTATCATTGTATTATGGTCTCTGTAATGGATATTTCTTCCTCCCAAGAAATAGTTACATGCTTTCAGTCCCATGTCATTACCTATATTCGTGTATAGGGATATGACATCCATTGTGACTAGATGGTAATTTTCTTGCCACAGTGCGTTTTGTAAAATCCTCAATACATCGCTAGTGTCTTTTACAAATGAGCTGAGCCCAGTTACAAATGGTATCAAAAAATAGTCGATGTAATTCGCTATTGGTTCTAACAAAGAACCCTTTGCTGACAGTATGGGTCGGCCAGGAGGCTTCTTTTGATCTTTATGCAGCTTCGGTAAGAAATACATCGTGGCTGTTTTTGGGTGATCCACAGTTAAGTATTTGCGTTCTTCTTCGTCCAGTAGATTCTGTGCTATCCATACCATGATTTTTTCATCCAACTCCTTTTTTATTTCCATTGTTGGATTATTCTTCAATCTTTCATAGTACTTTCCATCTCTTAATTGGCGGTGAGCTTCTGTAGTGTATGCTGTTCGCTCCCAAATTACTACATTTCCTCCTTTGTCCGCCATCTTTATCTCTATTGACTTATCCTGTGCGAGGCTTTCTAGTGCATCTCTTTCTGCTCTTGTCAAATTATCTTTGTATTTTTTTCCTTTTAGTTTGTATAGGTCTTGAATCACCGCCTCTTGGAATAAATCTACTTTGTTCCCAGGTGTTAGCTGGGGATAAAATTTTGATTTGGGTCTTTTTCCACTCAAACCTGCCCCTAGTTGTGGGCATGCTGTTTGTAGTGGGATGTCCTCATCGTCTTGTGTATTAAGGTTTAGTAAAGTTAAAAAACTTTCTGTGTCTTTTGCTAGTAGAGTTGAGACTGTTTGTTCTGTTGTTTTTGGATTTCTTGGAATACTTTGGTTTTTCATGAAGAATTTGGCTAAAAAGCAAAAATGTAAAAAACAAATACAACTCCCATAATCCACAGGGTCACTTGTGATGTCATACAGGAAATGATGCGGATGAAGTTCAAATTTATTTAAACAATGATCACAAGTGCGTGTGTTAGATCGTGAACAAGGTATTGGAGAATACCGAAACGCGTTGATCTTTGTGCCTGTGTTCCTACCAATGAAAGGGAGAAAATAAAACCAAAATTGCAAAACTCGACGAGAGTGCGACCCATTTTTCCTTTCCATCTGGGAAGGACAGCGTGAGAATTGTAAGCGGCGTGGTTCTGCCGCGGGGTAACGCACCCATGAGGAGCGCTGCAACAAACCGGCAACCTTTGAACCGTCTTGGATGATATATATATAACAGTCATGCGTTAATAGGCACACCTCCTTTATGTAAATGCCACGCCCTCAGATGGGCAAAGAATTCTGGATCTTGTGGTGTGCCTAAACTTAAAGCCCTCCATGGGCCTCAGCGCCCAGACACATCATACATCCACGAACAGTGTCCCGCTATTGAGGCCAGGTGAATACCGAGCCCCGCGGCCCCCAACCATCACGGGGTGGTGCGTCACTCGCGGCAAGGGCTGCCGCGTTTTAACATCAAGCTCCAGGTTGCCCCTCTCATAGAAACGCACTCCACAGTGTTCAGGAAAAATCCTTTTATTGGTAAAAATGCCTCCAGACGCTTTCAATCTCCCCAGCTGTAACGTCGATATGGCCTGACTCGTTTCGAAGCCTCAAATGCTTCTTCCTCAGAGGCTCGACGAACAGTCATGCATTAATAGGCACACCTCCTTTATGTAAATGCCACGCCCTCAGATGGGCAAAGAATTCTGGATCTTGTGGTGTGCCTAAACTATATATATATATATATATATATATATATATATATATATATATATATATATATATATATATTCACTGAAAAAACCATAGGTTTTAGGGACAGTTATAGTTAGTTGGACATTGCACTCGTACAAAACCCGTGAAATTCCCCCGTTATAGTTAGTCCAGCTAACTATAACTCGCGCCCCGCAATGCACTGCTGATGACGTCACATATTACATCACTCATGACATGGTCAGTGACATCACTGATGACATCACTGATGACATCTCAAATGACATCACTGATGACATCATTCAGTGACTGTGTTTCTGTAAAGTTTAAATATTTTTAATATATATAGGAAAAGACGTATTGAAGAATGAGTGGGTGTGTAAGTGTCTGTATGGATGATTTAGTAGGTGCGTGACTGACTGTATGAGTGAGTGATTTAAGGTATCTTACTGAATGCATGGGTTAGTGACTAAACTGGGTGAATGTCTGTATCCGTCTGTCTGTTGCTGTGTAAGTGGCTGCATGTGTTTGAGAATAGCTACATGAGTGTCTATATGAGTTATTGAATGCTTGTGTGAGTATCTGTATGGGTGCCTGAGTGTTTGTGTGGGAGGGGTGTGTGCGACTCTGTGCATAGATGTGTGAGTGGGTGATTCACTGGGTGGATGGTTTCAAGAGTGCATCTGTGATAGACTGTATGGGTGGGTAAGTGTGTGTAAGAGTGTGTTAGTGAGTGAATGTATGTCCCAGTGGTACATGTGTGAGTAACTACATATGTGAAAGGCAGTATATATGTGTGTTGGAGTATATAAATAGCTATAAGCAAGAGTGACTGATTGTGATAGTGGCTGTATGGATGAGTGTGTGCTTGTATCAGTGATTGTATAAGAGCGTAAGAATGTGCTAGTATTTGTATGAGTAAGTGAGCTGGTGTGTGTATAACTGTATAGGTGAGTAAATGGTAGTGTGTTTAATTATTTGCATGACTGACTAGGTGTGTGAGTACCTCTATGGATGAGTGGCGGTGTTTGAGTGTCTATATAGGAGTATGAGTGCATATGATAGTCCTGTACTGAGTGACCGTAAATATGAGTGACTGTTCGGGTGAGTGAGTGGATGTGTGCGTAGACCTAAGAATCAGTGAGTGGGTATGTAGTTATTGGTGTTGGAGTGTCTATGGTTTTGCGAATGTCAGTCTGTACTTTAGAGTGGGTGTATCAAAGGTTATATTAGGGTGTGAGAAGATGCATGAAATTATCACATGGATGATGTCATCAGTGATGTCATCAGTGATGTCATCAGTGATGTCATCAGTGATGTCATCAGTGATGTCACTGACCATGTCATGAGTGATGTAATATGTGACGTCATCAGCAGTGCATTGCGGGGGCGCGAGTTATAGTTAGCTGGACTAACTATAACGGGGGAATTTCACGGGTTTTGTACGAGTGCAATGTCCAACTAACTATAACTGTCCCTAAAACCTATGGTTTTTTCAGTGAATTTCAAAGGTTTTTTAAATGCTAATTTGTAACTATAACGTCCCTGAAACCTATGGTTTTTTCAGTGAATTTCAAAGGTTTTTTAAATGCTAATTTGTAACTATAACATGTCTGAAACCTACGGTTTTTTCAGTGAATTTCAAAGGTTTTGTAAATGACAATTTTTAAATGTATTAATTGTTATATAAATTTTTAAAATACTGATTTACTACATTTTTAGAAACAATTTTTTTTTACATATTTTATTATTTAAATTACATTGTAATTACATTATACATTACATTACAAAAAATACTTTCTCTTAATGAATTACTTTAGTTTAAATACTTTGCAGATAGGCAATAGACTTTTAAGTACAGTAGTTACAGTTGTTGCAATGGGCAACACATTTTCAAACACAATGCAACATTCAGCTCAATGTGAATTTCTAGTTAAATGCAATTAGTTACTTTATGGATTACTTTTCTAACCACAGGACTGGATCCTAGATTCAGTCCTGGGACATCTCCTGTAAACAGTTGAGTAAAAGCGTTTTGGTTACAGTCGTGATTTTTAAGGAATATTATTGTATTTTAAAAGTTGACACTTTGAAACTTTTTCTCATAGAATCACCAATGTTATCCTATGGAAGGAAATTCACTTAGCAGGTAAAAACTGTTATCGTTACTTTTTCTTACTCAGTGTTGGATCCTGGATCCAGCACTGGTGCATCTCCTGTAAACAGTTGAAAGAATGCGTTTAAGTCATACTGTCGATTTTTAAGGAATATTTGTAGTTTGTGAAAATCAACACTTTGAAACTTTTTTGCTGAAAACCAGTCAATGTTAGCCTATGAAGGAAATTCAAGTTACCGGTAAGTACGGTTAAAATTACTTTTGAGGATCAGTACTGGGCTGAAAGATGCAGCACTGAGGTCTCTCCTGATAACAGGTGAGTAAATCGGAATTCGTATTTCGGCTGATTTTAGAGGAATATTTTAAAGTTCCAAAACTCCACACTTAGAAGAATTTCCAAGTGAAACCAGTCAATGTTAGCCTATGGAAGGAAATTCAAGTTACTGGTAAGTACGGTCAAAATTACTTTTCAGGACCAGTACTGGGCTGAAAGATGCAGCACTGAGGTCTCTCCTGATAACAGGTGAGTAAATCGGAATTCGTATTTCGGCTGATTTTAGAGGAATATTTTAAAGTTCCAAAACTCCACACTTAGAAGAATTTCCAAGTGAAACCAGTCAATGTTAGCCTATGAAGGAAATTCAAGTTGCCGGTAAGTATGGTTAAAATTACTTTTCAGGATCAGTACTGGGCTTAAAGATGCAGCACTGAGGTCTCTCCTGATAACAGGTGAGTAAATCGGAATTCGTATTTCGGCTGATTTTAGAGGAATATTTTAAAGTTCCAAAACTCCACACTTAGAAGAATTTCCAAGTGAAACCAGTCAATGTTAGCCTATGAAGGAAATTCAAGTTACCGGTAAGTACGGTTAAAATTACTTTTCAGGACCAGTACTGAGCTGAAAGATGCAGCACTGAGGTCTCTCCTGATAACAGGTGAGTAAATCGGAATTCGTATTTCGGCTGATTTTAGAGGAATATTTTAAAGTTCCAAAACTCCACACTTAGAAGAATTTCCAAGTGAAACCAGTCAATGTTAGCCTATGGAAGGAAATTCAAGTTACTGGTAAGTACGGTTAAAATTACTTTTCAGGACCAGTACTGGGCTGAAAGATACAGCACTGAGGTCTCTCCTTATAACAGGTGAGTAAATCGGAATTCCTATTTCGGCTGATTTTAGAGGAATATTTGCACAATGGTGAAGGGAGGGGGCGGGGCCTGAGGTGACATCTTTGCAAACGCGCCCCGTGGCGCGTTTTAGGTTGGGGGATTAAGTCCCCTTGAATCCTGAGGGTCCCTAGGGGCCAACTAGACCACCAGGAACCTCCAATATGCGCCAGGGCTGCGTTGCAGAGACGTGTAGAGAGGCCACACCCCTTTTACACCTCTCTGCAACGCAGCTCTGTGGCGCATTCTGGATGTACCTGTTGGGCTAGTTGGCCCCAGGGACCCTCAGGATTGAAGGGGATTTAATTCCCCATCTTAAAACGCGCCACGGGGCCTGTTTGCACACATGTCACCTGAAGCCCCGCCCCTCCCTTCACCACTGTGCAAACGCGCCCCGTGGCGCGTTTTAAGTTGGGGGATTAAGTCCCCTTGAATCCTGAGTGTCCCCGGAGTCCAACTAGCCCACCATATACCTCCAAAAGCGCCACAGAGCTGCGTTGCAGAGAGGTGTAAAAGGGGCGTGGCCTCTGTACACCTCTCTGCAAGGCAGCCCCTGGCGCATACTGGAGGTACCTGGTGGGCTAGTTGGCCCCCAGGGACCCCCAGTATTCAAGGGGATCGTTCCCCTCTGCAAACGCGCCAGGGCGCGTTTGCAGAGTGGTAAAGGAAGGGGCGGGGCCTGCGGGCCCGATCGTTTTTTTTTTTTCTCCCTGAAGGGGGCTGTGTAGCCCCCTTCCTTATTTCTTTTTTGGGCCCTGGGGACCCCATCCCCCAGGGCCTTACCCCTTTTTTAAATTACCTTAAAAAAAAAGCGGGAAGGGCCGCGTGGCCCCCCTTCCCTGGGCCTGTATTGGCCCCGGGGACCCCATCCCCCGGGGCATGGCCTCTATATTTATTTTTTTGAGGGGGCAGCGTGGCCCCCTCCTCTGGCCATTTTAAGGCCCCGGGGACCCCATCTCCCGGGGCCGGCCTTTCCATTTTTTTTTTTTTTAATTTTTCTCTTTTTTGGGGAGGGGGCCGCGTGGCCCCCCTCCCGAGCCACTACTTGCCCCGGGGACCCCATCCCCCGGGGCTGGCCCTCTCCGTTGGGGACTGTGGGGGGTCCCCAATCCCCCACAGTCCCGCCGGCTCCCCACGTCCCTTGGGAGCCGGCATTGCTGTTCCACATGGGGAGCAGCTGACATGCTGCTCCCCATGTGGAAAGCAATCGCTTTGGATATTGGAAGAGAGAGCAGGTTTCCCTGCCTCTCTTCCAATATCCAAAGCAGTTTGCTATGGCAGGACGGGAGCCGCGAGGCTCCCGTCCTGCCATAGCAAACTACAGTGTCCCGGGGGTAGGCACCCGGGACACTGCAGGAGCCGGCCCTGGGGGTGGTGGTCCCCAGGGCCATCAAGGGCTCCAGGAGGGGGCCGCGCGGCCCCCTCCCATTCAGTACACAGCCCCGGGGAGGTGGTGGTCCCCGGGGCTCTGGAGGTCCGTAACGGACCCCCATATTAAAATGTTTAGTGCCCCGGGGAGGTGGTGGTCCCGGGCGTGTGGGGGACTGGAGCCCCCCACACAGGTTTAATAATTATAAAAAAAAAGCCCCGGGGGTGGCGGTCCCCGGGGCTTGGGGGCCCTTGAGGCCCCCACACATTAAATTATCCCCCACCATGCCCCCGGGACTTGGGCCACCCGGGGCCAGTGACATCGAGCGCGGAGACCGCGCTTCGATTTTTTTCGGCAGGATTCGCGCACCCTGAGCGCATCCTGCCGATTTTTAAAAAAAATTTTTTTTTTGCCCAGGGGGTCCTTGTGGGACCCCCTGAGCAAACCTAGGGGTCAGGGTGTTTCTACCCTGCTCCCTTTGTGCGCTTTGCGCACTTGTTTCTGTCCCTCGGTTCTACCGAGGGACAAAATGGCTGCCAACATTTCCTGAATCGGAATGTTGACAGCCAGCTGACAGCCAATTAACATGCAGCTCGTGATCGGGAGGGTACGCGGACCCTACTCGTCCCTAGATATCACTAACTTTTTACTTTTCATTTTCTCAGCAACTACTGAACGGATTTACACCATTTAACAAAAGGGTTCTTTCTGAACCAAGAACTACCTCTTTGCCAAATTTGGTGTAATTCCGTTCAGCAGTTCGGGCTGTAGCCGTGTCTAAAGTTTCCTATGGGAAAATGCATGGGGAAAACGCGTTTTGGGACCCCCTTTTTCTCGGCCCCCGCTTGACGTATCCCCCGAGACTTTCAGGGTAGGAGCGGACCGGAGCGCCCACGAAGTTTGAAAATTTCGCGAAGATACGTCAACCGGCAAGAGAGTTATTTCAAATAGAATGTCGCGGATTTCCTATGGATAATAGGTTGTAACTATAACTATCTACTGGCGACCGCCAGTAGATAATATATATATATATATCTATATCCTGTAGGTATGGAGTGAATATCAGGCAAGTTCCGGTACCTGGCACTGATCAACAATGTTCAATTCGACATTCCCTACACTGCAAGAGTGATCATATGGTTTACGTACATTTTTTGGCATGTGCACCTTAAAACATAGGCATTACAATTTTAAGTGTCCATATGAGGATACTACAACACATCAGGGCAATTGTTAATAAGGACTCCTCTTATCCGGTGGCAAGACATGTTGAGCAAGTACACAATAGTAGTCTGGATAATTTAGAGTACTTTGTAATAGATCAAGTATCAGCCCGCAGTAGGGGACGCAATAGGGAACAGTGCCTAAGGCAATTTGAATCCAAATACATTTTAAGGTTCAATATGAAGGTCCCTATAGGTCTCAATATTGAGGAAGACCTGCATGTGCATTTATAATTAATTTTCTATTCAACTGAACTGAGCTTGTAAACCAATACGTTTTGTATAGATATATGATCAATTGTAGGTATGGTTTTTAACTTTGAGCACAGGGCACTTTACATTGAGTAAGTGGATCGAGGTAATGAGGGGGAGACACGGACAACGAGCACATTGCACTTTGGGGCACTTGCCCTTCAATGGGAGGAATACTTGAACTAAGCTTACAGCACTTTAATATTAGCAAGACTGAGTATCCATCTAGGGTCCTACAAGGCACCTCCGCACGTAGCACTTTACTATTAGTGAGTTTGCATTGTTGCACTTTACACTTTACCCTTTTATGCAAACCCAGTATAGGGGAAGGAGTTATATTAAAGTGTTCATAAGAGAGTCAGGCTGCAGTAATATGGGTCGATATCCAAGAATTGAGATTAAGGTGTGCCATACTTCTTAGTTCTATGATGGTGCGCATAATCAAGGCGCATGATTTAATGGAATCTAGTGGTGTGATAGTCCGATGTGGGATACAGTGGTAAACAGCTGAAAGAGATTCGAAAGGGCTTCATAAAGTTAGAGCACTGGCTCAAAATTTAATCTTGAAGACTTATGTTTGAAGGAGAATGGGGGGGAAGAAGATCAAAGCACTAGGCACTTTACAGAGAGGAACGTAAGGAGTACTAACATTGTATCAATATTTGAGTGGTAATAGAACTAAGAACCCCGACACATAGAAAAATAAACAAATTAAACAATAGAATTGTATTTTATGTTGATCAAGCGTAACTGAACTACTCTTGTACTGAAGGTGCTGAAGGAGTAACAGCTCGCTTATAGCCCCGATAACGATCTCCAAGGTCTTACTTACAAGATGGGGGAGCGAAATGCACATGGTGGTGTTAGTCACATAATATAGACATTTGAAAGTAAGTGTTAAGCTCAATGTTTTTCATAAGTGAGCAGTGCGATTTAATGTGCTGAAAGGTTACCTGAGAACAAGAAAGTTTTGTGATGTGGTATCAATGGTCAAAAAGAGAGAAAACTTTATTGGACATTTTGACTGTGAACCTTTATTGTCCTGTAACGCTATGGAGAATAATTGCACTGTCACTTTAAATTGTGGGGAAAGAATTAATGCACAAAATTACGATTTGGCATTGTTGTGAAAAAGACCGCGTGGACAGTCGAAATGCGTTACCAGTTGCCGTAATAAACCGATGAAATCAACCCGAGCGTGCTGAAACCTGTTTTTTTTAAGGAGGAACGGGCTGTTGGAGTGTGTGTATATATATATATATATATATATATATATATATATATATATATATGTTGCATATAACATTATATGATATTATATTAGTTAGAGCCTAGTGGCCTAGCCCAGAACACTGCAATATATACATTTGTTGCAAACATACATGAGCCTTCATATGTGCACCACTTTCATTTTCTTACTCTTACTTATTCTTACTCTTACTTATCAATCCATTATGATAATAGTAAATAGCACCTGATTTCACGTTTTTTAGTAAAAGCAGAATAAGCCCATCAATGTTACAGGAAGTATCATCTCTACTCACCTCTACATGAAGCAGCTCTCGTCTCCTCCCTACTGGCTCCGCTACAAACCGAAACAGAAAAACATCACAAGTGAAAGAATGGCATTACAAGCAATGTGTCATACTACATCAGATACATGACAAGATACAGTGCAAGCTTCCTCGAGCAGTGTCCAAATACTGTGGTAAAACAGCTTACAACATACAATTTCTCCAAACAGAACAAGGCCAGCACAGTAAGGGTATTATTAATATAAAACTCCACCTAGCCCTACCTGGATGGCTCTTCACCACCACCAACACTGGTCTTCTCTCTCTCTCCCTCCCTCCCAGGACGACCCTGTTTCCTTTTACCTCTGCCAAGCCAAATCTGCAGCTCTCTATTCCCCCTTCACCCAGCTCACTGCCTGGAACGTTACTCTCTTGCTCATTTCCAACTCGTCATACTTTGCGGTGGTTCAATCCCCACTGTAGGAGTGCATCTGCAGAAATTCCACCCAGCCCTTTGCATCACTCTTCCACTTCTGCTTAGCCCACTGTGCAAACCCAAAGGTTTAGCCTAATAGTTTGTGAGCTGCAGTGTCCTGGACTGGCTTCATCATGCCATCACAGGTGTCAGTGGTGATGAAGTGTAACTATTTATATTGTGGAACGACGTAAATTATTAAATGTGATGTCACTAGCGAGGTCAAATATGATGTAATCGGGAATGTTAATTGTGACACGTAAGTTTATGAGCAGTGGAATAAGGTGGATTTATGGTTGCTTTAAATAAAGCTGAAGGAAAATGTATACAGTTTATTTTTTAACTGTTTTGATTTATGAATAAAGAACCATAACTTTCCCTAAACAAAATGTTTTGAGTTCATTTTATGATATAGAAACAACCCACTATGCATCTTCTTCCACCATATGAAGCGGGTATTTGGGGCATGGCGTGCCTTCCAGCTATGCCGCAAACCCAGAACTATGCCCCCAGAATTTGATGTGGCCTGCATTTGGCATTGTGCACTGTAATCTTGGGAGCTAAGTGTATCATTTGGAAGCACGTAGTGTCATCCTGTCCTGCCCCCATAGTTCAATTTATTCTGGTTTGGAAGTGTGCAAGCTGGCTGTCTGCACAGGATGTCACCACACCAACCTACGCCCCGGGCCCAACCGCCATGGGCCATCATCACGATCCAAACCTATGCCTCAGAATTTGCTTAACGTAGCTCCATCCAAAGCGGATTCCTGGTATTATGGGGCAAGATGAAGACATAAAATATAGAGAAAAATAAGAAGGTAATATACGTAGGGATGCATGTGTGCTTTAGACTAAAAATAGATGGAAAATATTCACAATATAGTAAAAACGCAAAAAAGCAAAATTCATTGGCTACAAAAAACAAACTTGAGTTCCAATCCTTAATATGTTCTGCATATTTTTTTTGTTGGACTCCAGGTGACAAATAAGACATTTGCTCTATATACCAGTAGATTGCAATGTCCTTGTACCTGCTGTCATTTTTTTCAAGTTCCTTATAAAGAAACTCTTCTGGAACAGGATGTGGCACAGCACCTCCCTCTACCACAGAAACAGGCCATAGTTTTATTTCCAAAGTTCACAATAATATCCTACACAGAAACTCGCCATCAGATATTGTGCATACCAGAAGTGCTGAAGTGATCCTTAGTTCTCCTTGTATATGGTGCATGTTGCATGCCTTGCAACATTCCATGCTTTCTGGATACTCTGCAGGTCTTCTTAGTTGAAGGCATTGCCTAGTTCCATATGAAAAACGTCTTTGTGTGCAAAATGAAGGCTCACAGAGCATTCCTAAAACTGGGAGTTAAATGGAACTTTCTGAATAGGACCCTTGATTTGGGTAAACTCTCCATGGACAAGGCAATATCAAAACAGTTTTCTTTAAACACAACTTAGTTTTTTAATAGTTTTTAAATCCAACAGAAGCCATGTGGCTTTCACCTTGCACAAAAAATTATTTTCTAGGAAGTTCACCGACACCTCTTGTTGCCCGGATTAATACATAACTTCCAGAAACCTTGCTTTTAAGTGCATATAGATTACATGCAATACAGAGCTTTTCCACTGGCTTTAAAAGTTGCAACCTCTTTCAGGAATGAGTGTGCAGTTTCTACGGCCGAGTACAGGAAGAACAGTTTAAGCCAACTGTTTTTATTGTGCATTTAATTAAAACTATCACAATCCAACACAAAACATTTGTATCTAGAAATGCACCACATTTCGACTGCCTAAAAAGCGCACAAGTATTAAAGGGAGATTAACCACAACAGCATACATTGATGCCAGCAACCCTGGTCTAAATTCAAAAGATTAAAAACAAATTATTCACAATGAATCTCAATCGTGCAGTTGTTTACACTAAAAAGCCTGTTCATTGAGCAGCAGTGCTCTGAATCAGCCTGAAGAATTTAGAAATGCACGTTTCACATTACCAAAAGTTTAAAATAGTGCAAAATCGATCTTAAGGTGTATAAGCCTCCTCTGTTCAGGGTTCACAATTCCAGGCTTCAGAAAGTGTAATAAAACGAACCGACATTTGTGGATTCGAGCCTTTCAGACAAAAAATAAGCGCGTGGCGACAGGAACGGATGTTAAAACAAGTAAACGTTGGTTTTAACCATTTCCTGCAAAGTAGCAATACATTTGGACATACAAAACAGGAGCCAATGATTTTATTTTATATGCTTATAATCAGCATTTTGTGGCAGCTTGAAAACTTTTTTATTTTGTAGTACAGTCTAACGTAGACAAGATGCCAAGCCGAACTGGAGCAATTCATGTATTTAAAAAACAGAGAGAAAAGGCAGCATATAAATGCGAATGGCCAGAACGAACTTATCAGAATTAATACTTGAGCAGGCATGTGTTCTTTTCACGAGGGCCTACCTGACTTCCTTATGTGAAATCAACGTGACCTGCCTTTTGATGTGCCAAATGAACTGAACTGGAGCACAAGCACTTTCCCACAGCTCAAGAACATTTAATGATTCAAGAGTTACGTTGGACTATTTCTTCTAAAGGCTTCTCAAATGACTTTTCCCTACACGTGCTTGATTCCACACTAACCATTTCAGGTGCTGTCTTCAGCTGACCAGAGATGGTAGTGGCATCGTTTCATGTATGGGGCCTGCAAAGCTCTGGATTGCTAGTGCAAGTTATACCCTAATCTTATTAGTGGTGGAGAAGAAATTCTTGAGAGTTTGAGCAGCAAAGTTCTGTATATGTCACACTGGGAATGTCTAGAAAACAAGATAAAGTGCCTCTGAAAATTTCTGCTAAGAAAAAAAGATGGAATTAATTTGGCTTTCCTTGTGGAGTGATTGCAAACAATGGTTTGACAGTTTGTCACTGAGCGCAAGGCAAAAGCAAGCAACTTTCGATTTGATCAATTTTTCTCAAGAGCGACACCAGAAGACGTATAACTAGGCCTGGGCGGAAAACTATGCTACGCTCGCGTAGTTTGCGAAGTTTGCGCTACTTCGCACTACGCGAATTGCACGTAGCACAGTGCAAACACGCGTAGCGTAGTGCAGCGGTCATTTTTTGCTTGCTCGCGGTCCTCAACGTCAAGTTGGCGACCGCGAGCAAGCAAAATGACATCCCGGCGAGACTTTTTCCTCGTTCGCGATCAGCAACATCAAGTTGCCGATCGCGAGCGTGGAAAATAAACCTCCGGCGAGATTCTCAACGCGGGGAGGTCAGGTTTCTCATTGCGAGTGGTCGCGTATGCTCGCGACCGCTCGCAATGAGAAACTACCAGTCCGCGTTGAGAAAGCTGCCGCTCGAGTAAAAATCTACTCGAGCGGCAGTAAAAGACAGCTCGCACTGTGCAAGATGCCGTTTTCAATGATTGCACTGTGCGGACAAGCATCCGGCACTGTGCAATCATTGCGAACACGCACTACGCAGTTCGCGTAGTGCTACGCGTAGCTCGCGTAGTGCGAACTGCACTTTGCGTAGCTTCGCGAAGCGTTACTTCGCGAACTACGCCCAGGGTTACGTATAACTAGGCACCTTCTCCAAGGCTTTCCCCATTTAAATGCAACTGCCTAGCCTTAGAATCTTCCTAATAAACATAATCTCTTTAGTTTTGCTTAGACTCACATCTTGTTGAACTCAAAGTACGCGGCCACTGCAGTGAGAGGTCTTTGTAAAGTGGCTCCATAAGAGCAGAGCACAATATTGGCTGCATACTGCAAGGCCAATGTTAGTTTTAAGGCATATTTAGGGGAGTTTGTGATGGTACCATGTAAAAAGTTTAGCAATGAATAATAACAGGGCTGAAACACTGCCTTGCTTGCGACCATTATTTAACATTTTTTAGACATGTGAAAACCAGTACCCACAATTAAACACAACCTTGTGTTCTCATAAAGAGGTTGCATTGCTCTTACCAGATTAGCAGGAATCCCTCAAACATATAACTTCGACCAAAGCAGACCTCTTATCTACTCTGTGAAGTATTGCGGAAAGTCTCTAAAGCAAGGGTAAAGTGGCAATTTCTGGAGTAATGCCTCTTCAATTAGAAATAACACAGCCAAGATACTATATGAAGTACCCGTCCTCTACTGAGAACCAGTCTGACTCAACAGGATCATGTTCTTAATGAAAAGCCACCCTTCTAATTCCTTAAGAAGAATTGTGAAGAATTTTGCCTCAATGTTTAAAAGAGCAATTAACTTGACATTTGCTGGTTGTGGTGGCCATCAATTTGGAAGGAGAGTTAGCCTATATCCCCCTGGAATCCCTGTGGAGCTCTTACTGAGGAGATGCGAATTGAAACTCACTTGAGCTGCTGGCTTTCCAACGTGGTTGGATCTTAAAATAGACCTTAAACAACGAGTTGCCTCCCCTTGAGGTGTTTGCCCCATTCATTCATCATGTCTTTAATGTAGTTTGCAGTTTTCTTAACTTTTTCCTTTTCGTTTCAGACAGCACAGATACAAATGGTTTATTTGTGCATCTGTTACGGAGAAGTGTTATGTACTTTAGCTGCAAACTGGCTGTATGATCCAAGAGCAAATCTTCTCTGGGAAATATAATGAAGTATTTGAGTATTTAGGCGGTCAATGAATTTCAGCAACACGCACAATTCCATTAAAGAATAAAGCATCTTATGTTTTTTACTTGCTCCTGCTGCGGTGCTGGTCATCCACAGTATGAAGACAAGCAGCATAGATAGGGGAAAAGCTATGATTTGTGTAAATAGCTAAAATTCTAACTTTTTTCCTCCTCAACTAGTGAATGTAAAAGGTGTGGAAATGTGAGTACTTTATCAATAAAAATAGAACACTCACGAGTTTTAACTTGTAAATCTGTCACCTTCTTAACTCTGTGAATAAAAGTATTCAGTTAATTTACTTTTGTGTCAACAGCTGTCATATATGAAGCGAGCATATGTGAAAGATCACTTTGGTGATCAAGTTTATGAGATGGCAAGTTTAAAGCAGCAACCTTGGCACTTAAAGTCGAAACCATCTTTACCCATGGGAAAAGTTATTATCCAGTCAGGGCATTTTAAGTCAATTCTAACTCAGAGGGCAACCCACAGCTTGGATGGATACCTTCTATAAAGGAGCTTCTACTAGTTTGGAAAATACTGAAGTTATTAATCATAACTACAGGAGAGGCTGCTGGATCAACCATCATGTCTGTCAGAACAAGAACTGTCTCATCAGTAGGGGGGTGACATTACACCACTACATAGATCAGCTTTAGCAGATGTACAGCTACTAATAAATGGCCTTGCAGTTTACCAGATGCTGAGAACCTTTGCCAATTTTGAAAAAATTACATACCAGAGGAAGAACAGGACTGTGAAAGGTGTTTTGCATATAACACTGAGTGATTACAAGCGTGTTTGATTAAATTACAACTTTTAAAAAGTTTAAGTCTACTCAGGATGCCTTTTACACAAATAGTAAAATGTGGCTACCTTCCAAAGAGTAAAGTTCAAGAAACAGGCTTCTGGTCCACTAAGCAGCATTCCTGACCAACGTCCTTTCGGCCTTCCAGCCGATGTGTGTCACAGTCATACCACTCTGGCACGAGATTTGCATTTATTGCCCACTTGGCCGGTGAGTGCAGAATAGCGGGTCCATAGCGCTACCCCTCATGTCGTGCTTAACCACCTATTACTGCCCCAGAGCCCATCTTATCTGAGGGAGGTTTTTGATCTGCGACAAAATGGTCAACAAGTAATCTAAAGTGCAGTTGGTTGTGCAAGCAATAGAACCAAGTCTTTTGCACTGATTCTGCAGGCAATTTGGATTTATATCTAATTTGTCCAATGAGGGCAGAGTAACAGTCCAATGCTCCATGCCATCAACTCACGTTGCAAGAAATCTCAAGTGCAGTTGCACTGATGCTGGATTCGAGATTTGATCTTTATGTCTACGTAAGTGGCAAGTGGCTTCTTTGGCCTACACCGAGAACTTTTGGGAGATATTTAGTCTTACTCATTCTGATAAGGAACACATTACTCCTCATTGATACGATTCTGTACCAATGTATGCCAATGTGGAAGTGAGGGTGGGGATATGACCATGACGAGTAGAAAAATGGGACTGTGTTGAAGGCTCATGCAGAGTTCACAGTGTGAAGTTTTGTTCCACTCTGGCAGGCGCAATATGTTTTATGTGAGGACTCCTCTAGCTGGTAGCTGTGGGAACCATTGTTTCTATTCCTTTGGGACTTTCAGCATAAAGAAGCATTTGGCAGCAGAGCATCCGTGTCAACTTTACAACAACATCCAAGTCAACAACAGGTGAACGAGCGTTTTATAAGAACTAGTTTCAGAAGTAGAGGGTGTGCTGTCACATGATGTTCTCTGGGAATAGAACCAGAAAATACCTACTGTTTTCTAAAACATGCAGTGCTAGCAACATGAGTGGTGTGTGAATGAATCACAAGAATTTGTTAGAAACTCTTGGATCATCATATCAAAATTTGCTAACACTTTCTTTTACTGTATTTTCTAGCAATGCCCTGCCCAGACCGCAGGGCCCAGAACTCTGTGCATTGCTTCGACCATATGCAGCATGCATTGGTTGAAGAGTGGGGCGCTGTGTCAACAGAACACATTGCACACTGACTTTGGGCCTGATAACGACTTTGGTGGTGTGGAAGCGGGCCACCACGCCAGCGCCCGCTGCCACACTGCCCGCCAGATTAGGAGTTTTCTCCTGGTCTGGACGGCAGTGTTTTGGCGGTCCTAGGCGGTGAGCCTTAGAAAGGCACCGCAATGGGGCACACCATGTGCTTTCCTGCATGTATCCACATGGCCCTGAGGCACCAGGAGTCCCTTTAGGGCTCCCTTAGTTTCCTCACCTCCGCGGTTTTCATGGCTGGCTCACCGCCATGAAAACTGTGGCGGTTAGGAAACTCAGAATATGCTTGGTGGTGCCGCAGCAGCACCTCCAGCATATTGCTAGCACAGACTGCCGCGCCACTGCCGAGGGATCACGGATCCCTGGCAGCTGTGGCGTTCCAATGGTGCCAAATTCCCAAACCACCAAATTCAGAATACCGCTGCACCACCCCCGGTTTAGAGCTCCACGGACCGCCAAACGCTGAATTGGGCCCTTTGTCTGTGTGCAGTGGCATGTGGACAGTGGGTGCAGCATTTGATCTCACACTGTATGCAAAAAACATGCATCCAGAGCCTGCTGCACACAGTATGCAGCTGTGGGTTTCAGGGCATGACAACAAAGACCACTCTATGGGCCAAGCGTTTTTGGGCACAGGGTGTGGCAGCCCTTGAACAGGATATTTCCCATTTCAATGGGGGCAGTCTGAACTGACAACACCTCCCACCTGCTCCTCCCTAAAAATGGTGTAGTACAGGTTGCAGCACCACCCACCACTAATCAACAAGGGTTGAAAGAGGGGGAATCAAGTGCTGAATCAAATAAGGGAAGTGATTCAGTCAAGGAAGTAGGTATCAATAGTTCTCAGGCTCCAAAATCCTGTCTACCGCAATGTCTGTATTTATTATATTTCAATATGTAGGCCTATAGTATTTGTTAAATCAAAATAACTAGGCTTAATGTCTTGTTCTGAGGGATCGCATAAAGCTGCACAAACTAAAATACCCCAAGCGTCAAGTGGTTCTGCAGCATGGCGATCAGGACTATGAGAGTCAGAGATAATGGGTACCGGGAGACAGGGTCACTTTAGACCAGGATAGAGAGACACATGGTATTAGTAGAATGGAATAAACACTGGCCAAATACATCAATACTGGGAAGGGAGGGGGGCATAGCAAATGTTCTCAATGTGAATGGAATGGAAACAGGCACACTGGGAAACTGGGCCTCAGACTAGGAAATGGGGACAGTGGGACTAGGGCGTGTCAGGGATTCAGAGACACAGGATTTTGATCTGGGAAACAGGCACTGCAACTCGGAAACAAGGGTTCAGAGTCTGGGGATGGGGGCACTGGGATTAGGAAATAAAGACACTAGGACAGGAAGATAGAGAGATGTTTAATGAAACACAAGAGGTATAACACTGCCTTCATATACACTGGGCATGGGACATCCTACAATTTGTGAGGATGAACGAGATAAGTTTCAAGGAAGATACATCGACAGTTAAGATTTATAAACTAGAATGGTTTTGGGACACTTGGACTATGTTATGGATTACTCAATGCGGCGATCCTATCTGAGACTATGTGAAACATTTAGTGAAGTCCGGTACCATTCTCATCAACTTCATCCTCATCAACAACAAACCACGGGTTTCACAGGAACTGGGAAAGCCTGCACAATGAACTCCTACACCACCAGTGTGGCTCACTTGCACCTAACCTGCACACAGCAGCTGCACAGAACACTGATGCCAGCAACCCGTACAAAACGCAAGTCTGACCTCCGCATGCAATAATTTGGGCCCCTGGATTCGCATCTCCATGAGAGAAACTGACACATTAAAGATAGCAAGGACATCAGGTCAAGAAGACACAGGCAGGAGCCAGGGAGACACGAACGATGGAACAGGGCAACAAGGGCAAAGGGACAAAGAAACATGGACAATGAAACAGTGACACCCAGGCCTCAAGGCAAGGAAACACCTTCACAGGCACAGGAGGAAAAAGGCACGCACATAGGACCCGGGGTAGAGTGACGCAGGTGTAATACAGACATGTTATCGAGCCACACACACACAAAGCCACATACGTACACACCATAACTAATATCACACATGCCAAATATCTATGAAACATGTCCATGTGTCAAGTTAAGCATTAGGATTGGGAAAGATATAAAGACCAAATCTCCTAGCCTAATCATAAGAAAACCCTAAATGATTCATTACATTAACTGAGGACCACGTTAAACCAGCTTAGGGAAAGTTCATATGCTCCTATACCTTTGGAGAACTACCCAAAGACAGATGCCAAGCGGCAGCTCAAATGGCAGATGTTGCACTTTTCCTCACCAGCATGTGTGGCGAGATTATTTAAGGGTTGGAAACCTGAACGAAGGGAGCGCGAAAGAAGAAAATTGCCAACCAACTGACTGGTAGGTCGCTCCCCCACCACACAGCTCCGTCTGTGTGCCCTGCTGCTGCCAGCTGATTGTGCCCGTTTTTCTCTGTGTGCCCTGCTGCCCCTGATTGTGCTCGTTTTTCTGTGTGCCCTGCTGCCCCGGATTGTGCTCGTTTTTCTCTGTGTGCCCTGCTGCCCCTGATTGTGCTCGTTTTTCTCTGTGTGCCCTGCTGCCCCTGATTATGCCCGTTTTTCTCTGTGTGCCCTGCTGCCCCTGATTGTGCTCGTTTTTCTCTGTGTGCCCTGCTGCCCCTGATTGTGCCCATTTTTCTCTGTGTGCCCTGCTGCCCCTGATTGTGATCGTTTTTCTCTGTGTGCCCTGCTGCCCCGGATTGTGATTGTTTTTCTCTGTGCCCGTTTCCCGCCGCTGCGCCCCTGCAGCCCCGCCCCCTCACTGCCCATTCGCTGCCCCATTCCCTGCTCCTCCCTCCCACCTCCCCATTTATGGCAGCCGCTGTGCGGCCGCGCCGCTGGCGCGCCTAAGGCACGCCCGTCCGCGCCTGGACCGCGCCCAGCGCCAGAACCCCTGGTGCGGGCATCCCCCGCTCCCGCCACATCAACAGACGCCGATACGACGCCAGCACCCTCCACACACTCAACCCCGGAAAAGATCACGCCTGCTACCGGGCCACCCTGAAGCGCACCCAAGGGCCCTTCACCTGCCGGAACTGCAGCTTCGCCAGCACCCGCCCCGCCAAACCACCGCCCAAGAAAGAACCCAACTACCTCAGATGCATCCTCCTCAACACCAGCTCCGCCCGCAAACACGCCATCGAACTCTGGGACCTTCTCGACTCAACCTCCCCAGACGTCGCCTTCCTGACGGAGACCTGGCTGAACCCCGCTTCAGCCCCCGACATCGCCATTGCCATCCCGGACGACTACAAGATCACCCGCAGGGACCGCACCAACGGAGTCGGAGGAGGCATCGCCATCGTCCACAGGAGCACCCTCAGAGTCTCAACCAACACCGACGACACCCTCAGCACCGCCGAACACATGCACTTCCAGATCCACACCGATCCCAACACCACCCTCCGAGGAACCCTCATCTACAGACCCCCGGACCACGACCACAGTTCAGCGATTCCATCGCTGACTTCGTCAGCACACACGCCATCGCCTCCACTGACTACATCCTCCTCGGGGACCTGAACTTCCACCTCGAGAACAACAAGGACACCAACTCCACCACCCTGATCGACAACCTCGCCACCCTCGGACTCAGACAGCTCGTGACAACACCCACCCACGCCGCCGGCCACACGCTAGACTCCATCTTTTCCGCAAGCCCACACGTCTCCTTCAACCACACCTCCGAACCCCACTGGACCGACCACCACTGCATCCACTTCACCTACAGGAAGCCCACCACGCACCACCGCACCCAACAAATGCCTCGCCGCTGCTGGAGCAGAGTCACCGAAGACCAGCTAACCACCACCCTCGCCCTGAGCCCACCCGCCGAATCATCCGACCCCGACACCGCCGCCCACAACCTCAGACAGTGGCTCGACGACTGCGCCAACACCCTCGCCCCGCTCAAGAATCCGCCCAACAGCCACACCAGGAAGAAAGCCACCTGGTTCACCGAAGACCTCCAGGCCTCCAAACGAACATGCCGAAAACTGGAGAAGATCTGGCTCCACGAACGGACAGCGGACAGCTACGCCGCCCACAAGAGCGCCACCCGCAGTCACCATCACCTCATCAGATCCGCCAAAAGGGCCTCACTCAAAGACCGCCTAGACAACAACGCACACAACAGCAAAGAGCTCTTCAACATCGTGAAGGAACTCTCCATCCCCAGCTCCAACACCAACGACATCCCGCCGTCACGAGACCTTTGCGACTCACTGGCCACCTTCTTCCACCGCAAAATCGCCGACATCCACGACAGCTTCAACACCACGACCGCCCCGGCAACCACCGAGACCACTGCCCCCATGACCACCAACCGCCTGCTCTCCTGGACCAACATCAACGACGAGGACACCAGCGAGATCATGAACACCATCCACTCCGGTTCACCGCTAGACCCGTGCCCTCACCACGTCTTCAACAAAGCCAGTACAGCCATCGCGCCCCATCTCCGGAAAATAATCAACATCTCCTTCGAACAGCAACCTTCCCGGAAAGCTGGAAGCACGCAGAGATCACCGCCTTACTCAAGAAACCCAAGGCAGACCCCAAGGACCTCAAGAACTTCCGACCCATCTCTCTGCTCCCGTTTCCCGCGAAGGTCACCGAGAAAATCGTCAACAAACAACTGACCCGCTACCTCGAGGAGAACATCATCCTGGACCTTTCCCAGTCCGGCTTCCGCAGCAACCACAGCACCGAAACCGCCCTCATCGCCGCCACCGATGACATCAGGACCCTGCTAGACAACGGAGAAACAGCAGCCCTCATCCTCCTGGACCTATCAGCCGCCTTCGACACGGTCTGCCACCACACACTACGAACACGCCTTCACGACGCCGGGATCCAAGAGAAGACCCTGGACTGGACCACATCCTTCCTTTCCGGCAGAACTCAAAGCGTCTGCCTCGCCCCCTTCCGATCCAAGGCCACCAAGATCATCTGCGGCGTACCCCAAGGCTCCTCCCTCAGCCCGACGCTGTTCAACATCTACATGGCACCCCTCGCCCACGTCGCCCGACAGCACAACCTCAACATCATCTCCTACGCCGACGACACCCAGCTGATCCTCTCCCTCACCAAAGACCCTCACACCGCCAAAGCCCACCTCCACGAAGGAATGAAGGCCGTCGCCGAATGGATGAGGTTCAGCCGCCTGAAGCTGAACTCGGACAAGACGGAGGTCCTCATCCTTGGTTCCAACCCTTCAGCCTGGGACGACTCCTGGTGGCCGACATCACTGGGAACAGCCCCGACACCCACCGACCACGCACGCAACCTAGGGGTCATCCTCGACCTCACCCTCTCCATGATTAAGCAGGTCAACGCCGTTTCCTCATCCTGCTTCAACACCCTCCGAATGCTCCGCAGGATCTTCATGTGGATCCCCACCGAAACAAGGAAAACAGTCACCCAGGCCCTCGTCACCAGCAGGCTGGACTACGGAAACGCCCTCTACGCAGGAACGACGGCTAAGCTCCTGAGACGGCTGCAACGCATCCAGAACGCCTCTGCACGTCTTATCCTCGACATCCCCGGCCGCAGCCACATCACACCCCACCTGAGAGACCTGCACTTGCTCCCTGTCAACAAGAGGATAACCTTCAAGCTCCTCACCCACGCACACAAAGCACTCCACAACTCCGGACCAGCCTTCCTCAACAGACGACTCAGCTTCTACACCCCCACCTCCACTCCACCAGCCTCGCCCTCGCGACATTCCCCCGCATCCGGAAAACGACCGCCGGCAGCAGATCCTTCTCCCACCTCGCCGCCAAGACCTGGAACACCCTCCCCACCAACCTTCGGCAGACCCAAGACCTACTGGCCTTCAGAAGACTCCTCAAGACCTGGCTCTTCGATCAGTAGCAGCACCCCCCCCCTCTTCCCCCAGCGCCTTGAGACCCTCGCAGGTATGTAGTGCGCTTCATAAGTGACCTGATTGATTGAACCAACTGTATTTTGACCGACTAGATCATATTTGCGTTGATGAATGCTATACGCTGGGTTTCTTCAGTCTCTCTTGCCCTCACCTGCCAACATGAGAAGTAACTCTCCGAGGCTTTGCTGGTAGAGATCCAGGGTCTCAGCATCATCAGCTCCTGCTTCTTCCTACAACAGAGAATAACGTGTTAGACAGGACTTGGCAAACATAACAAACATACAGAAGGAGAGAAAGGACTGAAAGTCACATATGCTTCTGTAAACACCGCTTCACTATAAGAGAAGATAAGGTACATGCCGGAAACAATAGTTTTACATTATAGCTCTTCCACATGGTTTTTTATCATTCAGCCACTTTGTGGCTGAAGCAAGAACAGTCCTTTAAAACAAGACTGTGGGAGTCATCAGTATGAGTGGTTGTTCTCAGATCCTCAAGACACTGACAAAAATGCCAAAACATTTGTGACGTTTAAGTCATCGTCAGATACTAGTTTATTAGTCATGCTTTGAGAATCACTCACCTGCTGCCCTTGGCAAAATTGGGCGGGATACATGTGAATCTATTAAATATTCCTGCGAAACTAGTGTTACAGTACGTAACTTGTCCAGCTTTGACCTTTCATCGATATGCGACTCCAGGGCATCAATTTGTAAATAGCAGAAAATGCTGAAGTTGAACAGAGAAAAAACTTGTTACAATCCACTTACAAATTTCAGACTTAAAGCCATCTCTTTCTAAGTGCACCTTGTCCGAATACAACAGGCAGTTGGATAAAATTATCTTTGTGTCCGCTCTTTCAATCATAGTCCACACGTCTTTCCTTTTCTTTAACTGTATGTATCTAGAGGCGGGACTAAAAACTGCTTCTATTTTTTTGTCACTTTAATTATAAGTGCTCTTTTTTATTAACATGCAAATAAACGCAGATTTCTTTTGTTTGTCTAATAGACATTGAGTTTATTTAATGGCATTTCTAGTATTACAATGAACTGAGTTTCTAAACCCAACCAATTCATCAAGTAAGCCTAGATTGCGAACCCCTCTAGAGTCAAGCAAAACAAGGGAGTACAACAGTATTTGCTGCTCCTGAGAATTCAGAGGTAAATGACGGCACCCACAACCCATATTGTTCAATATTCAATGTCTGGCCCAGGACTAAAAAAGAAGAGCGATTTTGGGAAAGACGTCAAAATAATGCATACAGCATCAACTGACACACCCTATGGCCCGCAAATTCAATGAGGAATTTAAGGACTAGCAATCTCTAGACGGAAACACTGAGACATGCTTTGTGTACACAACATCATAGTTACCAGAAAAAAATATTGGATCAACAAGAGAATAAATCCATGAAAATGAAGGGCAAGTGTCTATGGTTCGATTCGGATCGCACCAAAAAGAAAGAAGAACTTCATGTCCAAATTGCCAAGGAGGTTCTCTGAACAATGGCTAGAACATCTGCAAGCTCTGGTGAAGGTAAATCAAAATACTACTCTTTTGAACACTTGAACATACTGGGAGCAGCAGCAAAAACTGACTAGGAATTTGCACAACTAACAGAGTCAGAGAGGCTATTGACATCATATCATCAGGAAAACCTGCAATCCCCAAGATGGTGCTAGCCATACTTTTCAAACCCAGAAGGTATGGTTGATATCAATGCTAAGAGAATGCTTAAAGGCCTCTGCTACATGTACAACATTCCTGGATCACTAGACACGAAGTGCCAGTAGTGCAGTCGATGAAATAAACAAGGGATTTGTGCTCCTTTCGTCCATCCAGTATGATCGATATTGACTAATTTTTTGCAATATCATCTTGAATGAGATACAGGCGTTGTTAAGAGTCCATAACCATGACAGCCTTTCAACCTTAGACCAAGTCTTTGTATGCCTGCATAACATTAACAAGTATAGCACTACATAAGATGTCTTGGCAACCAGAGAGAAACGTTGGAACAAGATGACAGATATGGAAATGGATGTAAATCTTCCTACTACTGTCATTGTGCCACATACAGAAACACCTGGTCAGCCTGAGAAAAAAAACACCCAATTTAAGACAACATAGGACGTGAAGCAGGGTTGTCCATTTGCACCAATACTCTTTAAGTTGTACTTGCACGAGATGTACAACAAAGCTACAAAGTTTACGTAGGACATCCCAAAAGTGGTCAATATTGATTTTCTGATTCTGCAGTAGGAAGATTGCTTCATAATCTTGGCAAGGAAGAAGAACGTTTAAGTGCAGTTAACTGCAGTAAATGATTATTTGAAGCAGAACAATATGAATATGTAAAACAGAGTAAGGAACACATGCAAGTTAACCCTAGGAGGCGGTAGCCTTTAAGATTTCAAACCTTTCCCTCTGTAGGAATTCAGAACACCAGCCATAAAAATGCTAAACCACACATGAAATGCAACTGATGGAACAAAAATGGCGGCCTAAACCACGATAATAATTGTCAGACAACAACAAATTCACTGCCAGGTAGACACCGATTGCAATTGCTCAATTGTTATTCCTTTACCGTCTGCTACCTTTTTCCCGTTAACCTCTTTGTGTTAACCCGCTCCCATCCCTGTATTCTGCAGTGGTTCACCGCATAGAAAGTTGAGTCCCTGTGTGTCTCTCACTGCCATTAACATTCATTAACGAGATACTGATCCATCATATTGCTGTAATAAATTTGACTGCCTTTCCATATTTCCAGTGGAGGATCTCGGTCACATTATTTCGAAAAGTTTTGTGATGATTCATCAAACAGTGCCAAAGTTATAAGCAAAACAAAAAACTTTCTCCTATGGAAACTATGACTCGTGTATAACTGCACAGTGGCGAACGCCATGTGAAATATTATATATACACAGAGTTGAGTCGCCACCCTGTAGGAAATGGCTTTTTTGGTTTGCTTACAGGTTTTTTTTGCTGTTTGACAAATCTTCACAAAACATTCCAAAATAGTGCTACTTTTTCCTCAGCTCTGTTCTGTAAACTTTCGGAGTAATCCGTCAAGCACGGACCGAGAAAAAGAAGGGGTGTCCCAAAACAATTTTCATAAAGATTTTTATAAAATCCAAAACGGCTGAACGGAATTACATCAAATTTGTCAGAAAGCTAGGTCTTGGTCCAGAAAGCGTGATTTTTGTGATTTAGTGTAAGCCAGTTGAGTAGTTTTTGCAAAATTAAGGTTAAAAAACTTTGTATATCTAGATGGTTGGATTGCGAGAGAGTCCTGTGGCCATACGAAATAAAAAAATAGAGCCATCTGATTTGCTGAGGGGGCTTTTTTTCCTGATGGCAGTCTCACTCCCTGTGTCCTGAAAATTTTAAAGATTTTAAAAACTAAATATAATGGGGCAGGGTAGGTGTACCCTGACCCCTGGACCCTGTGGGAGATCCAAGTGGGATTCCCTGTTGCCCCAAATGTAGAGAACGTATTTTGGGGGGATTTTCAAAAAGCCGCGGGAGCCAGCGAGCCTCCTAGACTCCTGCGGGAGTCCCACAAGAGCGCTGGGGCCTCCCTGGCTCCTGTGGGACACTCACTCAAAAAATACTGAAAAGGGGGGCTGGGCCTAAGTGTCTGCAGTGAGTTCACGCAAACCGGCTGTTGGCTGTATGCGGAGAGGCTTTGACTGCCTGCAGCCAACCCCACGTCGCTCACGACTAAAGGGGGTTGGATGAATGGACTTTGGGCATGCACGGCGTGGAGTCAGCATCCTACAGGGGGTAGGACGCAGGGCAGCCAACACTATGCTGCATACGGCTGAAGGCCATGCTCGGCAGAGGGTTGGTTTCCTGCAGGGGTTGGACACGGGGCCCGGCTACAGGCCAGCAGACTCTGCGGGCAAACCCACACAGCACGGGCGAAGGCGGTGGGGAGGGTGGGTTGGCTGCCCGCAGGGGTTGGACGTAGGGCCAAACCCCACACTGTGCACCACCAAAGGGGTGCGAGTATGTATTGTAATAAAATATTACTTTACGTAAAAAAAAAAAACTAGAAATTCCCTGCGAAAAACTAAGGTTAAAGGGAAGTTATAGTTAGGTGAAAATGTCAGTTAAAACATACCGTTTTAAACAAACAATACCACTAGAATTCACCAGTTATAATTATCTCAAGTAACTATAACTCGTGCCCTCATCATGCACTGCTAATTACTTCATATATTTCATCACTCATGACATGTTCAATGACATCATTGATAACTTCACAGCAACATCTGAAATGAGATCATTGATGACAACAATGCGCATGGCGGGGTGCGCGTTACAATTAATTTAAGGCACAAGTTCTAATTACTCAAAGGTTTTTAGGTTGCTCATCATGTCTGCAGTGCTATGATTTTTATGTACAAGACAGAAATAGACAAAAATAGAGCCCTGTTCTTGAGAGGTTTATTTCACCTGGTGACAGGATCCCCCCAGTTAAGTCAATAACTGCGTCTCGTGACTGGAACGGCTGCAGTCGGTTGAGGCCTTATAAACCTTCTGTTCATTTTAAGCAATTTACTCTCAAGACTAAGACTGGCAGGTGAATCTTCAAAAATAAAATGATTTATGAAGAGGGGAGTTGGATGAAGAAGTACATCAGCCATTTCTTGGTGCTCTATTGTTGCATGCCAGTGCTGCACTCTCCTGTTCTTTGTCCCGACATACTAAGAAGGGTCTTGGCTAATAAATATATTGTTATTGCCTGACCTGGGTCTATACCTGCTCTAGTGGCCTTAAGGAAGAAGCCCGCTGAGTAATTAATATGCATACTTTTAGCTATAGGTACTTTGGTGACAGCAAACTGTGCAGCTGTATAAAGCAACAGCTGAGGCAGTAAAGAAACTTTATAACCAGCATCATGCCTTGGACAGGTTGCCCATTTAATTCAGATTGTGAATGAAGTCTATTTTACATTGTTGTGTTTTGCCTATGGGAGTTTGTGCTTATTTGAAAGCCAGCATGAGGACTGCTAAATATTGACTTTTACCTAACACAGTGGCCTTTGTTTATTGGAAAGCACTGCAAGGACTGTGCTTCTGCCAGGTATGTGTAAGAGAGTTGTACGAGGCACTTTGCAGCACACACTGTTCTAGTGAATTTTTATCTTGAGGGAAGAACAGGCTCAGCTCAATATGTTCTGAATAAATGTAGTCATAGTGATGTTACGGATTGTCAAGCCTTCAGCATCATTAGTTCTAAGCATCATTTTGACACGGAGGCAGTAGAAGGAATGATGAACTTGGTGATGCTGAGGCAGTATTATGAATGCACTCAATGTCAGCGAGCAGTCTCAGAACGGCTCCCTGCACCTGTTTTTGCTGCAGCACATGCTAGGAAACAAGGAGCAATGTTGCGTCTCCTTGTTTCTGAGCTGCATCTACTGTGTACAGCTCATACACAAAAATGTTTACTGAGTTAATAAATGCAATGTAGGTAGAGCAGTGTCAGAAAATCTGTTTCATGGACCCTTTCTGTCACTGCTTAGTGGCGCAAACGTTCTTCATGGCATGGCCCCTGATTCTTCTGTAAGAGGTAATAGGGCTCCTATAGGCATGTTTTAAGACCATCACAATGTAAAATTCAGAACATGGCTGTTGGGTGCAATGCCTTATGGGAGGACATTGATTCCAGCGGCATCTGTTTGCACAGTGACCTTTACTGCCACAATCTTGCAGCCTCAGCTTACAGAAAGGAAAGCTCCACCCTTCTCACAGTTAAGGAGGATGACGTCATGGTGACTACCTTACGAAGGACTGACAACCTGCTCAGAGGTCAGCTACAAACCTGCTTGGCACTCTACATCAACGCGCAGTAACCAGTGAGTTGATGCCACATGAGGCAAGCCCTACTCCCAAAATGGGAGCAGAAGAAGGTCTTAGGGGTCCAGAGATCCGGCAGCTGGTCACAAAGGAATGTAAAGTGGTTTAAAGCAAACACAAGGAGATGATGGACGGAGCGCTGAAACTTTTCAAACACTCACCCCCAGTCACAGATCGGGGTTGAATCCATCATTTCTTTAGCTCACTTCGCCACCTCAGTTCAGACCCAGCTATATGCAAATCAGTCTTGACCCTGTGCCTCATGGGAACAGTCCAGCCCGAACTGCCAAGCCAGGTCTTCCCTGAACCGGAAACAAGCATCCTGGGACCGGTTTCGGGGTAACACCCTCATCAGCCAGGCTAGCTTGAATCCAGTGGCAAAGTGAGCAAGGGACCCACGTCTGGGCATACCCTGCCAACTCAGGGCGAATGAAGCAAACACGAGTAGATAATGGACGGAGCGCTAAAACTTTTCAGACACTCACCCCCAGTCACAGATCTGGGTTGAATCCATCATCGTTCTTTAGCTCACTTCGCCACCTCAGTTCAGACCCAGCTATATGCAAATTTGTTTTGACCCTGTGCCTCATGGGAACAGTCCAGCCCAAACTGCCAAGCCAGGTACCCCAGTCACAGGATGCTTGTTTCCGGTTCGGGGAAGATCTGGCTTGGCAGTTCGGGCTGGACTGTTCCCATGAGGCATAGGGTCAAGACTGATTTGCATATAGCAGGGTCTGAACTGAGGTGGCGAAGTGAGCTAAAGAACGATGATGGATTCAACCCGGATCTGTGACTGAGGCGAGTGTCTGAAAAGTTTCAGCGCTCCGTCCATCATCTCCTTGTGTTTGCTTTGTTCGCCCTAAGTTGGCAGGGTATGCCCAGACGTGGGTCCCTGCTCACTTTGCCACTGGATTCAAGCTAGCCTGGCTGAATGAGGGTGTTGCCCTGAAACTGTTCCCAGGATGCTTGTTTCCGGTTCAGGAAGACCTGGCTTGGCAGTTTGGACTGGACTGTTCCCGTGAGGCACAGGGTCAAGACTGATTTGCATATAGCTGGGTCTAAACTGAGGTGACGTAGTGAGCTAAAGAACGATTATGGATTCAACCCGGATCTGTGACTGGGGGCGAGTGTCTGAAAAGTTTCAGCGCTCCGTCCATCATCTCCTTGTGTTTGCTTTGTTCGCCCTAAGTTGGCAGGGTATGCCCAGACGTGGGTCCCTTGCTCACTTTGCCACTGGATTCAAGCTAGCCTGGCTGAATGGGGGGTGTTACCCTGAAACTGTTCCCAGGATGCTTGTTTCCGGTTCAGGGAAGACCTGGCTTGGCAGTTTGGGCTGGACTGTTCCCGTGAGGCACAGGGTCAAGACTGATTTGCATATAGCTGGGTCTAAACTGAGGTGACGTAGTGAGCTAAAGAACGATGATGGATTCAACCCAGATCTGTGACTGGGGTTGAGTGTCTGAAAAGTTTCAGCGCTCCGTCCATCATCTCCTTGTGTTTGCAATGTAAAGTGGTTTACCATGACCAGAGTAGATCACAGCGGGAGCATTCATTACAGAAAGGTGGTTGGAGGAAATGGTTCCACTTGTATTTTTTTAACACAAAAAGGGAACCAAAGGAGTAAAAGTGCACACGAATCCTATGTTTTCCGGTTTCAACTGAAAAGGAAATATTCCCTTTGGTAGCGTTTTATTGGTAACAATTTTTAATTGAAAAGCAGACACCCTTCTTTAGGATAAGATATATTTATATTTTTCCATTTAACCAATATTGGAATGTACGGTTGGCTTGAGTAAGTAGTTCAGTGTCACAGCTCACAAAACTCCCAGTGCCACTAGCTCTCAGACAAAATGCAGCCTTAACTTGGAAAACTCCACATCAATATATGCTTGAACCTGTAGCCCTCACATCAGTCTGTACCAGAAGGGAAACACATGCTTACTGCATTGAAGTTAAGTCAAACCCACCTGTTTGTACTCATACCTTGGCCACAGCTGCCGAAGCCACATCCAGCGCAGCGTACAGACGAGGCTTGTCCTTGGCCATCTCTGAAATCCAGACAAAAGAAGTCAGTGGTAGCACGTAGGATCACTGTAATGTTAATCTGTAGGGCCCTCGTGATCTAAGGAAGTGCCATGTAATAAGGCGACCTACTTCGAGGGAAGCACTTTATGCGGAGGTCTCCAAACAGATTGCAGTGATGTGTTTTACACTTGAGGGATCGAGGGCAGAGATAATTGCTGATGGCCTCCACATCACTAGTAGTTCTGTGTACTAGGTCATCTGAATTAATGGTCGTGCTGTTGCTTGGAACCTGTCCATCATTTTTTATGAAATAAAGTTTGTGTACACTCTAACCTGGTGCTATTGTAGCAATGTACAAACGCATCAGAGGTAGTAAGTGAACTGGGATATTGCCAAGAGAGCAGATGTTCAACTATGGATTCTAAGACATGAGGCCATAGGTTTCAGCAACTCTTTCAAGGGGGATTCTTTGACACAGCAAGTTTCGACCACCTTACTGAATGATGGCAAGCACCGACAGTGAATAACTGATATCCTCTTTCAGTGCATTCCAGCCAGAATTTTGGAGCACAGCAAAAAAATACCTAGTTCAACATGTTCTCTTAGCAGCTTTTGGAATTTGAAGATGGAAGCTGGATTGCATTTTGTTGAATGGGATCTGCTTGGTTTTTCATTCAAGTATGCTGGATTCTTGAGTAGGATAGTCTTGTATGTGATGCCAAGGACTTTTTCAAGGTTATTCTGCTGGTCTCTTAGTAAAGTCAGTGGAGGTCAATATAGAGTGAGCTAACACTGCCAGTCATTTAATTCCTATAACTAACCATATTGCCTAGTGGAGTACCCTTTTGTGAGGCGTAAATGAGACTATCAGCAATCCTGTGAGGAGGGTAATGCCTCCGTCCAGGTGTGACGGATCCAAGGCATGAATGGCCTGGTGGAAATATTACAGTTTCATTGTTGCTTAGATCTTCTCAGGGAGGTGGATTTTTACAGCCAATCCATTTATGTTATAATTCATGCTCGATGAAGCATATTATTGGGTGAGTAGCACACTACACTGAGTGGGGGTGCTTGATTGGAGAGCGTTGCACTGCAGTGTGGCCTATGTGGGAAATACTGCAGTGTCGTGAGTGACTGACCAGAATGGTGCTCCTATCCTGACTTAAGCAATGACACTCAAGCATTTAGAAGAGAGAAGATGCAATATATATCCTATGTTAGAAGTGTTCTGGTATCATACGTGATGAGTAGTGGAATGCTCTCTTTGTGTTGCTGTGATCACGCATCTGCACTTATGAGTGGAGTAGAATGACGTAGCGTAAGAGACAGGTGCACAAGTGCACTTGCCTACCACCCTCGACAGGACAAAGGCTCCGGTCCATTGTTGGATTTGCGTAGCACAAGACCATCCCATAAAAGGTTAATGAATTAGGGATAATCATGGTAAATGCTTTTTGGAGTTTACCCCATTGCGACAAGGGGCAACCCTCAGGCAAGCAGTGGATACTGGCAGACATGACCAGTAATGGGAAGAGTTCACTCAAGAGTGACAGAGGAGCCGACCACCAACATGCACTGAACGCAAGCAGTCATGGCAAGTGAGCTGTATTGTTCACCCAGGGGTGAAGGAGGAGTAACCCTAAGGCATACATGGGGAAACGCCAACATGGTAGGTGCTATTTACAGCCATTCTGAGAAGGCAGAGGGAAATCCACAAGCATGCACTGGAAAGAGACAACCCTGGTAAATGATGTGAAGAGCCCATCTAGGAGCAACATGGGGGCAGCCCCAGGACTGCACTGAATAAAGGCAGCAGTGGCACAGAATATATACAGTCCACCCAGGAGCAATAGAGAAGCAAACCAAAGGCATTCCCTGCATACAGGCCCAATCTGATGCACAAATTTTCAAGCAAATAAAACCAGCCAGATAATAGACAAAGGAGACAAAAAAATGTGGCAAGTCACACAAAGAGGTTGTGACAATACCCAGGTCACGTGTCTAAAAAGAACATTCACTCTCCTTATCATCAATAATTAACAGTGCAAGGCAGATTTTAGAATTTGCTTGCTAGTCATCCATGACCAGGAGAGTGTCAACCTACAGAGGTGAACTACTTATAGGCAGTTAGGGTAAGATGCTCTCTGTTGTTCACACAGAAATAATGCAGGGAGCAACCACAGGCATGCACAGGCAAAACTAACCCATGCTAGATGCTGTTTAGAATCCATCTTAAAGCCAAAGAAGGCTGTCCCTAGGTATGCAAGTGATACAGGCAGTTGAGACAGCTCTACATAGGTTACGAAGAGGTGAGTGGGGTAGGCTGTGGCTGGCCATTATAACTGTTCTGAACAATCCACCCAGGAATGACAATAGCAAACCCCAGGCACACACAGGATACAGGCAGAGATGGTAAGAGTCCACCTTGTAGAGAGAACTAGTGAATCATATTTTGTATCTGATGCGTGGAAGGAGAATAATTGGTAGACTAAGTGAAACGAAGGAGCAAGGGATTTAGAGGTGGGTTGGGTTGAGAGGAAAGTCAAGAAGCGAGGGCTCTGCAGGAACATATATGCCAGTCTTGCTTTATGACCTCCCATAAGTAGTGTCACAATACAGTTTTAAGTTCAGTAACTGGTTCTTTGAGAACCCTTATTGGGAGGAGAAGCTGGAACAAGTACAGGACTCTTGGTAGGACATTCATTGCTCACTGTACTGGTTCTATCTAGCCAAGAGAAGAAGAGCTACGGCCATCTGCCCCTTAAAGAGATCAACGGCTGTATGCAGCTTCCGTAGCGGTCTGCAGGATTCGATGTAATATGAATGTCTAGATATTTGATGGACTTGCTTGTCCTCTTAAATGATGTATGAGCTGCTAAGGCTTTTGCTTCAGCTTGGGATAAAAAACATATTAATGTTTATTTGTATCCAGGCAACACTTCATTTTTTTTTTAATTGATGTTTCAGTTTCATTAGACAGACTACTGATGAGCGAATAAGAAAGGACATAATCAGCAAACAGTGCACTTTTATGCTCCTCTTGTCCAAAAGGAATGCCCTTTATCGCTTTCTTTGCTCTATTCTTTCAGCAGAATGTTTGAAACTAAGGACAAAAAGCTGCAGCGAGAGAGGACATTTCTGGCTTCTGCCTCAATTCCATTTACAATGAATCTTGACGTCGGCCCTCGATAGCCTGCCATCACCACTGAAGTGAAAGCGAGGTCAAAAACGAAAATCACAGAGGTCTAAAGCGGAAGTGCAATTCCACCTGGTTGAAAGCTTTCTCTGCATCAAGAAATGCAAGTATTGCTTTTCCCTGGGCTTTGTCAAACAAGTGGACTATCCTCCAGATATCATCATGTGTCCGTATCGCCTGTATAAGTCAGACTGATTGGGATGAATAAGTGTTGGTAATAGAATCTCTAACCTGGTAGCTAATATTTTAGTCTACAATTTAGCAACCAGGTAAAGCAGCACTATGTATGTATATAAGGCCCATAACATGGCATCTTTCCTCGGTTTTGGTATTAGTGAAATGTGAGCTTCCCCCATTGTCGGGGGTAATTACCCGCATTGAGCTATCGAACTGAAGAGGTTAGTCAAGTGGTACCACAACATGGATCTGAATGCTTTGTAAAAGATTGCTGTAAAGCCATCCGGCCCTGGCACATTTAGTAACTTGAGCGTTTTAATAGCAGTCTTAACATCTTTTTCAAGGATGGGTGCTTTTAAGAATTCCTGTTGGATGTCAGAGAGTTGTATGAGGTTGGCACACTGCAGATATACTGTTTGCCTTTCCTCTAAAAGAGGTTCCATGTGCTCTTGTGTACACGGTTTTCCATGAAACTTTCTGAAAAATTCTAATCTGTTCATCCTTTAAGGATTTCACCAACTGATGTTCAACATTCTAGATTAAATTGCGTTCTAACTTATGTCGAGCGGTCTGGCTAAACACATGCCTACTTTATTAACCTTTTTTTTTTAGTCTAAGCAAGGTAAGTTCTGCTTTGTTCTTAGTTACTGTGTTTAATATTCCCCTTAAAAACAACACTCAGTGCTGCAAAGTTCTCGTTGAATTTTCTGTTTTCTTTTTCAGCTTGTACTAGGTTTGCTTCCAGAAGGGCTAACTCTTTATTTCTTAAATTGTTTAGATTGACTAGTTCCGCTTTATATCTACCCCTTATAACAGCTTTTAAAGCATGCCATTGTAAATTCAGGGCTAGTATCTTCTGGGGGTTTAGTATGGAAGTATTCTAAAATATGGTCTTAAAGTTCCACTTTCATTACTGGGTCTCCAATTGCAGGATGAATTATCCAGTACTCATTTGGAATGGCGCATAGGGCCAAGATATTGACAACTCTCTGCGGGTTGGACCCAAAATTATCACAGGGTGTGTTCTAGTTGCATATATTAAACGTGCAAGGACATTACACATTGGCATGTAGTCGATCCTTGAATATGTTCTGAGGGTGTGAAAAGAATGTGTAATCTATTTAGTACAGGTGTTAGTCCCTCTTCCCTCCTGGAGTCTCTCAGGCCAAAATCTTCCAAGCATGCCCTTGAGGTGTTTTTTTTTATAAGCCTCTGAATGAGCTATGGTACCCCCTGATCTATCTAGACTAGGATCCCAAACCAAACGGAAGTCCCCCATAACTATGTCTCCAACAGCAAAGTCTCCAACTGTGTTGAAAAAAAGATATGAGAAAGGCATCTTTTTATGTGTTTGGGGCATGGATTGTTGCCATTGTGGCTCGCCTTCCTTACAGTAGTCCTGAGACCATGCTTTTATCTGCCCTGCTTATCCATTTTGTGCGCTGTCTGCTTGAAGTCAAGAGATCTGTGAAAAAACAGTGCCACTCCACTGTGCTTTGTTTCAGCGGAGGAATGGAACGCAATGGGGTTGAATTTATGCCTTATCCAGTGTTCTTTATTTATTTTATTTATAAAGTTTTATATAGTGCGAACATGACCCAAGGGTATCAGAGCGCTTTACAATACACTGTTTTTAAACATTAGATGATAGGGGTAATATACATACATTCAATATTCGACATTCAATAAAAAAGAGGTAGACAGTGGTATATAGGATAGCATATGTGGCTAATAGTCACCTATGAATTAAAGTCTTAGGATGTGAATTTGCTCATTAGAAGTATTTTTGCTTCTTTTTTTAAGGAGGAAAAGGAAGAGATTCTGCATACATCTGGAGGTAAGGAGTTCCAAATCTTCGGTGCGATACCCGAGAATGCTCTGCAACCAGTTCTCTTTTTGTGGAAGGATTGTGGTTTCAGTAGTAGAGAACTCGCACTTCGCGATTGTCTGCATCCTCCCGACCGCTCTAGTTTTTGTGCTACGTAACTGGGGGTATTGCTATGCAGGGCTTTATAGGTCATGCAGGCGATCTTTAGTTGTATTCTTGTCTCGTAGGGTAGCCAGTTCAGATCTTTCAAGGTCGGAGAAATGTGGTCATTTCTTTTAGTTCCAGAGACCAGTCTGGCCGCAGCATTAAGAGATGCCCTCAGCGGGGCCAGCTTGTATTTGGGAAGACCACAGAGTGGTGCTTCCATAATCCAATCTTGGTAGCACTAGGGCTTGTAATGCCATTTTTAAGTCGGTCTGTGGGAGGAAGGGTTTACGTTTACTTAGGATACTCATCTGGTGATTAGCTCCCTTGGTGGCATTATTGATATGCGCCTGCATATTTAAGTGTTTGTCTAGGGTGATTCCCAAGGATTTCGCGGAGTCAATGATGTGGGGAGCGCAGTCAAAGGAAGTTAGATGCTTCAGCCACAAGTCTATCTTGGGTGTGTGCTTGGGGGGGGAGATGAGGAGGAATTCCGTTTTTTTGGTGTTAAGCATGAGGTGATTGCCAGTGAGCCAACTTTGAGTATTATGTAGAATAGCGTTGAGGGAGATGAAGTCATCTGGAGAGGAGATTTTCATATACAGTTGTGTCTCATCCGCATACAGGTGATATAGAATGTTCGCAGAGTTCAGCGCGTTTGCCAGTGGTTCCATGAGTAGATTAAAAAGAATGGGTGATGGTGCTGAGCCCTGTGGAACCCCTAGGGTGACCATGGAGGGTTGAGAAAGTGATTGCTTCATCTTGATTCTTTGGGTTCTGTTATTTAGAAAGGAGGTAAACCATTGTAACACTGGGCCAGTTAGGCCCATCCTTCGTTCCAGTAGAGACAATAGGTTGTCGTGCTTAACAGTGTCGAAAGCGGAGGATAAATCAAGAAGTATCAAAAGACATGATTTGTTATGGTCTAACATTTTTAGTATGTCATCCATTATGTGGGTGAGTGCTGATTCAGTGCTGTGACCTTGACGGAAGCCGGATTGGTGTTTGTCTAGGAGGTTGTAGTTCTCGATGTGGTTGCATAATTGAATTTGTACACATTTTTCCAGCAGTTTTGCCAGGGTAGGGATGTTGGATATAGGGCGGTAGTTGTTGAGATCTGAGGAGAGGGAGTTGGCTTTCTTTAGTATAGGTGTGACCTGCCCTACTTTATCATTAAAATACAAAATTTGCCAGAAAACAGAATTGTCAAAAATAAAAAACATATCATAAAATTCCCAAATACAAGAAAACAAAAGTTGTCGACGCTGCGTTTCGGTGACTAGACAAATGAACACCTTCTTGAGGACAGTTTTCTAAACAAAAAAAACATTATATTATTATCAAAACATTTATGTTGCTGACCTATTATACACTGTTATCTAAATTTTTGTTCTGACAATTTCACAGTTACTCAAGTTGACACCAGCACTCAAAATTATTATTGTCCACCCTTCGTAGTGAACAACATTTTTAACCATAATTTTGCTTAATACTATAAGAATGAATCCATAATCTTTCTTAATCCTAATAAAATAAAATTAAAAAAGGACAACATACCTAAAAACACTGTAAAACGTTTCTAGAATTCAATTTTACTAGACGTTTCAGTGAATCAAATTTGTAGGGGTGAGGGATTGGAAATGTTCACCACATCGAAAACCTTGACGTTGCAAAAGAAGAACACAAGAGAGAGAATATATTTATTATAGGTGTTAGCTCTACAACGGTATCTCCAAGTTATATATGTTATTAGAGTATACTAATAATACCAGTGGGTCTAAACGTACCTTGAAGTTGGAAATCTTATAGGTTTAAAAAGTGTTCGTTGATGCCACCGTTCTATTTTTATGCACCAATTGTGCCCGAATCCTATGGGGAAAATTTATATAAAGGGCATTACATCAAAGGCACCCAGTTATAACTCAAACATGCCCGAGTATCATGGACAAGCTTACCAGTAGAACAGATAAAAACTGGAACATCAATAGAAAAGGATGCGCCGATCAGAAGTATCAAATCCAGAAAACAGGATCTTCGCCGGTATTGTAATCAATATATATGGCGGATAGTCTAATATGGTAACTCTGGCGTTTATACAGCCGATAGTTTAAAATCTACAAAAAAACAATATATTGTGTTATTTTGATGCGATTATACGATATCGAATCAATATCATCTATAAGATACAGTTATTTATAATGTTGGCTTATATCGTGTTGTTAGCGACTTCCATTCAGGGTGCCAGTATTTCACCCTAAAGCAAGTAAAATGCTTACATAACCGGGTGAACAATATATACAGAAATATTCATGGGATATATTGCTTTATAATTCTAAATATCCCTTCTGTTTGAAAGAAGCTTTAGCATATGGTTCTCTATATCTCAGCCATAAAAGTATCTTATAAATATTTATATATCGAGAAATATGGGTAACACACACTATTGTGTCCCACTTCAAAATATTAAAAAGGGAGAAGGAAATGCTGTTTCAAATCATTATTAACATAACAGTGCGTGATATGTCGTATATAGCAGGGAGCTTGCATTATTCCTGTTCACCCATGTCTCCTTTTAATCATCCATCTATAGCTTCTATGAAGATTACTCTATGAAAATAACTGACTACCCAGGCCTACCCGCTTACCTTTTAAAATTAGAACGGCCTCCTTCCGACCAACCGAACAGCTTCCGGGTCAGGATACACAATAGTGTTTGACCCGGAGCTCCTATTTATACAAAGTTTACGGCGATCACATGATCTCTCCTCCCAAAACAATCAGAAAACACCAAATTCATAGAAAGGTGTTGACGATATTTATTGCGAACGAAGATACTAATATTTATCAAAAGAACACAATTAAACACTCGCGTCTTTTTTTAGAAAATTTGTTTTATATTATATATCTTGACGAAAGCGCAACCAAGCGGACCGTAAATACAGCGGCCATTTTGTAATGGTGACAGTACTTTATGTTGCCTGCATTCACTAATACATCGCCTATTCCCATACTATTTTGGAAAACATCCCCTCACACTAACACCCACAATCTTGAAAATCGTATAAAAAACAACCTATAAATTGTCAAAAAACCAGATATATAATAAGAATTGCTTTACTAGATACATTAGCACCACGTAGATATGGCAGCCATATTGAAAAACCGATAAGCGCTAATAGGTTTATACAAAAAACCAAGTTATTTAAAAAAGGGTCACCCTGGTCACCAATATAACAGAGAAAAATATATATATTAAAAAACAATAATCTCTTATCACAACCATTATCGTGTCTCCTGGTGTCGTCTCTCATTGGGCAGTCCATATTGGTTCTAAACACATTATGTGCCAAAAATACCTAATCACACTCAGGAAACAGTATACGAAAAAGACTTAATGTAACACGGGATATCCAAGAGCTACAATCACAATGTTGGCAAGGCAACTATGATCAAATAAGCTTCTCCCAGTCCTCCTTGCTATTTAATCCCTTTCTAAAGGTATTAAAGCGGGACATATAAAATTGTTCACGTTTCTTTCTTTTTAAAGTTGAGTCCCCACCCCTGAAGCTCATGTGGATAACTTCTAATCCACACCATTTCAAATCTTCAATTTTATGCTGTTTTTCAACCCAGTGTTCTACCAATGGGGCAGTCTTCTTGTTCGTTCTTATCGCTGACTTATGTTCGTTTATTCTTATCCTGATTTCTCTCGAGGTCTCGCCCACATACCCTAAAAGGCATGGGCACATGATAAAATATATCAAATTTTTGGTGTGGCAATTAATAAAATTATTAAAAGTACGAGTTACACCATTATGGACAATAGATGTACCCTTTATGATGTTAATACAATTATTGCAGCCACTGCACGCAAATGTACCCGTTGGTAGTGGGGCATTCATTATGCATGGTTGTCTATTGTCATTGGTCTCTCTGTAGGTATGTTCGATGAGGTGAACATTTCCAATCCCTCACCCCTACAAATTTGATTCACTGAAACGTCTAGTAAAATTGAATTCTAGAAACGTTTTACAGTGTTTTTAGGTATGTTGTCCTTTTTTAATTTTATTTTATTAGGATTAAGAAAGATTATGGATTAATTCTTATAGTATTAAGCAAAATTATGGTTAAAAATGTTGTTCACTACGAAGGGTGGACAATAATAATTTTGAGTGCTGGTGTCAACTTGAGTAACTGTGAAATTGTCAGAACAAAAATTTAGATAACAGTGTATAATAGGTCAGCAACATAAATGTTTTGATAATAATATGTTTTTTTGTTTAGAAAACTGTCCTGAAGAAGGTGTACATTTGTCTAGTCACCGAAACGCAGCGTCGACAACTTTGTTTTCTTGTATTTGGGAATTTTATTATGATATGTTTTTTTATTTTTGACAATTCTGTTTTCTGGCAAATTTTGTATTTTAATGATGAAATGTTTTTGATACTGACTGTGTATATATTTGCAAATAAATATTAACATTTTTAAATATTTTATTGTCTTTTGTTGCTCTGACCCACTGTTTTTTAAGTATATTAAAGTGTATGGACTTCTATTGATATTCTGACCACCAGTACTGTGTAGAATTTTTAGTTTTTATTAATTATTTTTTATAGGGACTTTTGTGTTTTTTTGATTGTACTTACCCTGTCCCTGACTGGAATTGAAGGGTACCTCCCTTGTTTATTTCTTACTGCCCTACTTTAAGACAGTCAGGTATGGAGCCTTGCCTCAGAGAGGCGTTTACAATCTTTGACCATAAGGGTAAAATAGAAGTTTTTATCATTTTGAATAAAGAAGGAGGTAAGGGATCAGAGAAGTGATTGGAGGTGTTAATCGCTAGAAGAGTGTTATAGATATCGTATTCAGGGATGGGCGAGAAGGTGTGCCAAGAGGCATTGTTTTTGGGAATTTCAATCGGAATACTAAAATGGTCCTTGATCTGTGAGTAAAATGTAGACTCATGAGCAGTAGTTTGTGGAAGGGCATTCTTAGATTGAATGTCATATTCAATGGGTTTTGTCTTTTCTAGGAAGAAATTGGCAAGCTCATCGCAATTAGGGGTAGCCGAGTCGCTTAGTTCCGTAGCGTTAGGAGTGTTGCGCGATTGTTGTTTGACGATTTCGAATAGTTTTTTGGGACGGTTAATGGCTTGGTTCAGCTGGGTTTTGAAGAAGTCTGCCTTAGCCTTCAAGATTTTCCTGTTGTATGTATTCCTCAGCGCTCTAAGGTGATATAGGTGTTCAATGGAGGGTGCGGATTTCCATTTTCGCTCAGCTGATCTTAGCTTGCGCCGATCAGAGTTCAGGTTCTCATTGAACCATGGTTTGGAGATTTTGGAGTAAATGTTTTTTTTTTGAGGGGCGCTGTAGAGTCAAGTATTTCAAGCATAGTGGAATTGTAAAAGTCTGCCAGGTCATGGACGTCAACCATGCCTGTCGTGGGGATCAGGGCAGAGTTTCGTCCGTTTACCAGGGTGATGGGGTTAATATTTTGGATATTCCTTTTCCATGGTTTTGTTTTTGTAGGTTGGCATCTTTTTGGAATTACCTCAATATTGATGGAGAAGAAGATGCTGTAATTGGTCAGTCCAGTCACATGGGATAATGGATTCTAATGATACATTGTTCGTTTTTGCTATGATGAGGTATAATGTCTCTCCCTTGTTGTGGGTTGGACTGTCACAGAATTGGGACAGATCCTGATCTGACAGAAAGGATTTAAGACAGCTAACATCATGATCGCCCGTGTTGTTCCAGTGGAGATTGAAGTCTCCCAGAAAAATTTGCGGCACTTTTGAGTTGTTGTTGTTGGATGTAATGACTTTCATTAACTCATCGATGAACGGCAGATTATCACCGGGGGGGTGGTATATTATGTGAAGTTTGCTGGTGAGGCACTTGTCATCTGAGATGTTGATACAGAGATATTCACAGGAGGATAAAGAGATGGTGTCTGCTTTATTGATTGTGTTTCGATAAATGCAGGCTAACCCGCCACCAGGTTTCACGGTCCTGTCTAGGCGGATTAGATCATGACTAGGAGGGACCAGTAGGTCTAGGATGAGAGAGGAGGAACTATTTAGCCATGTTTCAGTAAGGACGATCATGTCAAGATCATTCGAGAGGATGAGATCGTAAATGTCGGGAGCATGTTTGCTAGCAGATCTGCAATTGATGAGTGCACACTTCAGCTTGCTAGTCGAGTGGGTGAGAGCAGTCTGCACTATGTTGATATTTGTGAGGTTCTCTATTTATGGATCTGTAGTTGTGAGTAGGTTCTCTGTAGGGGTTGGTTTGAATGGTTTGGATACTGCCACAGAGACTTACTGTTGTCTGTAGGACTGGCATAGGATAGGAGGTGGTCATATATGTCATTGTCAGATAGTTCAGCAATTAGCCTCCTAGGACGAGACGGGTCGTTGGGGGAAGATATCTTACTCTGTCTAGTGTACTCAGGGTGTGGATTCTTGGTGATGTATCTGCTAGTTTGGTAACTAATTCGGTTCACGGTGGCACTAGTGGCTCTGTGCGAGTTTAGGAGATCTTTGGTGATGGTTGATAGATTTTGCATTTCGTCCTTGAGATGGGATAGGCCGATGGCTAACTCGTTGAAGCGTGCGATCCAATCAGTTAGGATAATTAGTTATGTGTAGAGGCGTGTGTTCTATTATAGGGGGACGACAGCAAGTAAGGTCTGATTGCATGGGGATAGCATTATTAGGTTCCGATGGGGTTAGTGGATCATGGAGGTTTGTAGGTGGGTCTGAATGAGTGTGGGAGATGGCCTCGAGAGGTGATAGCATGGTAGGGGCTGATGCATGCGAGCGGGTATGGTCGAAGAGTGGTGAGTTTGGATGAGCGGAGAAAGTTTCGAGGGTGTTAGGGGCCGATCAAAGATCAGGGTAGATGGAAAGTCATGGGGAGCTTTGCAGGACAGCTCAACTGTAGGTGGGGTGAGTGGGATGTCGGGGGTGGATTCCGGGTTGGTGGATTCTACATTGGTCATCAAGGATATCAGGGGTGTGTCTGCATTGGGTTGACCGGTAGCTAAGTGTATCCCTGTCCATTCTGGGCCTGGGGACCCTGGTGTGGTTGAGACCGTTGTGACGGACGGGTAGCGGTCATTGGGGGTGTGGAGAAATTTAGGTTCAATTGATGTCGTTGTGGGATTTTGTAAAAGAGTTGGAGTATCTTCCGGATAATCGGGATGAATAGTGACGGGGAGTGTGTTTTTCTTGCTGTTTAATGCTTTCTTAAGAATAGGAAAGATCTTGTCTATGATAGCGAGATTGACATTAGAAGCTTGTATAAGGATATTACCATTGTTGTATATGGATATGGTAGCATTCGCAGTGCAGAAGTCTGAGGTGATTACCGACAATTTGAGGGCATGAGGGGTTTTTCTGACATTGGAGATTCGAAGCATGGAATAGAAGATATTCCTCCACTGTGCACGTTTTTTGGTGTGGAAGATGAGGTCATTCGAAAGTATGCCTTTGTTGATGCAGAAATAGGGGTCTGAAATAAGAGTCTCAGGGTGAGTTTTCATTAGCCTGTGTTTGAACTTCTTCGCTGCATTTTTGGATAGGTTGGGAGGATAGGTAATGGTAAAGGCATGGAAACCTGAGGGCTCTAGGTTTTTAATCCATTTTTTTTTCTTTTTCCTCACTTCTTTCTTTACTTATTTCTCAGTCTCCCTCTCTGCTTCCTTCCTGCTTTCCGTTGAAAAACTTCCTTCACCTATTTGCTGGTAACTTTATTCATTATCTGTCTGGTGAAGACACTGGTGGAGGCTAATACCATTCTAAGATGGCCGCCGCTTTTTCAAGCTTGTTGGTCATAATTTGAAGACCTTCTTCATTAATTCCTTATTTCTTAGGGACACCCTTTCTACTTCTTTTCTGCCATATTTAGAGTTGACCTACACTATTTCTTTGGTATCATCTCTTGTCTGGAGAGAGCACTGTTGAAGGTGCAAGGCTTTCCAAGATGGCCGCTGCTTTTTGGCTTGCTTAGATAGTCCTATTTTGCTGACCATTAGTGTGGGAGGTGGGCGCCATCTTCCGAGGGAGAGCTGATAGAGCTGGAGGGAATATCTCCCCAAAATGGAGGCTTGGGCCTCCAGACACCGGGGGACAGCCCCCCCGCGTTCGAGAGATTATGAAATTGACCGGAGGCTTCCAAGGACGTACTTCCACTCCGCAAATTGGGAGGAGCGAGCATAGCTCCCCTGCGATCACCCAGCCCGTGCCGGTTCCTGTCACGCGGCTTGGGATAATTGCTGTCCTCCGCCATGGCTCAATCACGCCTAGCACAAGGGGCGATCCACGGCGCCAGGGCAAGCCACCAAGGACTCCGTCAGGCGCCCCACAAGCCTCCCCAGTGTGCGTCCATCAAGTATCAAAGCTTGTCACAGGGCTTAGGAGACGCGACGCTGTTCAAGCTGGGTCCAAGGCATGACAGAGGTCGTTGGGCACTCACCGGGGACACGCACTCTGCACCGGCTCGTCGCAGGATCGGATCTCCTCTGCCCGGTGCCGGCTCGAGATTCGATCCTCTCTCCACCGCGTCCGCGATGGGTCCCACAGGGCATCGGTCCGCCACCTCTTCAGCACTCCAGCATCTATACTTCCCCCTGCGACCTCAGCTCCGGTAGGTGACGGGGCAGGCAAGGGCCGTTCAGGGAGATGGTGCACCGGGTTAAAATAGGGATTATTACTAGAAGGTAATCCCAAACCCCAGGAGCTCCCGTGTAGAGCTCCTACACCGCGGCCATCTTGTGTGTGTGTTTCCTGCAGGGTCACAATGTCAAATCTCCTTACCTACATATATTGCCAAACGTTAGTTGTTTTATTTGGGGAGCTGAACCCTTTGGTATTCAGTGAGACTATCCTGTGCTTCTAGTGCATAAAGAGGGGGGGGGGGGTGGGCAGGGGTGTGCGCTGATGAAGAGGAACCTTAGGCATCCTTCTGTATTCACAGAACACATGTTGACTTTGCTCTATATACTGTCAGGCTATGTTGCCTACAGTGTTTTCTAGTAACTTCCCTTTGAATTCCTAAACGCACAATTTTATAGAAACCTTTTTGAATAAGTAAAATTTTAACAAAACATTGACATTTGATACGTGCCAGGTCGTTAAGTGGTGCCTCCCCAATCTGAAATCTGTCGCTGTGAGCCACAATGGTGTGGGCCCCATGCTGCACCTTACATGGCGCGGCTCCAGCTGCCTCCCAGGGCCCATTCGCTTTCATGAGAACATGGATTTACAATCATTGGTGATGACTATCAAGCACGGACAGTAACAATATATCCAAACTATCAAGGTATGTCAACTCCATGTACTCGGCCTCCTTATTTCCCATCTCTCTCCCTCTGGCCACCCATCACTGGGCCAAGGAATGCAAACGCAGCGAAAGAGGAGAAACAAAGCCCAAGATGAAGAGGCAACTAATCTGAAATACAACAAGAAAAATGCTGCAGGCATGTGAGGAGGATTAAATTACATCCCAGCTGGTTTTCAGGTCTCTCTTTTGGTCGGGGCTGTGCTCTTGTTTCATATCCATTTTTCCCTTTTCATGTTCGATTGTTTGTCTCTAATTGTAAACTCACCAACATCTAACTCCTCCTCTGGTTCCCAAAGTGGATTATTCAGTAATTGGGCTGCTTAGCATCTATAATATATACAAAATAATGTATCTGGGCAGGCACTAAGTGGACACCGCTGAGAGCTGATCTTCACTTGTTGACAACCTACCTCGCCGACCACCACTCCTGTCCACTCTTTCACTTCTTCTCCAGCTCCCTCACAAAAATACAAGCCTCCTTTGGGAGTATAGCTATTCTCTGGGCGCGCCCTGCCAGCTCCTCCTCAGGGCAGAAGACTGCTGCCAGCAGGTTCCCAAACACAGCCCTTCAGCTCAGGTGTCACAATTTTTTCTTGTCTTGCAATACGGAAGGCTGCAGTGCGGTACTCTATATCCTAACTTTGTGTGTGGCCAGACCAGAATTTGAACATTCAGGGCAGCTCCCATATCCCTGCTTCTCACTCCTGTCTTAATTTCCTACTGAGGGGTCGGTTTACTCAGAAGTGAAGGACTTTCTGTAGGCCACGGCAGAGCAGCCAAGAAACACGTCTAGACAGTAATCTTCCTAGGTCATGCCCTCTGGCCCAGTGTTTTTCACCTTTACCTGTCTACCAGCCCTCCCAATTAAATTGCCATATTTGAAGCCATAGCTTCCTCCAATTGAAGAGTGGGTGTGCTGTGAAAGCTGTATGGCATTTTACTCATGTTTAGCGTGGTTCGTGGTATGAATGGTGCCACAGGAACAGCATGGAGAGTGCTAGCAGGGAATTCAGTTTCTCCAACCAGTTGCCTTTATCTATTCTGTGGATGTGACGGATGTGATACTGCCAGCCCTAGCCCTGGTGACTGTGCAGGCTGGGTGCCTTTACCAGATTCCCTGTTCAGGCTCTTTTTCTAATCATCACAGGTATCGAAGCACATCCTCTTTGAAGAGGGTGTTGTCAAGCCAACCCAACAACTAGAACTGACCAAGTTGGGTGTGTCGAAGACGCATACTGTGAGCATTTGGTGACCTTCCTCTCCTCTACTAAAGTGGAATCTCAGGAAAAGTAAGCCACAAAAATGCTTCTATCCTGGCTGACCTCAAATAGTGAATGACCACTAGTGTCAACCAAATCTTGATCAATACTGACATCCTTGGACGAGTAATTTGTATTGTTCTGGGCATTAAAGAAACTACATGCACTAATACAGAGGGATGTTTTACATAACTTGTTTTTTTCATCTTAAGGATTTGGACCAAATCTTATAAATTAAAGAAGTTTGCTGCTCTGAGCAGACGAGTGGGCTGTAATGCATGGTTGGAGAACAGCAGTTGATCCCCTAACCAGGAAGAACAGAGAAAGGTTCAACTGACTGAGAACACATGGAGGAGACCTCAAAAAGAGTGACCTTGCTGCCCAATAGCCAGAACCCACCAAGGGCATTAGGAGGTCCTGCAGGAAATACTGCTCACGGAGAATCTGGTTAGCTTGCATGCATCAGTGTGACTTTGCGAGTCAATGCACTACTATTTTTAGGCCACCACCCAGGGATCCAGGGGGCTCCTCCCTTTAACCCTTGGCTTTGGGATTGGATTACATTGTCTAGATCTGATCGCTTACAGTCCAAAACCACTGACCATGCCTTCCCGGCACTTACAGTTCTGGAGATATTGCCCCAAAAAGCAAATAGTGAACTGGTGGGTTCCCATAAAAAGTGTGTGCCCTTGAGCTACAGCTACAGTGGGGAACATCTCATGAGTATAGAGTGACAGGGAGTGGACACGTCAGTACTGCTGATACACGCGCTCAAATCTATTCCTCCTACTTTGCAGAGCTGATTCTGAATTGGAGGCTACACCATGAGACTTCTGCTGTGTGCTCACTGAAATCTCACATTGAGTCAGGATTAGTGAAGGTTAACCAGGGACAGGGAGGAAGCAATTATGTGCTAATTACCAATACAAATTAATAAAGCACAAGGGTTGCACAAGCATACAGAATGAACACCAGACACTAGACACTAGAAATAACTTGCAACCTCACGTATGACAGAGCCTATCAGTGATGCACACAGGAGCAGCAATCTATAGTTACAGCTTCCTTTTCCCGCTCTCTTCCCCGTGACTGGTATCGATCCGTTCCAAAGACACATATGACTCTCCCGCCTCATTTATCTCACCTTTCAGAATGTCCCGGGCACTGTGTCCTTGCTGCAGGAGGGCTCTGTTGTTGGATGACACCAGCACCTTCAGCTCCTCTGCCCTGGAGATATACTGATTCACCTGTACGAAGAGAGTGGCGGTACAGCTGTCATACACTGGCCTCTCCCTCCATGTCAGTAACAGGGCCTCATTTAAAGCGTGGTGGAGCAGAAGTGATGCCATAAATCGGCGGTGCTCCTAACCCATCCAATGTGCAGTTCACCCACTCTATTGATGGTCTGGGGAGGTGCCAGGGTTACACAGGAGGAGCCTTCACTGGCTTCACCAGTGAAAATCTTTAAACTGGTGGCCAGTCTGCCAAGGAGCCACCAGGCCACATTGACAGTCGACCCTCCTCCCCCCGTCTTTTTCCAGAAGCAGGACAACAGTCAATCATTTTCTCCCGGTTCTGCCATGCAGCGTTCAGAGAAACCAAACCCCAGCTTCAGGAGTCGGTTTTCACTGAAGCACAAAAGTGTGCCCCAAGCGCGCTTTAACATGACGCGTTCTTGGCAACCCTTCAATGTGGTAAAGGGAGCGGCTATGGCTCCCTTGCAGCACAGAGATCCCTGACAGATAGGCATGGATCTCCAAGTAGAGCGGGCGGTCTCCTGCCCCGGATTTAAATAAGGCTCTTAGTCTCTACACTTCTCTCATTCCATGCATCCTTACCCTTGCTTTTTCCATGAATCCATCACTAACCTTCTATCATTTCTCCTACATACTGCTATATCTGCTTTCAACATATCTGTTCTGACCTGTTTCCGTCTCTTGCCTCCACCACTGTCTTCCACTACCTTTTCCTCTCTTCTTTCCTCTTTTAACATTTTCAGTAAACCTGTGACCACTAAGGGAAATTCTGGTTTGCCACAGTATCTGCTACATTGCTTACATCTTCCGTTTGCGGCCACATGTCCACTGATGAGGCTGGGATGTTGACACTCGGTTGCCTGCTCTGCATTCCTTCATATTGAACAAGCACTGGTAAAGCCACTAGGTCATGTATTTGTGACCTATTGGTTCTGCAAATGCCTTTTGTAATGCTGTGCAGAACTGGCAATATTGTGTGCCGGTTGGACAAAACGAAAAAGAGAAAATAAAATGGTGCAATGACGCATCTGTAAAATTTTGTAGGTGTACGCATGCATGAGGAGTGCATGCGTGATGTGTGCACACATGCGTAATCATGTACAGGCACGCATTATATTACACATGCGTGTGCCTATAAAATGAAGCGAGTGACTTTTTATATAGTCGATCTGAAATGGATTGATACATTTAAAAAAATGAATAGTAGTGGTGCAAAACGCTTTTTTTAAGGAGAGGGCTCGGCAGCAATTTGCTGCCTACTCTCCCGCCCCCCTCCCCAAAAAGAATAATTAAAAAATATATATATATAAAAAAAAAAGACCACAGTGGTGGGGTGCCAAGAGAGGAGCGGTCTGGTAAAAACAGACTAAAAAACATAATGGGACTTTGCCACAGGCCTCCTGGTGAATAAGAAGAGTTTTCATTTTAAGATCCTGTGTATAGTACAGAACTATAGAGAGAAATGCTGACGACTTCCTACGCCATAGAGGTCCATTTTATTTGGGTTTTTGTAAAGCGCTGCGAACCACACTCCGGCGTCAGTGCTCACATCAAGACGATACCTCTTGCCCAACAGAGCGCTCAGCACAGCCAACTGTTCCAAAGTTTAGGAGAGTCAGGCATGGTGAGCAAGCCTTACAGCGAAGGCAGCCCAGGCGCGGAGCGCACTCCGCTACACCGAGGATCGTTTCATCTCTACAAGAGATACATAAAAGAGTTCCTCCTTCCGGCGGACCCTGCTGAGTGTGAGGGCAGCAACCCTCACATTGTTTAGCAGAGCCTCTGTTCTTACTCACAGCTTCCTTGCACTAAGAGGTCCTATGCCTCATTCAATTATGAGAACATAAAACCTGCCTGTTGTGAATAATGGACAAAGGAGGTACAGTCCTTGCTCACGTGAATGCAAAACTGGAGCTGTGAAAGCAGAGGAGGTAAAGTTGGCCACCTACAGTCAAGACACAATAATACATACATGCCAATAGACCCGATTCAGGCGGGAGATTACCGATTTTTCAAGCCAAAAATGGCTTTAGTTTAGCTATCTCCCGCCTGAAATTGCATTTTCTACAATAGAAATCAATGGGGAATTTTCATTCTCCCGATTTTTTATTTTAAATCTCCCACGTCCCTGTCCTAAAATGTTGGCATGTATGATAATAACCCTAAACATACTGTCACAAAGCGCAAACATGCCTTTATTCATCTCTTGGCACTTTAATCTCCTTTATGTAACCTCTTACTGACACCCTCGCAACTTTTCGTTGTCCGCCTCATTTTCTGTCTCCTATTCGGTTTTATACGCTCAACCCGCCTATCTTTCTCCATGAATTCTCCGTCCCCTGAGCTGTGCTTCCGCCTCAACTCACCTTTTTACGGATGGCCTCTTTCCGTCGGGCATCAGTTTCATCTAAAATAGAAAACAAGAGAAACATCTTTAGATCCAGCAGCAGAAGTTTTAGTTCCTCACCTAACGAAAATAAAACACGCTTACAGTAACGTCCGTCTAGTGACATTCCTGCTCAAATCACGATTTATGGTAACACTGCCATCTAGTGGATAGTAAGGGGAACGAGCAAGGTTACAGATTTCGTGAAAGAAGCACGCTTGGCCCTGATACGAACCAAGACAGACAACGGGGATTATTAACAAAGATACATTTACACGTGAGTAATATACTCACAACTCACTGGTTTATTTTCTCTTACACTTTGTATTAAATTTACTACTTTTGGGTATTCACCATTTACAAGTGTACATTTACAATAAAATGTAGACGTATAGGTCTCCACCCTCCTCAGGGCATGGAGCCTAATTTAGGAGTGTAAAGTTACTACTTATCACTTTTCAGATGTAGGTGGAGATTTCCCAATGGTAAGGTATAGGGAAAATTGAAAAAGTTATTCAAATTTGAAAAAACCCCACAATATTTCTTCTGCTTTTTAAGCTTTATTTTATAAACACCCAAAGGTAGAATGATATATTTATTTTGTAGTAAAAAATATTTAAAGTTGTGTATAGAATTAATTTAAATTCAATTATTTTTAAAAATGAAAGGCATTAATTTCTACATTAAGTAAGGTTATTAAAAGACTTTTTATTTATATATAATTATTTTAGTATTTAACTACATTTATACATATTTTAATGAGTCAAAATAAATGAATTTATTTTAACATTATTTCATGTGCGGTGTTATTTAAGTCCCTGCTGCCATTATTTTCTGTTGGGGTGTTGCAGTACCAGTGGTCGGCCATGTGAGGTACTGGACTTACTCCTGGTCTGCCAGGAGCTGGAAAACATATACTCCTTCTTTGGGCCGTTTTGGATTTAGGGCCATATTTACAAAAATGAGGAATAGCAATTTCCAAAATGCTATTCTTAGCAAACCGCAATTTTGTCAATCACAAATCCTAATGCATTAAATAATATATTTTAAAATAGAAATTCCTAGTGGGGTCATAAATCGACCTACCTCACAAATACTAATGAGGTAGGTCTCAGGTTGTGACCCACCAGGAATCACAGGGATGGTGGCCTGCTATGGTCAGCAGACCACCATGTCTGTGATCGCTTTTTAATTAAGCAAACATTTTTTTAAATGCATCGTGTTTTTCTTAAAGTAAAACAGGATGCGTTTCAAAAGAAAAATGAAACTTTTAGGTTTCATTTTTAGGTCGAGCCTCGAGTAGCGCGCAAGCGCTGCACTGGCAAGACTTTATGTTAGGGGGTTTGAAAAGCTGACCACACGCTCGTGCGTCATGGCCTTTTCCGTGCGGTTACGCGCAAGCAAAAGGCCATGGTGCATGAGCGTGTGGTCAGCTCAGCAGGCTGCCGCGCTCGCTCGCCCCCGCTCCTCTCTTCCCTGTAGTTGCTTTCACTTTCGCGGCCGCATTCTTACAGCGCGCGCAGGGGCCATCTGGGTTTAATTATTTTCTTGTTTCTGGGATGCCGTACTCTTTCAAAGCCTCAGTGTTTGAATGCTATAGCAGCTTGAAAGTTGCCTGCTGAGAGTGAAGACGAACCCCAGGCTGAATAATGCCCCCCTTTGTTCGGGCAAGGGCAGCTTTCTGTTGGCCTGACAGATGTTCGGCCCCTGTGCGTGTGCACAGAAACCCCCTGACCAGCAGCGTAACGCTCTGATCAGAGGGTTATCGATTAGAGCGACGGGGGCGAAAAAACGCACCACAGCGGGAAAGAAACAAACCTGTCACAGAGAAGTTATCTCACCGCGCCGAGAAGAAATGAAACACAGAGCCCTCCTGGAAGCTTAGGACAGTTGGAGAGGGACAGATGGAGACGCGGGTAGGTAGACGTATTTAATTGGTGAATGGCTAGGCAAACAGGTAAGCAAGCAGATGACATAGCTGGGATAGAGGGGCGGGGAAATAGGTCGGACGGACAGATGGTGGTTTGGGGGCATCCAGGCTGGCAGCCATCCTGACGGAGGGCAGGAGGTGGGCCGAGGACAGACGACTGCATAGACAGCGAGACTGTTGTCTTTATGCATGGGTGGGCACGCGCTCACCCGGAGTCGAGCGAGACCACCAAACTCATTTTGCAGAGTACCCCAACAGCTGCCAGACGGGGCCAATTTCAGGTGCTCACAGCCTTGGGCCGGTAACCTCGTGAAGCAAGGCGCTATTCAGCAGACCACACCTGCCGCGAATACAACGCATCTACTGGTTTCAAAGCGATTTTTGTAGGTATTGTACCTCAGCTCCGGCACGGCGATGTAGGACAGGAAACGAAAAGAAAGGTGCCCCCGCCAAGCTCTGGCGGCGTTGAAGGAAGTCTCAGTTACCCTCTGCGTAGGAGCATGTAAGCAGGGGAGTAGCATTATTTGGTGCAGTAGGTGAAGTGGCACCGGGGCCCATTGAACTCTGTGTTACAGTTCACACAGTGGCCGGGGAGGAGGGGGAAGGTGGAGGGCATTTCCTTCCTTTTTTATACTAGTTTGGGTCAAGGGAGCAGTCGAAACAGAGTCATCCAGACCCTTCCTAAATGAAGAGGGAAGGGATGCCACCGGATGTTCCCAGGCCTCGGTCTGCTCACAAAGGAGCTCATGTGTCACTAAGTGCACAGCACTGTGAAACTTGACACATAAATGTCACACATTTACACATAACTCCCTGCTTTTCCGTCTTGTATTTTTCATTTCGTCTGTGCGGGTGAAGGAATTCCTTGCAGTTTGGAGACACGGGGAAAGGTGGGGGCTTAACTGGTATGTGGATTGTGAAAACTAACTGTTCTCATTCAGGACCTTTTAGTAATAGCGTTTCCGGTGGTGCAGGTGACACGTGAAGTGTGATACCTATTGAAATACCTAATGCATTCTGACTAGTTCAACATCCTATCCGTGGCTTCCACTTGCCATGGCTGTCACTGGATCGCCCCCTGTCGTCTGTCACGTGATACAGCAACAGCCATAGGTCAGCATCGGGCCCTCGTAGAGTGCCACCCGGCCTCTACTATACTTTGTATGGCTTCCACACTCAGAGGGCCGGGCGCGCCCCGACGGTACAAATAAAGGGCGGAGTGGCCGCTTGTAACCACTCGGCGATAGCTGCCGGTATAAGTGTGTGTGCCTCACCTTATAAAGTACGGCGTGACTGGGAGACATTGAAGAGAATACAATTACCCGCCTCCCCGTTTATACATTTTTCAGAGCCTCTTTCACAGCCCCTGTCAGACAGTGAGACTTTGCTGCTGCTGTTTGCACTGCCTGTGTTCCCGCCCATCACTTGCCGCACATGTATCCCCCAGACGTCTCCCTCATCCCCCCGCCCCTGCTCCCACAAACACGTTGCACTCTCTCACTATCTCTGCAACTCAGGGTTCTCCAGTTACCCCTTCACCCCATGAGGGGTAAACACCAGGACAACCCACCTGCCCTGTCGCAACCTGTCACTGCATAATTGGAGCTCGAGTCAGAAGGCGAGGTGTGCTCACTGTTGTGTACCCGTGGCCAAGCGCTTCAAGGAGCTACACCACCAAAGCATTAACCCTTTTCCTTCGCTCCTGTGAAAGGGCTGAAGTCGTCTCATTCAAAGTTTACCTTTATTTGAATAGTAACGTTGTATTTGTGTCTCTGACTTTAGCTGCTGCGTTGCTTTCGTTGTATGGTTTTTACCCCATCATCTGCTTGCTGATGGCAGAGAGCGCCTCTCACATCCATCCATCTCGGTACAGAGGCCTCACTCAGCCACAGTGATGCGCACAGCACCCCAAGGCCAAGAAATGTCTGAAAAGCTTGCTTTTGGCTTGATGTGTATCGCTAAGAGTGACAATGGGCATGTGCTTGTTTTTAAAAAGGGGAATGTGTGCGATCATGTTCTTTCTTTTTCTTTTTCCCACTTGTTTACTGCCAAATGATTTGGACTCGTGTTATTTGTCCCCGGTCTTTGTCTCGTCCTGATGTCCTATAGTGCTATCTGCCATTGGTATGGCATTGTAGTGCTTATTCACTGTCATTATTGAGGACTGGTAGTAGGATGTGCTCCGAGTGTTGGGAACGAAGCTTCCTTGACTGGCAGGTTTTTGTAGCGCCTCATAAGGTTTGCTATCAGAAACAGGGTGGTGTAATGACTAAAAGCAATGGAATACTCTTTTATCAACCTCGGAAGGATGAAATCAAAACTACAGGATTCAAACACATGGCCAGATGTCAGCTGGGCCAGCTAACGATTTTACTATGTCAACCCCCTTTCCTAATTTGGAATGTGAAGTACTATGTGTTCATACTTTACTTGGTCAGAGATCATTTTCAGGAGAGCTAGAGCACGTTTTAAAGTGCTTTCTTCTTTTTTGCTGTTTTAAGTATTCACTGTGGAAAAATACCGGCTTTCCGTCATTTTCCCAAAGTTTCTATTGGCCTGGACTTTACAATGATCAGGCTGGTAGAAAACCAGCCTGGTGGCAAACCCATAGGTAGGTGACGTCACTTTTACAGCCCCCATTATCTTCAAAAAGGCCAGTCTCCTGCAGAGTCTGAAGGGAGGTGGCAGAGGACAGACAATGTATGCTCTGCCCCCAACTGGCACTTCCCAGGGGGTTATCAATGTGGCCTCCCTGTCTCCTGCAGCCTTGTTGTTCCTCTGCTCGCCTTCCACAACAAACTCCATCCCCAACACATACTGCAGGAGTACTCACACTGGACTCTGCTGGCCTAGGCGGGTGCAGGGAGGGTTTAGTGCTTTGGCAGCCTGGGGTCTGTGTGTGTACAGGGCGGATGGTGATAGGGAGTGTTGCAGAGTGAAAGTTGTGCCTGTAGAGTCAGGTGCGTGCATGTAGGAGTGCATGGTGAGCGGTGCGCAATGACAGTTCACTGGGTGAGTGGTAAGACTGTACGAGTGAACGGTGTACCTGTGTGAGTTCTGTGACCTTGTGGATGGTCTGCCGGTGACTGCAGGGAGAACGGTGTGCTTGTGTGAGCGAAGCAGTGCGTGTCTGTGATTGCAGGGTAAGTGGATCAATGTCTGTGCAAGTGCAGGGGGAGTGATGTAACTGCATGAGTGTATGGAGAGTGGTGAGTCTTTGCAAGTCTATATGCCCCTTTTATTTCAATAAATTGTAGCAAGTATTCTTGAAAGATATGCTTAAAATGCACAATTTGCACCCATTTATTCTCTAATTTTCTTGCAAGGGAAGAACCCCTGCACACATTCCTCCCAGTCTTTGATTCACGCTTGCTCGCAATTTATATTCTACTCATAGCTTTCTGCCTCACCACTTTTAAAATGCACCAGCCGCCACTGAATAGTACCTGTGTCTGGAATGCATTTCTTGCACGGATGTGGCAGTTAGGGTGCTGGCAACACGTGAAACCTTATATTAAAATATTCCCTTTTCAGATTACATATTATAGCAGAAGCCCTTACACATTTTAAAACGAGGTCTGACTCTTTAAGTTTCGACCCTGTCCTAGATGAGAACTCCCATCATTCCTTGCGCAAATGGCAGTCTGATTTCTAAAGTCTTATATTCCTCTCACAAACTGCCGCATCCCCCATGTAATGTTTTAATTCTCGTTTTAATTGACATTTGTCCATTTTCCATCTGAAAGGCGTTTTTTTCAGTCTTGCACAGTTTCTGAATTAAATTGTTGCAAATTTCGGTGAATCTGGCCATTTGACAGCGTTATGTCCAACGGGAGTTAGAAAGATAGAGAACATAATACTGCAAAATAAGCAGAGTGGTTTGGAAAATAGACCCAGCTCTAGATCCTCTTTAATGACAGTGCACCTCAAGACATGATAGCTGAAACCGACTATTTCAGCAAACTACGAGCAGTCTAGAGTCGATAGGCAAGGATTTAATCTCAGACCAAAAGACAACTGGAGTATTACCCCTAACCTCACGTGTTGCAGAATTTCTTGGTAGTTCTTCAGATGAGACTCAGAGTCAAACCTCAGTACTGATTGTGTCATGCTTGGATACCATGTTAAGCTGTTATCAAGCACATGGAAAGGAAAGGGAGGGTATCTTAGCAGAGAGGGCTACAAGGAGCTCCCACCTTTCCGCAAACTAGAATTGTCTTTCCATGTCACTAAGGAGATGGTTCCAGTGAGAGTACATGAGGGTTCACCAGCAAGAAACTCACAAGCAGAATGGTGACACGTCTTCACAAGCAGAATGGTGACACGTCTTCACAAGCAGAATGGTGACACGTCTTCTGGCTCTGAGATGCTCCCTACGGACGCTGATGGTGTTGATTGGTTGAGGCAAGCAGTAAGACACTAGTTTTCAGTAGTGTGCAGTGCATACGAGCAAATAGAGCTGGGAACCGTGGAAAAGCTGTGTTTTTTGTGATTTGCAGATGGGTTTAGGGGTATTATTCGGTGTGTGGCAGAGATGCAGAGAGGGATTGGTGCCAAGTGGAGATGCCAAGAAAAATAAAGGATAGCAATAGCCAAAGCAGCTGAAAAACCCAGAGGCAGCACAACTAGTTCACTGCAAGTTGGTAATATATCCGCAGTGTTTACAAAACGTATGTAGACTAGATCAAAGTGCAGGTGTGCACATCTGCACGATAACATTTCATATGTGCCACAGTATAGCTCTAAAATGAATGAAAGTTTTTTTTGAGCTTTCCTGTCCTGCCACATATCATTAAAACAAAACAAATAAGCCAGTCAGCTGTGTATGTTTGCAATTTAATTCTTCCATTCAGGATTGTGACTGTCGCACGTAACAGACAACTGACAAAGGTCTTTCTCATTGCTCATCTTACACTTCGCTTCAAAAGCTCACATTCTGTATGCTCTTTATGTGGCTTATAAGAACATCAGGCAAACACTTAATGGGTTAAAGTATAATAATCCAAAACATTTTTAGACACAAGTACCATTTACTGTGGTAAAATCTAATTGTAAAGTTCGCCTGAGCAATAGCATGCCACGTTTTGATCTTTCTGGCAGCTTCTGTCCCATGAAGGAAATTTGGCTAAAATTGGAGGATGTCCCATCCACTCTATCATGTATGTGCTCTAAATAAAACAGACAGGATATCAGCTACTTTGGAGTAGACGTCCCATCTGCCCTATTTCAAGTATATTTAACCATATGCACTCTCTAAATAGGGAAGACAGGATATCTTGCAATTTTTGGTGGAGGTCCCACATCCGCTAAGCTCTCAATAACCAACACAGACTTTAGTTTCAATAAGTTTTTATTAGGTCGAGCCTAGAGCAGCGCATGCGCTGCTTGCTCGACTTTTAGTAAGGGGGTTTTCAAAGTGCTACCAGAGGCTTTTGCTGGCCTCAAGCTTGCGTGCATGTGCGCGTGATCGTGCGCAGCCGCCATCTGTCTTTTCTCCGTCACGGGTAATTAAGTGCATCGCGATCGCGATCACTAACTTTCGGCGCCCGCGCGGCCAATGCTTTTCACGCACGCTTGTTTACATTTACTTCACGATTTTCTCCTTGGTACCTTTAATAGAAACCAGATTTGTGTCACATTAGGCCGGAAAATCTGCATTTAGTAGTCTGTATGCAAGATATTTGTACATGATGGCAAGTAATTAAAATATATAGATTCTTGAATGTAGTTCTTACAGTTGTGTTTACTGATTTATTGAAATACATGACGTAATTTTCCGTCACCATGAAGTCTCTCGACTCATCGGTGTCTAAACGTTTGATGCTGTTACAGTCTTGCGGCCCAACATTTTTTTCCCCTTGAAAAGTTATCCATTTGGTGCTCATCATTACAGCAGAGCTCGAAGGAGAGGGACAAATGCATACTTCAGATGCCGGGAGATCAGTGGAATGTTCCGTTAAAACCACATTTCAAACAGTGGATCTTTGTTTGCATACACCCACGAATAAAAGGGCTGGTTTATTTGTAACCCCACCCAGCCCACTCTCAGTTACCGCGCGCGCTCTCGTCCTTCCTACTAGTACATCTATTTGTTGTATATTTTTCATCAAGCACAGACCACGCCCACGTGTTGTTTACTTCATTTGTGGCCGGGTGCTGCCTGAAGTTGACAAATTCACCTCACCCTCTTGCTTACCAGACACGAAAAGCGTCTCCAGATGGGCACAAGAAACTCTGGAAAAGCAGTGTTTGAGAAGACACTTCGCTGCTCCATGCTATGTGGGCTTTCCAAACAAACATGAGTTTGAGCAGTGTTGCAGTGTTGGTATGTGCGCCGAATAAAATCACCGATTACCCAGCAGCCCACGCGCGTCTGCCGCTCCCTTCCACTTAGCACACCAGCCACCCCTGTACGGTGCCGAGGACTTTTCTTTTTTCTTGGAGACGAGTGAAACAAGCATTGGCATAGCCAATAGGTCTCGCTTTTGGGACCTTATAAGTATTTAGGTATGCAGCACAATATCCTTGGTGCAATAACATCAACTGTTGCATGGCTAAAAACTTATAAGGTCCCAAAGGCGAGACCTATTGGCTATGCCAATGCTTGTTTAGGAGTAGCCAGGGGTCCATACGACCACTGCCTGCTTTTAAAAATGTCTTTTAAATTCGCAAAGGGGAAGCGGTCCCATGGGGACCCCTTCCAATTTGTAAATGGCTACCAGTAGTCGGCAAAAAATTAATATTATGCGACTGCAATTTGTTCGCAAATCATTAATACACACTACTGCGAATCGGTATTTGGAAGTGATGCCCTAAACATGCCCCTCGCAAACCCAAATTGTATCGAGTTACCTTAGCACAGTTTTGCTTTAGTACATTTAAAAATGCTTTTTTGCAGTTGCAAACGGCCTGATTCTGCGAATCGGGCCATTTGCGACCTCCAGAAAAGTTTCGTACACATGACCCTTGGTAACTTCAGAAGTGCGGTTTGTGAATAGCAATGGGCTTATTCTTTAATGGGTGGGTGAATATCCCGCCCTACACCCTTCCCTAGACCTCCCTTAAGCCCGCCAATTAGAAGAAAGTATTCCCGATTTTCATGGCACTACCCCCGTCCTTCCCATGTTTACTATTAAAACGCAGCTGCACAAGTGCGGAGATCTCTACACAGAAAAGAATACAGAGGTGGAGGCGTCTGAATGTAGGTTTGTGATTAGCGTTTTGCAGTACGTGAGTAATACTATTGTACCACAACTAAACATACTACAAAATGCAGTTTGCGAATAGGACTCAATGTTTGCAATCCTTATCTACCTCATCCATCAATTCCATAAGAACCACCACAGACTTGCGAGACATGATCCCAACTGGGCTGAAGCGGAGATTTCTTCAGTGCATTGAAATTGAAATGTAGAAGTAGTGGTACTCACTACCCAGAGTAGCAGTATTTGCTACCGCAAGCTGCTGATACTCTGCCATTAGAAGTGTTGCACCGCGGTTGGGAATTGCTAATACTCTCCCTTTCAAATGAAATAAGTGCAGGTACTCAGCACCTGACAGCAGCTGCCCATTAAAAGCACAGGGTTTATTTATTCTGGTGCTTAATATCACAACATGCCTCATTGGCTACTCCAGAGGGGCAGTATATTCATAAATCCGAGCACGCAGTCAAGGCCCAGCTGCAGTGTACAGGGGGCTTTAGAAAGGTACAGCGGTTTCTAATACAAATCAGTAACACAGCTATGTCCCAACATCCAGCACCGCCAACATGTGGAGCTCTTTCAAAGCAGCAGATGCGAGCAGACCCACCAAGACAACCAGTCAAACGTGCTGGAAAACTGCCCGAGCAGACGGAGGACTTGCCCTAGAAATGACGTGCAGGGATATCATAGCTTAAAAAAGAGATCTTAATATATTCCATAAACAAGGGAGCTCTATGACGTAATAACACGAGACATGCAACAAAAGACAAACCACGCAGGGATCAGAAACGGGCAGAACGGTGGTTTGCACAGCACACTGCAATGGAAGACCGAGTTACGGGCCGTTTTATTTTTTCCCACGGGTACAAGTTTATTACATAGCAATAAGAGAAATACAAAGAACAGAAGATTATATTCGAGTCCATTTTTTCATGTCGGTTCATTCCAGACAGAATCTAACCGTATGGAAATCAGTACTGACCTCAAGACAAAAGAGCCAGTCCAGTCAGACCTGTTAGGCACATTCCCTCTGTGCGGGAACAAACCAGCGGAGCATCGCCCCACTGTTCTCCGAGCACTTAAAAAAGGAAACATAAAATAATAACGCAACATTATCATTTTATTTTTCCTACTGCAGTGGCTCAGTTGGTTTCATGCGGGCGGGGCTGGGTTTCGTGACGCCAGAGCACTGCAGGGGAGGAGTGGTAGGTACTCTCCAAGTGCACATGATGGTTTGGCCAGTCATGAGCACTTTGCATGTTCTCCACCAGCTGTATTGCACAGCCTGGGTGGGGAACGTGCCCAGGGTCCCAGTCCCCGCCTGAGCGCCGAACCAAGGCGCTCAGACCAATCACGACGCTGCTGTAATGGTGACAGCAGCGTTGTGATTGGCTTAGGGGAGCCTGGGAGCCCGGGTGCACCCTGTTGCCGGGACTCCAGACAGGAAGAAGATGAAGAGGATGGAGGAGAGATGGATGCCGGCCGTACCCAGGTAAGTGCTTTTTTTGTGTCTTTTTCATCCCCGCCCTACCCACCACCCCAGTCCGGTAGCAGCCGTTACTGGAACACACGCAACTCCAGACCTGTGCCAGCCTTGCTGAGGGTTCGCCAGTGGCCAAGATTAATTCAATCCATCCATCCATCCCTTATTGTGCTGTTATATTCGTAGTAAAATGGAACATATGATTCACAGCAGCTAGCCTGGTTAAATAGTAAGCATCATTTAAATCGAACGTGGTTTAAGACAGAACGATGATCAACTATTTACGCCACAACAACTAAAATATCCAAATTGCTCAATATGTTTCTAATTTGTATACAGTTTAAGCGCTAGGAGCCACCAGGCAAATCCCACTCACGATAGATTGTTGTAGTTGCACCCTGGTGAACCTGGCCAGGCTGTTGTGACTGCTCCCTGGTGAACCTGGCCAGGCTGTTGCGACTGCTCCCTGGTAAACCTGACCAGGCTGTTGTAGCTGCTCCATGGGGAACCTGGCCAGGCTGTTGTAGCTGCTCCATGGGGAACCTGGCCAGGCTGTTGTAGCTGCTCCATGGGGAACCTGGCCAGGCTGTTGTAGCTGCTCCATGGGGAACCTGGCCAGGCTGTTGTAGCTGCTCCATGGGGAACCTGGCCAGGCTGTTGTAGCTGCTCCATGGGGAACCTGGCCAGGCTGTTGTAGCTGCTCCATGGGGAACCTGGCCAGGCTGTTGTAGCTGCTCCATGGTGAACCTGGCCAGGCTGTTGTGACTGCTCCCTGGTAAACCTGACCAGGCTGTTGTAGCTGCTCCATGGGGAACCTGACCAGGCTGTTGTAGCTGCTCCATGGTGAACCTGGCCAGGCTGTTGTGACTGCTCCATGGTGAACCTGACCAGGCTATTGTAGCTGCTCCATGGTGAACCTGACCAGGCTATTGTAGCTGCTCCATGGTGAACCTGACCAGGCGGTTGTAGCTGCTCCCTGGTGAACCTGACCAGGCTGTTGTAGCTGCTCCATGGGGAACCTGGCCAGGCTGTTGTAGCTGCTCCATGGTGAACCTGGCCAGGCTGTTGTAGCTGCTCCATGGTGAACCTGGCCAGGCTGTTGTAGCTGCTCCATGGTGAACCTGGCCAGGCTGTTGTAACTGCTCCCTGGTGAACCTGACCAGGCTGTTGTAACTGCTCCCTGGTGAACCTGACCAGGCTGTTGTAGCTGCTCCATGGTGAACCTGACCTGGTTGTTGTAGCTGCTCCATGGTGAACCTTACCAGGCTGTTGTAGCTGCTCCATGGTGAACCTGACCAGGCGGTTGTAGCTGCTCCATGGTGAACCTGACCAGGCTGTTGTAGCTGCTCCATGGTGAACCTGACCAGGCTGTTGTAGCTGCTCCATGGTGAACCTGACCAGGCTGTTGTAGCTGCTTCATGGTGAACCTGACCAGGCTGTTGTAGCTGCTTCATGGTGAACCTGACCAGGCTGTTGTAGCTGCTCCATGGTGAACCTGGCCAGGCTGTTGTAACTGCTCCCTGGTGAACCTGACCAGGCTGTTGTAACTGCTCCCTGGTGAACCTGACCAGGCTGTTAACTGCTCCCTGGTGAACCTGACCAGGCTGTTAACTGCTCCCTGGTGAACCTGACCAGGCTGTTGTAACTGCTCCCTGGTGAACCTGACCAGGCTGTTGTAACTGCTCCCTGGTGAACCTGACCAGGCTGTTGTAACTGCTCCCTGGTGAACCTGACCAGGCTGTTGTAACTGCTCCCTGGTGAACCTGACCAGGCTGTTGTAACTGCTCCCTGGTGAACCTGACCAGGCTGTTGTAACTGCTCCATAGTGAACCTGACCAGGCTGTTGTAACTGCTCCATAGTGAACCCGACCAGGCTGTTGTAACTGCTCCATAGTGAACCCGACCAGGCTGTTGTAACTGCTCCATAGTGAACCTGACCAGGCTGTTGTAACTGCTCCATAGTGAACCTGACCAGGCTGTTGTAGCTGCTCCCTGGTGAACCCGACCAGGCTGTTGTAGCTGCTCCCTGGTGAACCCGACCAGGCTGTTGTAACTGCTCCCTGGTGAACCCGACCAGGCTGTTGTAACTGCTCCCTGGTGAACCTGACCAGGCTGTTGTAACTGCTCCCTGGTGAACCTGACCAGGCTGTTGTAACTGCTCCCTGGTGAACCTGACCAGGCTGTTGTAACTGCTCCCTGGTGAACCTGACCAGGCTGTTGTAGCTGCTCCCTGGTGAACCTGACCAGGCTGTTGTAGCTGCTCCCTGGTGAACCTGACCAGGCTGTTGTAACTGCTCCATGGTGAACCTGACCAGGCTGTTGTAACTGCTCCATAGTGAACCTGACCAGGCGGTTGTAGCTGCTCCATAGTGAACCTGACCAGGCTGTTGTAGCTGCTCCCTGGTGAACCCGACCAGGCTGTTGTAACTGCTCCATGGGGAACCTGACTAGGCTGTTGTAACTGCTCCATAGTGAACCTGACCAGGCTGTTGTAGCTGCTCCCTAGTTACTAGGTCAGATTGTTGTACCTGCTCCCTGGTGTAACTGGCCAAGTTGCTGTAGCTGCTGCCTTGTGTATCTGCCCAGGCTGGTGTAGCTGCTGCCTGGTGTACCTGCCCAGGCTGGTGTTGCTGTCACTTGATGAACATAGCCAGGCTGTTGTAGCTGCTCCCTGGCGTACCTGTCAAGGCTGGTGCAGCTGCTGCTACCTGGTGTACCTGTCCAAGCTGTTGTAGCTGCTCCCTGGTGTACCTGGCCAGGCTGGTGTAGCTGCTGCCTGGTGTACCTGGCCAGGCTGTTGTAGCTGCTTCTTGATGAACATAGCCAGGCTGTTGTAGCTGCTCCCTGGTGTACCTGTCCAGGCTGGTGTAGCTGCTGCCTGGTGTACCTGCCCAGGCTGGTGTTGCTGTCACTTGATGAACATAGCCAGGCTGTTGTAACTGCTCCATGGTGAACCTGGCTAGGCTGTTGTAACTGCTCCATGGGGAACCTGTCTAGGCTGGTGTAGCTGCTGCTAACTGGTGTACCTGGCCAGGCTGTTGTAGCTGCTCCCTGGCGTACCCGTCAAGGCTGGTGCAGCTGCTGCTAACTGGTGTACCTGGCCAGGCTGTTGTAGCTGCTGCTTGGTGAACATTGCCAGGCTGTTGTAGCTGCTCCCTGGTTTACCTAGGCAGGTCGTTGTAGCTGCTGCCTGGTGCACCTTGCCAGGCTGTTGTAGCTGCTCCATGGTGCACCTGAGCAGACTGCTGTAGCTGCTTGCTCCTTGGTGTCCTTAGGCAGGCTGTTGTGCCTACTCCCTGGTTAACCTTTCCAGGCTGCTGTGCTGCTCCCTAGTGTACATGAGCAGGCTGTAGTACCGGATTACTGGTGTACATGGGCAGGTTGCTGGAGCTGTTGCCTGGTGCACATGGGCAAGCATTTGTAGCAAGCTGCTCCTTGGTGTACCTGGGCAGACTGCTGTGCTGATTTCTGTTTATGAGGGCAGCCTGTTGTAGCTGCTCCCTGGTGCACCTCAGCAGGCTGCTGTGGCTGCTCCATGGTGTCCGTAGGCAGGCTGTTGTGCCTACTCCCTGGTTTACCTTGCCCGGCTGCTCTGCTGCTTCCTTGTGTACATGAGCAGGCTGTTGCACCTGCTTCCTGGTGTAAGTGGTCAGGCTGTTGCACCTGCTGCCTGGTGTACATGGGCAAGCTTTAGTAGCTAGCTGCTCCTTGGTGTACCTGTTATGAGCTACAAACAGTTCTGTCGGGTGAACGAAATTTTCTCAAGGGGAATTATAAAATAATGTTTTTCATTAAACATTAAATACTAAAAGGGCCTATAAATGATCCCTCAAGCATGTGTGAAACGTCTCCTGCTCAAAAAACACAAATCTTTAAAGAAAAATTATTTACAAAAACCACTGGCACAACACAACCATTAACTTGTTTTAAATATATTATTTGTCATAAATCAAAACATGTATATCTAACTCTTTTCATATTTCTCTTTTCAACGGCTGTCCAGAGAACATAAAGAACAATACATCACATTCACATATACATATACATAGTGAAAATCACAAATCTCCCGGTGATCACATACACAAACATGAGACCCTGGAACCACAAATAATCAAAATGACCCAAAAATGTTTTGTTCAGTGTATCCTTATATCTTCTTTACATATTCCAAGGATAGCTGACATAGTACATAACGTAATTTCGTCGACGTTTCGACCCTGTGATCAAGTGTTATTCACAATACATCATGGCAGGTCTTCCTCAGGACTAAAACAGACCAAAGGGCAGCCTTAACTGTATTCAAAGAAAGACACATATGGCATGTCCAAAACGGTATCCATTAGTTATGTAACATGACATCCCAGACCCCAGCCAGGGTTCACTCGATGTGGGGATGGGGTTATTATTATCCTCCTTCAATTGTAGTCCTCTTGGCCCAATTGTGGCTTCATTTAAAATAAACAGCAGCAGCTTCTGTTTTGTCTGCTGTCTTCCTGCGTGCCTTGGTGTACCTGGGCAGGCTGCTGTGCTGCTTCCGGTTTAGGAGGGCAGGCTGCTATAGCTACTGCTGGTGTTCATGAGTAGGCTGTTGTACCTGCTCCCTGGTGTATCTGGGCAGGTTGTTTTATCTGCTCCCTGGTGTACCTGGGCAGGCTCTTGTAGTTGGACCTACTGCTGTCAGCATGTGCCATTTAAGGAAAATGTAGTTACCGAGGAAGCAAGAAGAAACCCCTGAAATCAGCTCAACGTACCTATTCCTAGCAGCGACTTTGTGATGTCTTTCCCTGTAAACATGACTCAATATAGTCAGTCAGGAACAGCTGTACACATGAAGCTTTTTTTGCAGCTCCCTACCCAGATACACTACGGTGGTTTCACTCTCTGGATACAATGCCAAAGGCACAATTTGTAATATGCCTGGAGAGACAGAAGGAGGTTTTCTAGCCTCCCTGAAAACACAAAGCCTGGCCATCTATGGGAGCAAAACCGTACCCCAATATTTTAGGACACCCCAAAAATTTAGAAACCCCAAACGTTTACCTCACAAGGGTATCCCATGCAAAATAATAGCGTAAAAAGGCACCATCCCCGACTTCAGTTTAGCAGAATATCAAAACAGTAACTGGGGCCACTCAATAACCGAGTTAAAGATCAGAAGAAAAAGTTAAAGGGTTTTATTACAGAAATCTGAAAATCAAGCGGTACAGAATAAATACCAAGAAAGGCTTAAATGCAGAGTTAATATAGAGTAGTCAAAAATCAGAAATTATAAGTCCCAAACAAGCAGCAGAAGTGCAGGACAGAAACAGCATGCATTTTATCCAAAATGGGGTTTTCACCAAAATGTGGCATAACTAAATCAGGTTAATAAACACACTTCTAAACCTCACATTAAACTGGTTTCAACTGTAAACATGTTTGCCTATTGGATCCAACATAAAATCATTAATACTCAAACTTATTTTCTAACCCACGAGTGTCTGCTTGGTTCACAATTAACCAGTTTGTGAAATGCTTTAGTGCCCAACCATACTTTGTTTAGACAGGTATGTTGTACTATAGTTTATCTAAAAAGAAATCTAAATAAAAATGTAAACAAAAAAATAAACATCTACTTTTTCTATTTTGTTCTCACTACATCAATCCTCTCCTCCAAGGGGAATCAACAGTTTTTGAGAAATAACAACTTGAGATCTCGAACTCTTGCTTGGTGCACAGTATAGCTGGCTCACCCCTTGGAATCCTCCAGGGCTCCCCAATGCAGACCACAACAATATTTGTGCATGGGGTTTAGCTTCAAAAACTGGTGCCTGCAGGAGAGATGAAGGAATGATTCAACCAAAGTTATATGGTCAGGAAGGTGTCTGATACCCATAAGAAGGAGAAGTCATTTCATAGTGTATTTTTCAACGAATGTCATTGTGGGCTTGCCTAACATCATGAGGTGTAGTTGGGTGGGTCTTAGACCCAAAATGGCATGGGCAGACCAAAGACAGGAACGTATGTCCCTAGAAGGTTGGCTTAGTAGTAGGGGGCTTAGACTAGAAAGGAGTACCACCAGCTATTAATTTTGATATTGACAAAGGCTGTTGACATCCTTTACTTGTCTTTGTATAAAATCATTACCTGTAGCGCATTCAACAGAATCCAAATATAAAGTAACAATGTTGTTGAAATTTTGCACCCAAAAAAAACACAGTAATGTATCTGGGTTGTATGATAGAAGCACGCATTGGTTAAACCACGTGTGCCTCCATCACGCAGTCCAAACCACGAATGCGTCTTAACCATGCATTCCTTTACCACACATGCCTTTACCACACAATTTCGTGGTATAGGCATGAATGGTAAAGGGGTTTGTGTGGCTAAGGTCGCCACGACCCCTACCCCACCCCCATCCCTCCTGACTGTTCCTCACTCCCGCGCTGTTCCTAAAACCCTGCCCCTTTACTAACACTATCCTGAACTGCTGACTCTACCCATTCCCCTCCCCCTGCCCTAAGGCCTAAAACCCTGCCCCTTTACTTACACTACCCCCCTAACGTCCCTTAAACTACCCCAACCCCTTCCACTGCCCTGAAACCTGCCCCGAACCCCACAGCCCTAAAACCTAAGCCGACTACCCATTCCCCTCCCACTGCCATAAAGCCTGAAACTCTGCCCCTTTACTTACCGCGCGGTCCCTTAAACTATCCCAACCCCTTCCACTGCCCTGAAATCTACCCAGACACTCCCAGCCCTACAAACTACCCTGACTACCCATTCCCCTCCCACTGCCCTAAAGCCTAAAACCTAAAACCCTGCCTCTTAACTTACTCTAGCCTGACCAACACCACCCCGCACTGCCCCTAAACCCACCCCAAACCCTTCTACTGCCCTGAAACCAACCCCGACCCCGCGCCCCCAGCCCCGCTCACCTCACCACGGCGTCTTTCTGCTTCCGTCTCCACTGTCTTCCGTCTAGCAAGCAGCTAGACCGCGCACTGCCTTAATCATGCATATGCGTGGTTTAGGCATATGCGTGGTTGCGCTTGCATGGTTGGAACACTCGTGGTTAAGACCGCAGTATTCCGACTGTTCCCCATGTATCTGTTATAGGTGAGCCTATCAGGTATACCGGAGGCGAATGAGGCCCTTACACACGGTTTCTGCTAGATGAGTTCACTCCTATTCTGGACCCTTCCAAATGGTGGCTGATGTTTAAATTGAAGAGAAAACTACTTACCTGTACCTACAGTTCTCCAGCACTGCTATCTCTCATAGATTTACATGCTTGCTTCATTGCCTGCTGCCAGGTTGAAAGTAATGAGTAGCAAATAGTTAAAAAGATACATTCCTTAATTACAGTATTTTCAATTTTTTGTGATGTGCTCACCAGTTTTTGTTAGTCGATGTCAGGCTGTGTCCATGCAGCTGGTATCGCTTATGTACAGAGACTGCCAGCCAACTGCTGACAACTTGTGCAGATCACAAAATAAATTGAAAGGACTACGGAATTAAGAATTATTTATAAAGGGGGCGATTAATTGTTATCCTCTGATGAATGGCATTCTCGAAATGTACTGGGGTTTAATGAATAATCTTTTTAGTGACCATCCTTGATGTCAGTCTTGAATAAGGATTTAGGCCAGCAAAAACGCAAATAGGCAACAAAGACGTCAAATGTAGACATGAACATAAATTCTGAATAAAGTAACCACTATGTTTATATAAAAATAGTGGGCTGAAGATAATTTTGATAAATATGGTGTAATAAGCACATCTAAACTAAATGACACCGGAGTGCATGAAGAATCAAGCTACGTTTAGAAGTAGTGCCGTATAGAGTTGAACTTGATCCTGGACTAGCAGATCTTCCTGGCAGCATGGAAACCAAACAGAACATGCAGTTATCCAGGAATGCAAGCAAAAGGTCTTTCACTCAAACAACGTAAACATTGTATACCCATGCATCTTTGAAATGTCCATGAGTGTGAACGCCAGGTAATACAGCTGCAGTCACTGGCACGCCTCTGGTCAGATGAACTTCCCCTGTTTTCTGAAAAGAGCTTTCAGATTTAGAAAGGCAAGGGTAATACAAACTGCTATCTAGAAACTAATACTCTGCTTCAAAAAGGCTTGTCCTTTACTGGTATAGTTATAAGATGGATATAAGAAATTAATAGGATCTTGAATTGTTGGAATCGGGCGGTGATGAGATATAAAAAGTGCAGTGGAGATCACTAGTGTCTGTACCAGGACTGAAGAGTGCCCCTCCACGGGGAGGCCTGTGTTTGTGTGGGATGGGGGAAGATACAGAGTGGAGGTGGGACGAGGACTGGGGCTCTGGAATTCAAGACTACAGTATCGGTTGTGCAGGGGGAAAAGGAATACTTCCTAACCATTAACAATATTTTAAAATTTTAGAACGAAGGGACATTCAAAAGAGGTTTAAGCAATGCAGAAGACAAATGAAGACACTAGGGAAGGGATGAGAGTGAAGCTGGGTCTAAGTCAACCATAGGTCTGTGACTGGAGGAGAAAAGAATATTCAAAGAGGTTCCCCTCTCCATACACCCTGGATGACCTGCCTGACCACAACTGCTCATAGAGGAAAGCAGATAAACAGTGAGAAACTACTAAAGTTTTATGCTTTACAGAGGACCTACGATTGTAATCACCGTAGCAATGAAGCAGAGAGTTCTGGAGTCATTCAGCTTGAGTGATTGGTCTTCTGGTGGCATTATACTTCCTAAAGTATGTTCCCTCCTTCATAGGAAAAACAGCACCCCGCACCTGCCTGTGGACACAGTGCCACTTATAAAGATGAGGAGGTAAGGTTAAAAAGATGTCTCCTTCTAAGGGAAACCATAAATGGTTTCAAAATTGCCCTCACTCACTAATAGTGGCATGCTTCATCATTGGATGTGCTACAACAGCCCTGTGCAGACCAATGCTACGGGTGGAGCAATGAGGTTTTTTTGGTAGTTGGAAAACAAGAACTCAAAGGGATCCAGCGTGCAGTATATAAGAACTCAAAGGGATCCAGCGTGCAGTATATAAGAATAAAACCACTTTAGGAGTATCCCTCTCTATTTTATTCTGGAGCCCCTAAGCGGGGTTAAAACGTTTCCTGTGATGAACTAGGGTAATTATTGCCCCGTCGTCTCATCTGCTGTCAACATGTTTCAGCCTATCTACCGCCACTCTGGATCGTTGGCCTTCATCAGGACTCAGATCCCTCAACACACACTCCCCATACCTCCTGACCAGTAATATGTGATAAACATGGGTCGGAGGGTAGCGAGCGGCCGAGACAGGTTGCGTCGGTCCCTGACGAATGTATGACAACAGGGTGACGCTCTAGCCCCGGTTTTAGAGAGACATAATATTTGTAGTGTAGTTCCTATTTCCTTAATAGGCTCTGCGCATTGGAATAATATACCCTATAGATTTGACATAGGACTGAGGTCAGTATGTCCCTATCGAGTATATTAAACTTAATTACTTTGTGCCAGCTAACTCAGAGGCCACTAGAAACTCCTTGTAAACAAGAAGGGAGTAGTTTCTGGCAACCGCATAAACATGACAACTTTGTTTCCCTTTAGAATCGGAACACTCTCAGAATCGTGGAAACAACAGATAACAGTTTCACTCAGCTAATCGTGCATGCTTAGTTTCTTCAGAGTTACATAGAAAGAATAGACGGGCGTTTCAATAAAAGGATTTATTGAACAGTCTTGTTTCTCGTGTAAGAGATATGAGCTGTTATGATCACAAGACAGTAGGCGAGATATATAATGTACAGCGTAAGCAGTAGAAAGAAATAATACTCCAGCCGGGAGCTCCCGGTCAGTCTTTGCTGCGCCGGACCTTTAACCCCTTAATAACCCTTTTTTCCGTCTTTTCCTCCGGTATCCGGACAGCGGACACGGAGAAGACTTGGCCGATGCCCGGTGGAGCCGCTTGGATCGGCTATAGGGGAGTCTGGCCCGGGTTTCCCCCGAGACCTTCTCCTACCCAGCCGGACATCGAGGCATGGATTACCACACCGCTGATGCCTCTCTTTCCGACTCTACCGCCTCACTCGGAGCTCACCGTCCTCCTGGTGATTATCCAGCCTCGGCGCAGCTCTGGCTCCTCCAGATGGCTCCGGATGGTGTTGGATTGCTCCCAGGCGTGATCTCCTCTCTTCACGGGACTTCGAGACGTCTTGGCTGATGCCCAGTGGAGCCGCTTGGTTCGGCTATCGAGGAGTCCGGCCTGGGTTCTCCCACAGCCGTCACCTACCCAGCTGGACATCGGGGAAAGACATTCCTCGTCCCGCTGCTGCTGCGGTTCTCTCCCTCTGCTTACTGCCTCGGATCGAGTCTCCGCTGATGAATGATAATGGGGCCAGCCTTGGCGCAGCTTTGTCTCCATCGGCTGCCTGCCAGTCCTCGCTGCCGCCTCGCTGCCTCCCCATGCTGGCTGTCTACCTGGATATGCTCCGCCTCGTCCCCGACTCCTGAGACCCGAGAGAACTTTTTCCAGGTATGGGGGCGCGGGAGCCACGACCGGCAGATTGTCTACACCGATGCCCCAGTGGGCCCGAGCCTGCACGCCTCTTCTCCCTTCCTCCCCGCCTTTATCTTTGGAACTACGTACCCCCCCTTGACTTCTTTTTTGCACTTTAATTCACGCTCCCTGGGTCACTTTCATGGACTTTATGACTTTTTGTCTTTTGCCATGCCCGCCATTTTGTTGCTGATCTCCGCCGATTCCTCCGGACCCAGACCCGCCATCTTGCTGAACCTTTGTCCTTTCCCCTTTTCCCTCGCTTTCCCCCTGACGATCCTCAAACATTTCTCCTCTTTCTGATTTGCCTTTTCTCCATCCCCTCTTATCCACGCACCCTCTCTCATAACACTACTTTTGTCCCCTCTACCTTCTCTACCCCCCTTTTGATTTTCCCACTACCCCTGTTAATTTCCGTGCAATTGTCTTTTATTTACTGTACCTTGACTGTACTCTTGTCGTTTCTATGTAATCATTATGTAACTTATTTAAACTCGTAACTTGCAACTCGCTGTGCCTTATGTAAAGCGCTCTGATACCTCCGGGTCTAGCCAGCGCTATATCAAACTCATGATAAATAAATATAAATAAATACTGCGCTAGCATTATCTTTTAGCTATGACACATATATTCATATACATAAATAACATAAGCTAAAAAATGCGAGTACTCATAAGATGCTTCTCTAAACTAGTTCTACCCCAGTGTACCTAACCTAGGTGTAGGGCAAGGTAAGAAGTAGGTGAAGTATTCTATAGTATGGTATGCTATAGTCTAGTATGCCAAGAGTCCCTCTATGTTCTACCTTGAGAATGAGAGAGGTGGGAATCTCCTTCCGGATCTCGAACTCTAACACCCCGCGAAGGGAGTCAAAACACTGGGAGCTGGATTCTCTGCGAGCAGGGATGAAAGCGTCTCTTGTCAGTGCGTCAGGCCGGGACACGGGCTCCTCTAAAGTCGAGGTCTCCTCCTACTTGCTTGGGCAAGGGAAGGCATATTTATACCTGGTAGGTGCCTTGGAATGTTAGCATTGACGTAAAGTCGGGCAGAGGAAGACGTCAGGAATGAACCCTTAAGGTATAGCGGTTCATGCATAATAAATGAGTTCTTGGAGAAATCAATAATCCTGTGCTAGGGGAACTCCCAAGAGCTTAAGGGTCTGGTTTCTAAGAACTCGTTGTGACGTTAGGGTGGACGGATGTAAGTGACCATGCCTGTATTTGGATAGCATGGCTAATGCCTAAATAAGGACTGGGATCTTATGCCTATATAAGGGCAATGCGAATTGTGCCTATATAAGGACATGTTTCAGGAAAACCTATATACGGACACCTAAAGCGGAATACAACACCCACTCCACTTTCGAATGAACGATAATGCTAAACATTAAATGCTAAACATTAAACTGAGTACCACATGTTGCTAAAAACATTTCTAAAAGCATATTAAAAGTTTAAAATAAACTGTTGAATGCAATAGGTACTATACATTTTAAAGCATTTTTTCATTTCATTCTAAGCATATATTGGAAATAAATGCAACATGAATGAATAAACAGAAATATATACATATGACGAAATTGTTGACAAGTTTTCAAAAATCAAAGCCATTGCATATCATGGTACTAAATGAAATTGTGGTAAATAAGGTGACAATGTGTCCCTGGAAGTATTCAAAGAAGTCCGTTTTATATGAATAGTTCTACTGTAAGCAGATTTAGTTGCCATGTATTTTCAAAAATAGAGAAAAAGAAAAAGTTCAATTTTAGGAAGAGTTCCAAGTTTTGTTCTTGTTTTGAAAATATGGAGGCCAAATTTCATTGCTTCCCTGGTACACTGTGAGCCGAATCAAAGTCAGTGTATGGGTCTGGTGTAAACATTAAATCATCTATTTCTGTAGACAAAAGATCGTCTACCGATGTCGGTGACAGTTGGAATACCTCATTTAGAAGGTTAACTGCACAGAGATGTGAAGCATCGCCTTCAGCATAGGATGCCGCAGCAATGTTCGCGTCCGTTGTTACCCGTGTGCCTGTTGATCCATCTCGTACCTCAGCAGCAGCAGGAAGCGTCTGTGAGATCTCAAGGAATGCCGTCATCAGGATTGGTAGCCTTTGGGGACAACACAGAGCATGGGCCGTTATCGGGTCCAGCAGAGTATCGATATCCGTTGGCATGACTGATGGGAGTGTTAGACAGGTGTCTAGCATGCATTCTTCACTGCAAAGCAGGCAGCGTAGAACAGGTAAGATGCAATCTTGCCAGATTGGTCTAAATGACAGAAACCATGTTGTATTAAGTTCCCGTAGACGAGGTATGCCCAAAAGTTGCCCTATGCGCTCACAGCACTTCCGTTCTAGGAGAGCTTTCTCCAAATTGCTGGGAGTGACGCTGGTGGATAGTCTTGCCATAGCGTAGCAGTAGGAATAAAAACAGGATTCCCGCAACCAGTGCTAGAATTAACGGCACACCACCAAACACAGAATGTGCGAAGTTGGGAATGATTCCGAGGACTGCCTGAAAAGGTGTTAACAGTCCTGAACAGATGGTCTTAAATACATGTACAATCCCGCTCGTATCAGACATGTTTAAGATACGTCCCATCATTTCTACGAAATGTATAGGGCAGTTTGTACGAATTAAAGCCTGTATCTCCGCCGAAGTCCTTGCAATTTGTAAATCATAGATTTCTTTGGCCAAGGTCAAAGGCACGGTCTGTTGCAAAAGCATGGCTTTCATTCTGCTTAAAGTATCAAAACGTATAAAAGAAACATTCAATGAAGGCCATAGAGGCGACTCCCTGACTGTGTCTATTGGGGGGAACAATACTTGCATACAACAAGTAACCCTGGAGCCGACCGTTACCAGATATGGGATGCCTGGCAACATGCCACAGCAACTCTGATCATTCAACATGAGGTAACTCCCGTTAGAAAGTTGGCCAAACGCTGGATTAATCACAGTAGCTGGTGTACCCTGCTGGTGGCAGGACAAGTTTGCCACAGAACCATTACAAGCCCTGTGTAAAGAAATGTCCTGACATATGAGTGAACCGCTTAGAAACACTTCACGATCCCCACTCCAACATCTGTAATCGTAAGGTAAATCCCAGGATGTCTTAATGTATTCTTTACCCAACCTTTCATATTTGCCTGCTTGCATTTGTTTGAGGCAATACTGAAAATGAAAAGTAGTGACAGGCAGAGTTATTTTGCCATGAATAAGCCATTCTGTAGCTAGTTTTTCTGCTACCGTAAATGGTAATTTTTCCAGTTTTTCAATGCTCAGCACTGTATACTTTGCTCCCCTTTGTGCCAGTTCGATCTGTTTATCCGTTAGATTGTATTCTGTAAACAGAGACGAAGTGTTGATAAAACGGCAAGGCACATAGCCTGCATGCAAAGATTGCAGCGTCCAGCCTAATAACATAAAAGAACGTACCTGAGATTGGCCTTGTTGTAACATGGCTAAATCTTGTTCCAGTATGTCTATGGCAGAGGATACTGTCATAGGGTTTCTGCACATACAGAGCTATGCACAGGATAATAGGACCTCGGAATATAGTGGTGAGCCAACCATAAACCTTAGCACCCAAAACCCCAACCCGACTAGCCTTAGCGTCCCATTAGCACCAATGTACCAATGCTTAGACAACCCAGAACACGGTATCTCTCTCTCAGGACTCGCAGAGGCAAGAACACTCTTTCGTCACATTCGTACCTGTCCACAACATGCGTATGAAGAGACACTGTATAGGTTAAAATGTTTATTTCAACTTACGTGCTCTAAGGTACAGTACACGTGTCAGTACTAGTAGCATAATACATAAGAACAATATAATCAGCATAGTTACTACTCCATAGAATACGAACGGGGAAAGCATCTCATAAAGCAGTGGATATATGTCTAAATAACATTACCACCCTCCCCGTGCTGGAAACCAGTTTATTATAATAATAGAAGACCTTTGGGCTTTGACTAGCGAACCCCCATACCTCAGTCTCTTGATGCAAAACTACATCAGCAAACAATCACAGCTCTTCTCACTGGAAAGGTCGTCTCCAAGTGCTATCTTAGAGCAAGCGAGCGCATTATTAAAAGCCCACTAATTTCTCAATGGCAGCTGTACAAGTGTTATGTCTAGGTGTGAGGGACGGGCCAAATCAGTAGAAACCAGGGAGTTGTTATTCGACCTTGTAACTGTTGTTCAGACTGAGCCCAAAAGGGAACAGGAGAAAAGGTGAATAACAGAATATGCAGACTGTTGTATAATTACTTGGCAATAACAGAGGGCGACAGAACAACATCCAATAGTAACGTGCGCAAGAGTCATCATGGCAGCCAGGCGTGGTAACGTAGCCAGACCTGCCAGGAGGCCATGAGCCACAAGACACCCTCCCCTGGTCAGTCCAGCGGCCACGGCGAAAACGAAGACAGAGTTCCAAATACCTGAGCAGAATAGAGGCGGTCTACTAACAACTAACGGCAAGTTAATCAATCTAAAAATGTGAAAGAGCAGAAAAATGCTATACCGTCCAGAAGGACATCATTGGAATCGTCAAAAAACGTAGACGCCATCCAGTCCAATAGGTCAAAGCTGCAGGAATGGTCTTCAGAGTATGGAGTATCCAAAAGCAATGCGGGACAGCTTGCGTGATATTCAATATAACTTTGTTGTAGGAGATTCTGAGCAGCCGCCCAGATATCCCATTGTGCCAAAATCCCCAGTGCAGCCGCACGCATCATAAAGCCAGCAGCGGAACAGTCCCGTTCATGGGCCTCTAAGGGACCCACCAACCGAACAAAATCCGGGACCGACAATGACGAATTGGAGAGGCAATAATCCATGGTCCATGTAAACGGACAGCGGATGCAAGACATCACAGGTTGCACGCAAGTGAAATACGCAAAGCGAAAGGAAAGGGTGTAGGACACACTGATAGTCGCCAAGGGCAGAACATCGAAGCCAACCAGGAGTCGCTCACGGAGCAGCTGGAGGCGTTCGGGATCGAGAAGGGCCCATTGGAGTGCAGCCATTGCGCAGAAAACAGACCAACAGCAAGACACCGGCCGCCAAAGCGAGGATTAATGGAAATCCACCAAAGACGCTAGAAAAAATGGAATGAATGAATGCCGGTATCACACCGAAAATAGTTTGAAAGGTGGTCACAAGGCCAGACCCAACAACCTTAAAAAAGTGCACCAGACCCTCAGTGTTTGATGCGTTAAAAATACGATGAATTAACTCCCCAAAATGCTGGGGGAGGTCAGTGTTCAAAAGGGCCTGTATTTCACTGTGGGTGCTCGCCACCTGGAGAATGAATGTCTCCCGGGCGGATGTGAGCATAACCTCCTCATTCAATAATAGGGCCTTTATTCTGCTCAACTTATTGAAATCTGCCTCCATGGTAGGAATGGAAGGCCAAATAGAGCTATCAACGATGTCGTGAGGGGGAGGAAAAAGCACATTCTTGCAGCAGACAACTCTGTGCGAGACTGTAACAATATACGGAATGCCGGCCTGCAGGCCACAACAATTTTCGTTATTTAAAAGCAAATAGCTACCGTTGGTAAGCAAAGTAAAAGTAGGAGAAATAGCAGGAGCAGGAATACCCTTCAGGACACATGCAAGATTCGGAACTGAAACGCTACAAGCCCCGTGCAATTTAATATGTTTACAAATAAGCGAATGACCCACAGTTGAATCACAAGACTCCCCCGTGAGAAATACTTCCTTGCCATCTCTGAGGCATTTATACATGAAAGGCAAGGACCAAAGTTCATGCAGGAAAGCACCACCCAAAGGCTGGAAACGGCCCACAGGATAGTGCTTCATGCACGAACTGAACTCAAATAGGGAAAAAGGTAAAGCTATAACCCCATGAACTAGCCACACCGCAGAATCGAGTTCTGCTACAGAGAACGGTAAAGGATCCACTTTTTCAATATGTAACAAGGTGTAGGATGCATCTTTCATGGACATGAACTGCTGTTTGTCAGTCAAATTAAAAGGCACAAAGAGGGCAGTGGTGTTTAACAAATTCCAAGGAACTTTACCCAACTTAAGAGTTTGCAAAGTCCATGCAAACTGCATCACTGAGCGCAACTGATTCTGACCATGATACAACATAGAGACATCATCTTGTACAATATCAACAACAGAGGATACAATATTGTCCAATGTGTAAATGCGGGAAGACAGGGTATTTATACTATTGTCAACAACAGCAAGCACCTTTTCCAAATTTGCTTGGTCTATTTCTCTAAGACGGGAAGCAGCTTCCATTTGTGACAGCTTCCAGAGCTCATTATACGCTTCATAAATGAATCTCTTCGGTCGGGGACCACGAGGTCCCAAGATAAAGTCAGATAGGTCAATAGTGCCTGATAGGAGGGATAAATGGTTCTTAACAGAGTCTAAGGACGAATGTTGTAACCATTGTTTACATAATTTACCAACTGAATACGTGGTCACAGTACGAGTTTCAGTAAATCTTGGATCAGGCTTGTCCTGTATGTAACCAGGAACTGTGCCATGAAAACGAAGTTGGCATGCATTAGATGATATGGGCCATGCCAACCAGGGTGACTGTATTAGTGCAGAAACGTTAAAGGAATTGTTCTGAAACTGAGCCTGTAACGCCATAAGGGACATATTAAAACGCAAACTATCATTTGGAAGACTCGACAAGGATGGGATGTTTGGCGCATTTAGTTGTTTAACAGTAGCCAACCCCCAACACGTGGTCTGATAAATGGAAGCATTTAAAAATAGAATTTGGGCTGGAATAAGGCAAGCACGGTGCAGGGCCTCAGTGCCCTGCACCTGCCATGGCTTCGAACCCCAAATTGATTTCAAATCCACTGTGTCTTTCCAATATTCATAACCACCCACCGCCAAGGCGCTCAAAAAGGAACCCGAATATAATAATTTAGTATGGGTCAACATTATTTTCTGAGTCAATGGAGTTTTTAATTTAAAATAATATGACCCAGGGTTCGATCGATTAAAATCAGTAAAATAGGTGAATTTATTTCGAAGAGTCTGGGAACTACCTGGAATGGGGTTTGGACAGTGTTCCCATTGGGTGTAAGTAACAGGGCTGCGTAGTGCACTTGGTTTGTGGAGAAAATGATTGCCCCAATGCTGGTAGCAATACAAATCGGCATAATTCGCAGAATTCATATACAAGTCTTCAGCATTAAAAGAGGCATAATATTTTAAATCAGCAAACAATGCTTCAACTGCATGCACATCCCAATCATCAGAACGAATATTGCTTTTTACTACATCACCCATCGAGACTCGAAGGACATTCGGTACATTAATAATTTCTGTCGGGCCATGTATTTGAAAGTTTACCGCATCCCATACGATGCCATCAGCAACTGGAAACGCTGAAATGTTCACAAATGTGTGGTCACGCTTCATGATGTGTGAAGAGGAATGTGGAGCCAAAGTTCCAGCAACACTGTTCACAGCAGAGCGTTCAGGTAAATAGTGACCATTGATGAGTAGAAAGAACACTGTGACAAAGCCAATGGACATGAACAAAAAAACCAAGAAAAGTACCATCCAAATATATGTCCAAGGTGGAATCAAAAAATTGTCTCTAAACCAAGATACATAAAGACTAAACTTGGACGGGACTTGTGATGAATTGGATACTGAGTCAAAAGAATAACGTGTCGGGCTCAGTGGCGTTGTTGGTTGGTGTGCCACCGACTCTGTGGCGGGATAAGTATACTCGTCCTCGGCTATGCAGGGTGATGCAGGGGGTTCAAATATATTTTCAGGCAAATCAACCATCTCCATGGTAACATCAGTGATTGTTCGTGCAGGCGTGCCTCGAACGCTTGTCCGATAAATGGCAGGACAAGAGACCGCTGGTGTGACACTATTTAGGATCGGCCAGATGTTGTAGCTTGACATTTTCCACTGAGATGTATCTGTTTTCCTTGCGACCGGGAAGCGGTGGTAGGATGACTGTACGTGTTCCCTTCAAGCCCAGTACTGGAACCGGTGCACGAAAAGAGGGGCCGAATTCTTTTTTGTTCTCCACCTTCTCTCGTACCAGGTCGCCAATCTTCGGAAGCCAGCCGGCAACCGGAATCTGCTCAGCAGGGTCTGTGGCTGAAGGTAAATGTGCAATCGCTAGTTTGTCTCGGGCTTCTTGTAAGTCCTGTAACATAGTAGAATGATTATCTACATCGAACTTGGCGGATTGCGCCGCCATGTCTAGACCATCAAGGTCAGGCACAAACATTCGTATGCCAAAGAGCATTTCGTAAGGGGTCCGCCCACCCAGAGGCCTTCTAGGGAGATTATTAAGTGCACGTTGAACAGTATACAAGTGGGCCAGCCAGTTCCTGCCAGTACCTATAACTCTAGCTGTCAAGGATTGCTTTAAGTCACGGTTCATTCGTTCAACGATAGAGTTGCCCTCAGGCCTATACGGAGACGAAAATTTCACCCGCACCCCTAAGGAGCCCATTGCGTCCTTGTAAGCCTTAGAGGCAAACGCTGGACCTTGGTCAGAATGGAAGGTGCCGCATGCAAAAATTCCCACAAAGACTCGCAAATCCCTAATGACATTTCGTGCGTCAGCACTCCGTTGTGGCCAGACCCAGATGAACCGTGTGCACGAGTCCACTGCCACTAAGATATATTTATAGGCAGTGTCTGAAGAAAATGGACCGCAGTGATCCAAGTAAACACACCCAAAGGGTCTGTTCGAAATTGCAAGCGAGGTCTGCGGTGGTCTTGTGACTGTTGAAGGCTTGATCTGTTGACAAACGTCACAGGAAAGCACATAAGTACGTGTATCTTTGTATAAACCACGCCACCAGTAACGCTGCTGCAAAATGGAAATTGTCGCAGACACACCAGCATGCGCCGAAGCTATGCCTTCGTGTGCCGCTGCCATCAAGGAAAGTCTGCGGTCCGCGTTGGGGATCAGCCGAACCCCAACGTTAGGTATTGTTACATAAGGAGCCTGATCGGGACCTATCTGGTAAGAATATTTAGAAGGGAAACCTCTAGGGTAATTAATTCCTTCTTTTGTTGCAGCAATAGCTGCCAAGATATCAGTGTCTATTTTAGACATGGATCTAGTAACTGCTGCTACTGAACACGTGAGTACTGCTGATCTGGCAGCTTCATCTGCCAGACTGTTACCAATAGCGTGTGCGCCCACTCGCTGATGGCCTAGGGTGTGAACCACCTGTGTGAGTGGCAGACGTCTTTGTAAATCTGCCACCCTAACCCAAAGCATTTTATGCTTGATTGTGTTGCCTTTAGTGTCTCTATAGTCGTTTTGCGACCAAAAGAACAGATTGTCATTGTATGATTGAACACAGTAATAAGAATCGCACACGATTAAAGTGGTCACATCAGGATTTACGAACTCAAGCGCAAGCACCAAAGCACGCAACTCGGCCAGTTGTGCGGTACTGTCCCCGAGTGCCTGTGTATGCACCACAGTGGATTTGAACTTTCCGTTCACAAACGTACCTGCAACAATAGCACATGCGGCTGAATAAGCATGCTTGGAACCCGTGGCCGGTTGTGCCGAACCATCGGTGTAGATCACACAGTCGTAATCCTCAAGCGGCAATAAGGACAAAGGAGGAGGATGAATGAATTCATACTGTAAAAACTCCTGAGTCTGAAGAGAAGAGTCGAAAATGAAAGTGACATCCGGAGATGTCAACGATGTTGCCCATTGAATCCAACGGGGGTGCAAAGCTTTAGAGTTCGGCACACTTGCTTTAGTCACTGCCTCTAGGGCAGGATAGGGTGTCACCACCAGAATGCGTTTTCCCTGTGCCAGTGCGCGCTCCTTCAGGATCGCCATTTGCACTGCTGTTAGCACTTTCTCCACAGATGAGAACCGCATTTCTGCAGAGGTGTATAGATGTGACTTGTATGCGATAGGTACTGTGTCTCCTTCATTAAAGGTTAAATACGTGAAACCCACTGCCCCTGGAATGATTCTAATCACCAAGTTTGTGTGGTTATCACGCGTCAAAAGGTATTTAGACTCAAGAAGGTCTGTCTGCAGTGATTGCAGAATGGAGGTATGCTCCGGAAGCCAGCAAGACTTCGAAAAAGTAGGCTGTATCAAGGCATACAGTGGCTTGATACGCTGGGCATATTCGGGAATGTATGTACGTCCGAAATTCAGAAAACCCAGCAAAGACTGAAGCTTCTTCAGATTCGTAGGAGGGCACAGAAGTGCACATTTCTCCAGAAAATGGGGGGCTAAACCCTTACCTTCATTGTTGAGCTCATAGCCCAAGAACAAAACGGTAAATTCAGCAATATGGGATTTGGCAAAGTTAATTTTGTATCCCTGAACCGCAAATTCAAGAATAATGCGGTCCACCCGGGTTAGATGCGGAAACAATTCATCGTCTGTCAGATAAATGTCATCCACATACGAACAGGCGTCTGGATCGATGCCGTCTAACAAAGAGACAACACGAGCGGCGAATACACCTGGACTATTCTTGTAGCCCATAGGAAGACGCCTGAATTTGAACATTTTACCACCGGAAGTAAAGGCACACCATTGGCCACTCTCCGGGGCTAAGTTGTGCGTGTAGAATCCATTTGAAAGGTCAAGGGTCGTTTTGTATTTTTTACGAACAAGACTGTCTACAAGCGCAGAACTATGGGTATTTTGCACCGCAAAGGTCCGACAATGAGAGTTCAAATGCCGGTAATCCAATACTAAACGGTACGATCCATCGGGTTTAGAAACCGCGAAAAGGGGATTGTTCATAGGTGATACACAGGGTTCAATCACTCCCTGATATTCCAACTGTGTCAGAATTTCGGAAACGGGGCCTTTGGCTTCACGTTTTATGGGATATTGGGGTTGTGGCTGCGGCAACGATCGCAAAGGTATTTCATGGGGGGAGATTCTTCGTCCCAACCCACGTGATTGCGGAATAACGCTGGTGCCAGGGACACAGCCCACTCTGCTGCAAGAGCCTCTGCTTTGTCTTTTGGGACATGTCGAGAAAAGCTCGGAAGGATTACCTCCTCCCCTTTACGCGCAGTAATTACGAATGGGGGTGGCCAATCCGCCTCTGCTAATAAAATATCATATGAAGAGGTCAGATTTTCCCAAAAAATACCTTTAATTACTCGCTGTATATCACCTTCAATTTGGAGGACTATATTAAATAGTCTATCAGGGGGTGCCACTCTGGTGTCTGCTGTTTCAACAGTAATGAATGTTTCAGTTGCTGTCGCCTCCATATGAGGACGTAGCGCCTCCCGCACTATGGTTACTTCCGCGGCGCTGTCTAGGAGGGTTACTGCCCACGTCCAATTCAGGAGTCTCGTTCTCACCGTCTGTGGCATATTTCGCTGTTACAGCGGCAACTTTTTTCTTCTGAAATTGGGGTCGAAAACGTTGAACGTCTTCTTCTTTTCCTCTGACTTGTTGTCGAGGCTGGTCTCGTCCCTGTGGGGCCTCACGGGCCCTTCCTCTATCCTGGCGGTCTCCTCCACCTGCTTGTGACGAAGTCTGTGCCTGTAAAGAACGAGGAGAACGCGTATCAGGGATCTGAAACCTATCCGGTGACTTAATTCTCGCTCTATCGCGTAAATCATAAGTACGTTCAGAAGAAACTGAAACCGGGGATTCGCCTCGCGATCCCTGTTTTGTCTGTTGCTTACCCTGTTTTTTCAGCCTCCAGCTCTTTTTAGTGAAGACTGGTTTCTCATCCTTCTCAGATTGAGATTTGGTTTGTTGCTGTTGTGGTTGCGATTGTGTTTGCAGTTTAGCAAAAGGCTTGTTACCCAGGCTGTTTCTACCAATAGTTTTGTAAGCCTGGGTAATAATTTTCGGTAATTCGCGAGGCTTGTCCAATTCTGGGACCAAAGCCAAAGCGTTCGCTACTTGAAAGTTCACTGCATCGCCCTTGACATTCGCAAGGATCAGTTCAGCTACTACTTCAAACACTCCCACTAGTCTCATCCCTAATTCCACTGCCGCTTCAGGGCCGTGTTCATCCTGTACTTTTTTAATTACAGAGGGGAGAACTGTCATGGAAGGCGTACCAAAACATTTAGAATATACTGCTGCGAATACTCTACCCCAGTTGTCACATGCTGTCAACTCGGGAATTAAGTCTTTTGGCAAACTAATCGTCAAAATACGATGTTTATCCACTGGAGTTGTATGTGGAAAAACTGCCTCCAACTGATCAAATTTTTCTGCAAGCCAATAAGGAAAGTCGTCCTTATGTTGTGGACGTTTGCCCATCACTGAGTTCACCATTACAGGACTTATGGCAACTCCGGCTGCACCAGCTGGATGGCCTGCAACCCCAGGAGGGGCTCCCTGGATGTTGCCTGTGACATATTGCACTAAGGCTCGATGCACTCGTACTAAAGCCGAATACATGTTGCGCAATTCCGCGACTGGTATCGTCATATATCGCGGATGTGGGGTGTAGCCGGCCAAAACAGGCCAAGTGGCCCCATCAATAGATAAGGGGCCTAAACGAACCGTGGTAGTCGGTTGTGGGAGGGCGCCATTAAACCAAACACGGTGTTGCCAAGCCGTGAGCGGTACCTCAAGACATGAATAAGGTATATAGTTATTAGGAACTGCGGTGGCTGTATATTCATGGAACAAATCGTCTGTCCCATCCACTGCAGGAAAAGTTACCCATGAGTAGAACACCTCAAAGTGGTAAGCCGGATCGGCTTGTACCACAAAGATCAGTTCAACTCCAGCATCTGGCACTCCATACACCCGTAAGTGTGTCCGGAGTGCTCCGCGGCTATGCGCCGCAATTTGAACAGCCATTTACGGCTAAAATACTTCGACAAACTAACAGGAGGCAGCACAAGTAGGGTTTTAATCAAGAAAAACCTTTTCTAATAACTTCAAGCTTGAAAGAACCTACAATAACTGTAATATAGGAGGTATCACCATCACACACGCTTCCGGAAGCGTACGTGAGGGTTGTGTGGACAAGCACAAGTACTACTCAAGCGTCTCGCAAGTAAGCTGCCCCACTTGTTGGTTGCGCCATGTCATAGGGTTTCTGCACATACAGAGCTATGCACAGGATAATAGGACCTCGGAATATAGTGGTGAGCCAACCATAAACCTTAGCACCCAAAACCCCAACCCGACTAGCCTTAGCGTCCCATTAGCACCAATGTACCAATGCTTAGACAACCCAGAACACGGTATCTCTCTCTCAGGACTCGCAGAGGCAAGAACACTCTTTCGTCACATTCGTACCTGTCCACAACATGCGTATGAAGAGACACTGTATAGGTTAAAATGTTTATTTCAACTTACGTGCTCTAAGGTACAGTACACGTGTCAGTACTAGTAGCATAATACATAAGAACAATATAATCAGCATAGTTACTACTCCATAGAATACGAACGGGGAAAGCATCTCATAAAGCAGTGGATATATGTCTAAATAACATTACCACCCTCCCCGTGCTGGAAACCAGTTTATTATAATAATAGAAGACCTTTGGGCTTTGACTAGCGAACCCCCATACCTCAGTCTCTTGATGCAAAACTACATCAGCAAACAATCACAGCTCTTCTCACTGGAAAGGTCGTCTCCAAGTGCTATCTTAGAGCAAGCGAGCGCATTATTAAAAGCCCACTAATTTCTCAATGGCAGCTGTACAAGTGTTATGTCTAGGTGTGAGGGACGGGCCAAATCAGTAGAAACCAGGGAGTTGTTATTCGACCTTGTAACTGTTGTTCAGACTGAGCCCAAAAGGGAACAGGAGAAAAGGTGAATAACAGAATATGCAGACTGTTGTATAATTACTTGGCAATAACAGAGGGCGACAGAACAACATCCAATAGTAACGTGCGCAAGAGTCATCATGGCAGCCAGGCGTGGTAACGTAGCCAGACCTGCCAGGAGGCCATGAGCCACAAGACAATACAATGTTGTCCAATGAATAAATTCTGGATGACAAAGTTGTTAACCCATTGTCGACCACAGTGAGAGATTTCTCCAAGTTAATACGATCAAGTTCACGTATTCTTTCTGCGGCCTCTGCCTGTGAAACCTTCCATATCTCACTAAAAGCAGCATAAATGCCGGCATATATGAAACGTTTTTGACGCGGTTTTCTTGGTCCTAGCAAGAGTTCCCTAAGGTCTGCGTCTTCTTTAAGTAAAGATAAGTGTTGTTTCACATCCTCAAGTGTAGATTTTTGTAACCAGTCGAGGCACAATTTTCCTACACTGTATGATGTTACTACCCCTGGATGTTGTCGTTGAACATATCGTGGGTCTGGCCTATGGATAGTAAAGCCCTGTATTCTATTCAGGAATCTTTCTTGACAGATGTTTGTGTCTGTGGGCCAGAGTAACCATTTTTTCCAATCAGGATCAGTTCTGTTGTTTTGTAGTATTGTGTCTACTGTGACCGCTCCCTGTGTAGTGCCATTACTTGCAGGTGTTGGTACAGAAGGTGTGTTCATGTCTTTGATCTTGGCTAAACCAAGGCAAGACGTTTGTTGCACAGTGTCATTCAAAAACATTATTTGATGTGGGATGATACAGGCTCTAAACAAAGCTTCTATCCCCTGCACTTGCCAATCTTTAGAACCCCAGACAGATTGTGTGTCGATTGGGTCTTTCCAAAAGTCAAATCCTTGTCTAGACAGTTGGGTAATAAAGGCTGCAGAATAAATCTGTTTTGTATTAGTTAACATAATTTTCTGTCCTGTTTTGTTTACATTCTTATAGAAAAATGTTTCTGGATCAGATGTATTGTACCCTGAAAAATATGGAAACTTATTTGCAAACGTTTTTGAACTACCCTTTGGTGGTGTAGGACAATGTTCCCATTGGTTTAACATAAACACATTTCTAGGTGTTGCAGATTTATGCAAGAAATGATGACCATAGTGGTTGTAACAATAAAGCTGTTCATAGTCTGATGAACCCTCTAAGTATTCATTGTTAGAGAACGCAGCAGACCTTTCTAGATCAGACATCATATCATTTACAGTCTCAAAGTCCCAATCATCAGAATAGGTACTGGAGGTAATTAAGTCACTTAATGAAATTTTAAATAAATGTGGAATGTTCAAAAGTTCCGTCGGGCCGAATATATCGAAATCGGTTTCGTCCCACACTATACCATCCTGTATAAGAACAGCTGTGATGTTCACTGCTGACAAGTCTCTTGTTTCACGATGGGAAGATTTGTGTGGTTTTAAAAGTAAGTTCACATTTTTACTTTCAGTGTCCATACGGATGTATCTGTCATTTATAAGCACGCTAACAGTCATAACCAAAGCTAGCCAAAGCAGAAAGAAAAATATTCCAGAAATAATCCATAGTGAAACCAGATAAGTCTCTTTCAGGAAATGAAAAAGGTCTTGTACTTGTTTTTTGAAAGTTTTTGATGCTGGCGTCGTTTCAGGCTCACTCGGATCCTCAGAAAACATATTAAAGTTAATGAAATAGCCAGAAGCAGTTCGGTCAATTGTTGAAATTGCATCAGGATTTGTTGAAATAGCTGGAACCAGTTGATCACGTGTTACGTTGGTGTAGACAGGTGTATCTGGACGAACTGTTACTGGAGTTTCAAGAGGGATGAGTTCCATAGCATTGTTGCTTAGTCCTTCATCTGTTATGCTGAATTCTCGATGGTTATGAGCCTTTCAGTCTGAACCTCTTGGATAATAGCGAGAGGAGTGCGTCTGCTACTAGGTCGGAGTCCACGAGGCCTACTATTTAGTATTGGCCACATAATGTGGTTTGATGAGGTCGATTGGCACAAATCTTTTCTCCTTTTTTCCAGCAAGGGGCGGCAGAAGTACTGTTCTTGTTCCATGGACGGCTAGGACAGGTACTGGTTGTCTGTAAGAAGGTCCAAATTCCTTCTTGTCCGCAATCTTCTCTCCGACTAGATCCCCAACTATTGGGATCCAGACAGGCCTTGCTGGGACTGCCGGTGTTTCCCCAGTGGTGGTTGGCTTCAGGAACACGTTGCTTTGTTTCGATCTTAGTTCATTTAGATCCTGTAAAACAGCCAAACGATCTTTGATGTCAAAGGGTTTATTTTCCACCACTGTGCCTTTACATTCGAGATCAGGAACCCACATTCTTGTCCCAAATAGGACCTCATATGGAGTGACCCCCCCCTAGAGAACTTCTTGGCAAATTATTTAATGAGCGTTGGACCCCATAAAGATGTTTGACCCACCCATCACCCGAACCTAATACTCTAGCTGTTATAGACTGCTTTATGTCCCGGTTTTTCCTTTCCACAACAGAATTTCCCTCAGGATGAAACGGAGAGGAGAACCACAATGCAACGCCCAAACTGGCCATGGCTTCTTTGTAAGCCCGAGAGCTAAACGCAGGGCCCTGGTCAGAATGTAGTGTGCCTATTGCGTATGTGTCGATAAAGACTCGCAAATCTTTTATAACAGTTCGAGCGTCAGCCGAGCGCGGAGGCCATATCCATAGGAAGCTTGACTTAGTATTTGTGGGATTGCATTTGTCCAAAAGGACGCCTGCGCATAGATAGTCTAATGCTGTCTAACAATGGTGTCTGTACTGGGCAGGCTACTTCGTAGTCTGGTGTTTGATGGCTTTCTGCACCACGCTGTCTATTGCAGTCTATGCAGTCATCGATGAAGATGTGAATTTGTGTATTCATTCCAGGCCACCAGTACATCTCTTTTAATGTTAATATTGTTTTAGAGATCCCTTGATGTGACAGACCCTACCCCAGATGTGCTTCATAAATCAAAGCTGCTCTACGTTCCATGTTTGGAATTACCCTATCCCCCACTCCAGGGATTCGAGCAAAAGGAACGTTGTTCGCATCAATTACATAAGAGTACTTGAGTGGAAATTTCTTTGGTAACGCTGCACCACTGCCTTTGCTTGAAGCATTGACAGCCAACAATATCTCACTGTCTATTCTCGTTTTTGAACGAGTGATCGCAGCTACGGAAGCCGTCTGAACAGCCCCCTTTGCAGCTTCGTCAGACAATGAATTCCCTGCAACGTGAACGCCATCACGTTGATGACTCAGCGTGTGTATCACGTGAGCATTTGGTAGTTCGTCTTTCAATTGAACTACTTGTTCCCAAAGCGTTTTATGCTTTATTGTGCCACCTTTTGCATCTTTGAACCCGTTTTCAAGCCAATTCTGTATATATTCATTATACGACTGAACACAGTAAAAAGAATCGCACACTATAAGTGTGGGGAATTCGCGATCTGTATTTTCAAGTGCCAGTTTGAATGCTTGTAGTTCAGCTCGCTGAGCTGTACAATCTCCTAGAGATTGAGTTTTAGTGACCATTGGTCTGAAGTTACCATCTTGCATGCAACCTTTAACGATTGCGCATGCTGCACTGTAAGCTTGCTTACTCCCTGTAGCGGGTTGTGCTGATCCGTCAGTGTAAATTATAAATTCGTACTGATCGAGAGGCAAAATTTCAGTGGGCAGAGGACATTCATGTTCATATTGCAGGAACGCTTGTGTTTTTAAATCAGGATCAAAAACATATTCAACATCTGTTGCAGAGAATTAACCCATTGTATCCATCTAGGATGTAAAGCTTTTGCATTTGGAATGCTCGCTTTTGTAACCGCCTCCAAGGCTGGTACTGGGGTTACGACAATAATGCGTTTTCCTTGAGCTAGAGCGCTTTCTTTTGCTACAGCGGTTTGAACTGCTGTCAGTATTTTTTCTGTTGAAGTGAAGCGCATTTCTGCTTGTGTATACAAATGTGATTTGTATGCTATTGGTACTTTTTCACCCTCATTAAATGTTAAATAGGTGAATCCGCATTGACCCGAAAATATTCGGATCACTAAATTGCGTGTATTTACGCATGTTTGTAAGTGATTTGTTGCTAACATGTTAGCTTGGAGTGAACGCAGGATTTCTGTGTGTTCCTGTGTCCAGTGTTTTGTTGAAAAATCAGGTTTGATTAATTCGTAGAGAGGTTTAACCCTTTCTGCGTAATTTAGAATGTAAGTTCTTCCAAAATTTAGGAAACCCAAGATGGATTGTAAATTTTTTAGCGTTTTTGGAGGTTGGAGCAGCGCGCACTTTTCTAATAGTTAGCTGCCAAGCTCTTGCCTTCACTTGAAAGCTCATATCCTAGGAAAAGGACATTGAGATGGACAATTCTGGATTTTTTAAAGTTGAATTTATAGCCTTCAGAGGCGAAGCCCAATATAATGGTACTCACCCTGTTCAAGTGCCTATCTAGGTCATCGTCTGTCAGATAGATGTCATCGACATATGACAATGCCTCATTATCATAACTTTGTAGTAACTCTGTTACCCTCGCTGAGAATAACCCCGGGCTGTTTTTGAACCCTTGTGGTGGTCTACAAAATTGACGCTGGGTCCCCATTATTGAGAAAGCTGTTAAGTACTTGCTTTTAGGTGCTATGTTTTGACAAAAGAAACCATTTGAAATGTCCAATGTGGTTTTATATTTTTTGCGCACAATGTTATTCATTAATGCTGCACTATGTGCATTTTGCACTGCAAATGTTTTAGAACAAGTGTTCAAGTGTCTGTAATCCAAAACTAGACGATATGTCTGGTTTGGATACAGGAAACAAAGGATTGTTCATTGAGGAGCTGCATGTTTCAATCACCCCTTGGTATTCAAGTTGATCTAAGATCTCCCTGACCTGTTTTTTAGCTTCTTGCTTTATTAGGTACTGCCTTTGTGCAGTAGGTTCATTTTTTAGCTGTATCTTGTGGTGAGGTGAGTCCTCATCCCATCCTACATGATTTTTATATAATGCTGGGGCCTGGGCAACTGCCCATTTCATGGCATAAGTATATTTAAGGTGAATTGGAATATGGTTGGAGAAGGCAGGCATAATGATGTCCTCACCATGTGGGCACTCCCTGACAAAGTGTAGTAGACAGTCTTTTTCTGCTAGAAGTATATCATAACCCCTTGAAAGTTTTTCCCAAAAGAGTATTTTCACTTTTCTTGGTATGTCTCCCTCCATTCGGAGTGTTATTTCATATAACTTTTGTGGAGCACTAACCCTGGTGTCTACAGTCTCTACTGTGATGTACTCATTCAAGTCCACTATCTCCAGAAGTTCCTTCAGGTTCTGGCGAGCTATTGTGACTTCTGCTGCACTGTCCAGCATTGTCTGAGCCCATTCTCCGTTCTTGAGCTGTGTTCTCAGTATTCTCGGCATGTCTGATCTTCAAACCTGCTACCTTCTTTTTTGTGAATTGAGGTTTTGATTTATTTTTCTGAACGTGTTTGTCGTCTTTCGATTTCACGCATTCTTCTCTATGTTCTGACCGTCCTCTTCTTTCCGATGTCTGTGACGATATCTGAAAGGTACGAGAGGAACGTGTATCAGTATCTTGATACCTGTCAGGTTTTCTTAAATTATCTCTATTCCTGAGTTTATACCTCCTTTCAGAGGGCTCCTTTTGAGGAGACCTACCTCGGGATTGAGAGCGTCTCGATTGAATTTTGTTTATTAGTTTCCCACTTCTTTTTAGAAGATGTAGGAGTTTGTTTAATAGAGTCCTTCTCAGGACTTTCAGATAGTTTTCGCTTCAATGGTTTTCCACCCAAACTATCTCTGCCTAATTCTGCATAAGATTGTTCTATTATTCTGGGTAGTTCATGTTGATGTTCAGTTACATCAAATTCCCTTAAGCGTTGGCGGATCGCCACTGATGCAGCCTCCCTTTAATATTAGATAATATTATTGTTGAGACCTGGTCGAAGTTTTTCAGTAATTTCATACCTAAATTCAGAGCAGGTTCTGCCCCGTATTCGTTTTGAATTTGTTTCAGGACATCTGGTATTACTGCAATTGACGGAACACCATGTGTTTTAGTATAGATGGCAGCAAAGACTGCGCCCCAAGTGGTGCAATCTTCCAGTTGTGGTGTGATCCCCATTGGTAAACAGATTGTTAGGATTCTGTGTTTCTCATAAGGGCTAGTATTAGGAAATACCGCTTCGATTTGAGTAATTTTTTGAGCTATCCAGAATGGAATTTGCTCACGTTATGTGGGCATTTTTACCCATGACTGCGGGTAAAGTCTGTGGAGTAATTTTTAGTGTATTCCCCTGTTGAGGGGTTTGATTTGGAATGGTCATTGGTGGTTGGACTGTGAAAGTCTGCATGACATATTGGACTAATTGTAAATTTTGATTAACTCTTGTAGTTGAGTAAGTAATTCCTCGTCTGACATTACATCGATGTCAGGATGAGGTGTGTAGCCGGCTAGAATCGGCCATGTTGCTCCTGGTCTACCTAGTGGACCGAGCCTGGTAATGCTTTTGTGATGTTTTAGGGCGCCTTTAAACCAGAGATGATGCTGCTGGTATGTGAGTGGAATTTCAATATCCTCGTAAGGAATATATTCCTCTGGTGGTTCATCTTCTTTAAAGAAGTGAAAGTTTTGTTATTGGATTTGATTCTGGGAATACTATCCATGAATAGAATACCTCTGTCTGAAAGGATTTGTGTGCCTCTATCACGAAAACTGCTCTACCACCTCTTGGTGGTAGGCCGTGTTTTATAAGTTTTAGAGTGATGGCTCTCCTTAAGTTTGGATGGATGTTTAGAACACCCTCATCGGTTTCATTTAAACCTGTAAAATTAAAAGCTGTTACGACTGGGTCAGCCACAGCTACACCGTTCTCGGTGTCAGACATTGTTTTTTGAAAAATGTAGAACAAACAGGAAACAAAAGATAAGGTGCACAATATTTTGGAACACTGTATCCTTCAACGTTGAACAAACCAAACAGCTAATATCTAGGGTTTTTGTCCTATTTAGCTTTGGCGGATACTTAACCCTACCCACTCCAGACGTCTTATGGAGTATGTGAGTAGGGGTCTCTGAGAAAAGCACGACTGAATTACTCAGTATCTAGCGTTAAGTTAGTGCCTTGCTCCACATTGGGCGCCATGTAGTGTAGTTCCTATTTCCCTAATAGGCTCTGCGCATTGGAATAATATACCCTATAGATTTGACATAGGACTGAGGTCAGTATGTCCCTATCAAGTATATTAAACCTAATTACTTTGTGCCAGCTAACTCAGATGGCACTAGAAACTCCTTGTAAACAAGAAGGGAGTAGTTTCTGGCAACCGCATAAACATGACAACTTTGTTTCCCTTTAGAATCGGAACACTCTCAGAATCGTGGAAACAATAGATAACAGTTTCACTCAGCTAATCGTGCATGCTTAGTTTCTTCAGAGTTACACAGAAAGAATAGACGGGCGTTTCAATAAAAGGATTTATTGAACAGTCTTGTTTCTCATGTAAGAGATATGAGCTGTGATGATCACAAGACAGTAGGCAAGATATATAATGTACAGCGAAAGCAGTAGAAAGAAATAATACTGCGCTAGCATTATCTTTTAGCTATGACACATATATTCATATACATAAATAACATAAGCTAAAAGTGCGAGTACTCATAAGATGCTTCTCTAAACTAGTTCTACCCCAGTGTACCTAACCTAGGTGTAGGGCAAGGTAAGAAGTAGGTGAAGTATTCTATAGTATGGTATTCTATAGTCTAGTATGCCAAGTCTAGTATGCCAAGAGTCCCTCTAGGTTCTAGTCAGCTCCATACCTTGAGAATGAGAGAGGTGGGAATCTCCTTCCGGATCTCGAACTCTAACACCCCGCGAAGGGAGTCAGAACAGTGGGAGCTGGATTCTCTGCGAGCAGGGATGACAGCGTCTCTTGTCAGTGCGTCAGGCCGGGACACGGGCTCCTCTAAAGGCGAGGTCTCCTCCTACTTGCTTGGGCAAGGGAAGGTATATTTATACCTGGTAGGTGGCCTTGGAATGTTAGCATTGACAAAGTCGGGCAGAGGAAGACGTCAGGAATGAACCCTTAAGGTATATCGGTTCATGCATAATAAAGGAGTTCTTGGAGAAATCAATAATCCTGTGATAGGGGAACTCCCAAGAGCTTAAGGGTCTGGTTTCTAAGAACTCGTTGTGACGTTAGGGTGGACGGATGTAAGTGACCATGCCTGTATTTGGATAGCATGGCTAATGCCTAAATAAGTACTGGGATCTTATGCCTATATAAGGACATGTTTCAGGAAAACCTATATACGGACACCTAAAGCGGAATACAACACAGGGTAATCCCGGATTGTCTGAACAGAAGTTGCAAGTAAGGTCAGTGCATGATATTCTACCTCCACGCCATGTTCACCATGCATGATTTAAAGGAACCCTGTAGCTTACAGCTGACCTCATGAAAGTAGAGCATAAGCTGGGTTTTGTAATCATATGGCTCTACTTTTACGCTGAATGGTTGAATAATGCTCGCCAGAGGAGCCATGTAAACATTGAACAGAGTGGGACTCATGGAAGATCCTTGCTTTGTTATAAATTGCTATGACAAATAAGTTATGTCCAAAGAATATATCAAGGATCTTTACTTGAATCTCTTAGTCGAGGAAAGTGTTGCCAACAGAACCTTCTTAATAATTGCTCCCTTTGTCAGTATGCACAAATTGGTGGTTAAAACTTCAATTGAGGTCTCAATAATTTTACAGATGTCTGTTTACATTTTTTCTTGTACCGCTTAGGCTTGAACCTTTTGGTCCTCTGACTGGCTATCTGGACCTAAAGTAGCCTGCTCCTATAGTGACTGAAATGGTTATCACCTGGTTCAGACACATTCTAGGGGTTGTTTCATGGACCTTATATAGCTTCCTTAAGAGGAAGACAGCCTCCATAAGAAGGCTTAGAGCATCACCATTTCCTTTTCAGAGTTTGTTTGAGTCAGAAGCGAGGACTGCATCACTTTTTGTGGGAAACCAATGTTTGCGTCTTAAAGAAAGGCACAGAGGGCTTCAATGCCAACCAAGGCAACATTACCTTTGATGCAAGGAGGGGACGGAGGGTACTCTGGAAATATTACTTTTAGATAACCTGGCATCTACTAGTTTTCCCCCCACTATCTTAAGGTTTTCTGTCAAGAAATCTTACATTTATCACAATGCAGGGGGAGGTTAGGAAGCAAACAGATAAAGTCCTGCATGTTATAAGAGAAAACTATCTTTGCTACACAGGCTTGACAAGGCGTGAAGAAAGTCTTTTTAAAGGCATCTATCCCATCTTGTAGTGGAAATTATAGTTATACATAGAGCAGCACTCCTCCCAGAGATAGGAAAGGAAAAAAAAAAAAAACACCCGGAACTAGGAGTGGAAAAAGCAACTAATGTAAACATTTGCCAGGGGAGTTCAGAAAGAAATAAACATCCTTATCAGAGCTTCAACGATGTAGAACATAGTCTTAAGAGCAGAGGTCTGGAGGATTCTCCTTTCACATCATGGAAGGTAGGAAATCTGTGCTATAGGAGCCTCTGATTGAATTTGGAGTTCAAGGTCACGTCACCTCATGGACCAGGGTTCAAGCCGCATAACGAGTTGGAGAGACTGTGCACAGTGCATGACTAAAGCAACGTTCAATTAATGTACGTGAGCATTGTTGTTTAAAACACTGACTACTGAGGATTCATACCCTAATGACAGAGAATAATTCAAGCGTGGGAATCTCTGAAATATACAACGCAGGAGAAATTGCAGAGGACAGATGCTTGATGATACGAACACTGCCCTGATAAGTGTAAGATACACACCTGTCTGCATAGCTTTTGGATACAAATACTGGCCTCAATCATACACTACTTGGTGACAATGCTCCCACTTAGTCAGTGTATTAGTAGCGCACTAAGTGCTACATGGTCAGTATATTCAGTGCTGTACTATCAGAGTGTCTAGTGCTGTGCAGTACGGGCTGTCAGCGCTGTTTGGTAAGGGGTGCTCATCCTGTATAGACAGGCAGTTAGTGTAGAACAAGCAAGGCACTCAATGCTGAACAACCAGAGCTTTTTGTGTTATAGAATCAGTTAGCGCAGAGATAGAGTCAGGCAGTCCAGGGCTGTACAGACAGAGCCACCAGACTCCATGACGCCGGCGTCCAAGGCAAGGACCTCGATTAGATACGCTCCTTCCTCACCGGCAGAACCCAGCAGGTCAGACTCCCTCCCTACCTCTCAGAACCTACAGAGACCAACTGTGGAGTGCCCCAGGGCTCCTCCCTCAGCTCAACCCTCTTCAACGTCTACATGGCTCCCTTCACAACCATCGTCAGGAACCACAGGCTTAACAGTCTCCTACGCCGACGACACCCAGTTGATCCTCTCCCTCACCAACGAACCAAACACAACTTCCAAGAAGGGATGAAAGCCGTCGCCACCTGGATGAAGAACAGCTGCCTGAAACTCAACTCCGAGAATACAGAAGTCCTCATCCTTGGCTCCACCACCTCAGCTTGGGACGACTCCTGGTGGCCCTCCGCCCTCGGAAACCTCCCACCCAGACAGACCACGCATGAAACCTTGGCATCATACTAGACTCATCGCTTACGATGAACCGCCAGATCAACTCCGTATCCTCAACCTGCTTCAACACCCTCCGCATGCTTTGAAAGACGTTCAGATGGATCCCACCCGAATCCAGAAAAACTGTCACTCACGAGCTCATCAGCAGCAGACTGGACTATGGCAACACTCTCTACACCGGAATCAACAAGAAACTCTTTCACAAACTCCAGAAAGCCGCTGCCAGACTAATCCTCGACATCCCCCCTCACAGTCACATTACCCAACACATCCGCGACCTCCACTGGCTCCCAGTCGAAAGAAGAATAAACTTCACACTCCTCACCCACGCATACAAGGCCCTTCACAACACCGGACCTGCCTACCTGAACAACCGGCTCTCCTTCCACGCACCCAAAAGACACCTCCGATCAGCCGTGCTCTCTCTGGCCACCGTCCCACGTATCTACAAGACCAGAACTGGAGGAAAGTCCTTCGCCTACCTCGCAGTTAACGCCTGGAATGACCCCCCCACCTCCGGCAAGCGCCAACATTGATCCAGTTCAGGAAGGACCTCAAGACCTGGCTCTTCGGATGACCCCAGCACTCAATGGAGCCGCCCCTCCCCTCCAGCACCTTGAGGCCCTCACGGGTGAGTAGTTGTGCTTTACCAACCTTGATTGATTGATTGATGTACAGTTAGAGCGTCCAATGCTAAACAGTGTACACAGTGTGCGATGATCAGTATAAGTGCAGAGAGCACATCTTTCTTCAATAATACTCACAGTGCAATGCGGGCACAAAGTATTCTAGGGCCTTGCAGTAGAGGGACAATGCCGCCTCTGGATCTGTGGGGTCCTTCTGCACCGCTTCTGTTACCAAGGAGGCCTGAACATGGAAAAAAGCAGAAAGGGCATCAAAATTAACACCATAACATTCATATTGTCATTCTAGTATCATTGTCCCACCAGTGTAAACTTCCTCCAGGTACTGCCTTTCCTGCACTTCCCCATCTATCTTATGAACTCTAGCAGTGTCCATTTCACATTTTTGGATTCTAGCAGTCCGAGCTAAATCAAGCAGTGCTAGTTTCCTCTAGCTGTACTAATCACTGCAATAAGGCTCCAGCAGCGAAGGCTTAATCAAGTAGTGTCCTGTCATCAGGATAGGGCTCAATCAGTCAAGCCACCTCCAGTAGTCCCAGGGCAGGCTGAGAGGACTCGGCAATTGCAGGATTCGCTGAGTAGTGCCCCACAATGGATACATGTCTCAAGCAGTGTAGGATTCATCCAGCAGTATCTTGTCAGTGTTATGACTTTGGTAGTGTGCACCTTCTCTGGTAGTGCCCAGTCCTTGGTAAAAGACTGCTGTTGTCGGAGATTCTTCCAGCAGTGGTGATAAGTACTTACATACTTTAGTGCTGTGGACCATCTATAGCAGTGTCCATCAAGTGCTGTAGAATATCAGCAGAGTGGGAGTTCTTCAACAGTTACACAGTCTTCAAACATTGTAAGCTTTCACAAGAAGTACCCTGTCAGTTCTTTAGGTCTCCCTCAGTGCACGCTTCAGCCAACACTGGATACTTCCCAGCAGTATGAGCTCCCATTTTAAGTGCAACCTTCCCCCAGAAGCATTAGCTCTGAACCTTAACCCAGTATGAATGCAAATGGTATTTCTATAGCACAAACCTAGCCAAAAGGCAGCGGAGCACTGTATATAGTCAGACAAGCTTAAATCAACGAGCAAGAGATATGCTCCTAGCCTTCCCCTTTGGGCCTCCGCAGTTTAGGCGGCTGCAGGAGGTTTATCAGTTGGAGGCCTGGATCACAGCGGGATACAAGACTTGGGGGGATAGAGTAGTGGAGGGCAGACTTTGTACTTTTGCAAACCTGACGGAGGGGGGCACCCTGGATCCAGGTCAGTTTCTCCTATTCTCCGCATTACGAGAGGTGGCGGGGAGATTGTGGAACTTAGATGGGAGCCCTGTGCAGGTAGCTGGGCTAATGGAGTCGGATGGTGGCTTTAACGGGGCATCCTATATCACACTTTTATGGTGCCTTGCAAGGCGATGATGCAAGCAGTGTGTTCTCAGCTCTATGGGGTTGGTCGGAGGAGAAAGTGTCAGTAGACCTGCAGGAAGCCACGTGGCGGAGAAGCCTGGGATCTGTTAGAATGGTTACACGAAACCCTCCGTTTCGGTTTACGCAGTTTAATTGTTTTGCACCACACGTACCCCTCCCCTGACAGAATTGCAAATATGTACCCGGGCACCAGAGCGACTTGCCCCAGATGTTAGTGTGCTGATGCAGATTTTCTGCATGTGGTGTGGTTCTGCCCTGTAATAGTGGACATCTGACAAACTGTGACATCTTGTATATCGGATATCACCACCTCCATTTTGCCATGTGACCCTACCCTCTGTCAACTCCACTTGGGGGTGAAGACGAAATGCACAAAACAATTAAGGGGGTTTAAGGATCTGGTACTTGTGTTAGCACAAAGACGAATAGCCATATCTTGGTCGGCGACGCCTGCCCCCCTCGTCACCATGTGGCAGAAAGATGTAGCCCACTGGACTTCTGCTGAGCTTTCGGTTAGGGCAGATGCCAGATCCCGGGATGGAAGGTGTAATCTTATGGAGCAGTGGGATGCTCATCTATATAGATTGAAGGCACTGCTCACCCCATTTGAACAGCCTACAGAGGCCCAGCCATAATTCTCGGCGCTGATGCTCTTGAGGTACTGTTGCCTACCGTATGGGTGCTTTTGTTTTTGTTTTCCTGGAAATCAGGTTGCTCAGGGGTGGGTGGGGATGGAGAGATGAGCGAAGTTGATTGCACTGTTGTGATGCTCGTGTTAACATGGGATGTTTCTTTTCAGTACTATGTGGATATATTGCTGTACCGCACATCTGGGCAAGATTAACCCATACGATTGTACCGTCATGTCTTGCTGTGAACAGTGTATATTGCGAGTAAAATGAATAAAAATATAATTAAAAAATCAACAACAAAAAAATCAACGAGTAAGAGGCAATGGAGCTTGGCTGAAGATGGTTAATGCATTGTATAGTAGTGTTCCTTAAAGAGGTGAGTCTACAACTCTTTCCTAAATTGGAGCAGCGTTGGGGCAGACCGGATTGATACAGGGATGCTGTTCGAGATCGTAGGGCACAGATGAAAAAGGCCTGCTGTCTTGATTTTTTCTTTTTTACATTTCTTGGTCTGCAATCAGATGGCTTCCTGGTTGCAGGTGTGCCAAGATCCACAACATGGTGAGCTTGTCTGCAAAATAAGTAGGGTGCAGATTGTGGTAGCTTTGCAAATGATGGAGCTGGTTTTGAAGATGTACAGGCTGGAAAGGGAAATCAATGGAGTTCCAAAAGGATGGGGGTGATGTGATCATATGTTATCAGGCTCAGGATAAGATGTGCTGCAGCATGTAGGTTGGCCCTAAGGGGTGCTTGTATGGCACCACAGAGGCCACGGGGTACGGCATTACCATCATCCATATGCGAGTGTATAAGGGATTAGACAGCAGTTCTGAAGTCACTTTCTGGAAGAAATGGTGTGACTTTATTTTGGAATAGTAAGCTGGTATTAGGCTGTCTTTGCTTTTATAGCAATGTGTTGCTTGAGGATGAAGTTGGTGTACAGAATGAATGCAATAAACTTGCCATTCGGTGAACGCTGGGATTCAAAGCCGTCAAGGTTCATGTCTTTGAACCAGGTTAGTACTGCATCTTGTTTATTGCTCTTGGCAAATAACAGGAATTCTGTCTTGGTTGGGCTCAGCTTAAGACAGGTGCTGGACATCCAGGTCTGGATGATGTGCACGCAGTTTGTGAGTCATTGGATGGGTGAAGCAGTGGAGACTTTCAAGTACAGGTGCGTATCATCACAATATTGGTGAATCTTGATTCCGTTATCCGTGAAAAGAGCACCAAGTAGCTCCATGTGTAGGTTAAAGAAGATAGGAGACAGTACGGAACCCTGGAGTTCTACACAAGTGATAGTGATCTTTTGTGACCTGTACATGCTCATGTGAAGAAACTGGTGTTGGTTGGAAAAGTAGGGGGAAAACCTGTGAAGGACATTGCCAGTGAATCCCATTCGAGACTCTAGGGTGCGTATGACGGTGGGATGGTGGACTGTGTCGAAGGCAGCTGAGAGGTTCAGCAATACCAGAGGCAGCGGTCATCATCTCTAATAAAGAGGGCATAGTCTATGATGTTAAAGGTAGGGGTTTACGTGTTGCAGGGTGATCTAAAGGCAGGCTGGTAGTCCTGCAGGAGCTATGTAGCACTGATGTTTAAATTAAATTTAAATCCGTATTTGTAAAGCGCGAACTACTCACCCTTACGGGTCTCAAGGCGCTGGGGGCCGTCGTGGAAATTAAGTGAGCTATTGCCCAGAGTCACATGGTGCTGAGCTGAGCTGCCGCCAGAGCCGGGGATCGAACCGTGAACCCTGTGCTCCGAAGTCAGCTGCCCTGGCCGCTGCACCACACCTCTCCACTGATCAATGTGGTCTTAGAGTTGAACATATACTGCCTTTCAATGATCTTGCAGATGAATGGTAGGTGAGTAATGGGCCGGTAGGTGGCGAGGTTCATTAGAGGTTAGTGTATGCTTCTTTAGGAGTAAGAGAATCTGGCCTGTCTTGAGTGATTCTGGCAAGACGCCTTGAGTGAGGAGGCACTGACTATGATAAGTAGGAGTAAGAGAGCATCTCCAGAAAGAGCTCTGATGAAGGACATGGCAAGACATCTTCATAAGAAGTGGCTTTGAGGGAGTTGAGAAGATCTGGGCGAGAGAGGGCAATGAAGGCTGGCCATTGCAGAATTATTCAGGAAGAGGAGGGTGAAAGAACTGGAGCAGGGTTGGTGTTGTCGATGTGCTTTTGGATCTTCTGTATTTTTTCACAGAAGAAAATGGTTGAACACATTGCACTTTTCTGTGGAGTGCCAGGGGCTGATACTGTTCTGCTTTTATTGCTGGTTTCATTGATGATAACTGTACAGTAATTTGCTCTGGCTAATGTGATAAGCTGTCTGCATGTTGAACGGAGGGACTTCAGTATCAAGAGCTCCTTGGGAGTTCTGTTTTATTTCCATTTTCTTTCTGTCTGCGGATGGATCGTTTATTGTCAGCAAGCTCTTTAGAGTACAAGGGTACTGAAGGCTTTGGCTCGCACTTACATGTTGCGATTGGGGTGTGGACATTCCCATAGCTTTCGAATTTAAAAAAAGAATTGTTTAAAAGGATGTTGGCATTGGCTGTGGAGTTGATAGTTTAAGAGAGGAGTTCAAGCATTAGGTTGTCTATGAAGAAGGCTTCATTACAGTGAAGTATGCTTAATTCCAGCAGTGTGTGCATTGTTCCAGCAGTTTAAGCTGTGTAACAGCAGTGTAGAACCTCCGCCAGCAGTATAGGCCTTCTCCCAACACAGCAGGCTCCCGAGCAATGTACGAGTTTCCCCAGCAGTGTATGCTTTCCCCCAGAAATATAAGCTTACCCAGGAGTTAGAGCTCTATTCCAGCAGAGCAAGCCATATAACAGCAATGTAGGACTTCCCGCCCATCCCGTACATCTTTCCTCTGCAAAATATGCGTTCCCATACAAATGTATGCTTCTCCCAGCAATATAGGCTTCCCTTGCACTATAATTATATACCAGCGCAATAGTATATCCCCCAAAGAGTGCAAATCTTCCTTCTACAGCGAAGGCCTTCTCTCAGCAGTGTAAATTTTAGTTCAACAATGTAAACCATAGGGGGGCGTAGACAACCGCAGACGAAGATGGCAGCTTAACTCCGCAGCTCTGGGACCCACCACCATAAACCCCTAATAATCCGCCGGCCATCGACTCTGCTGCATCGCAGAGGTTGGTCCGATGCCACAGCACAGGCAATGACTGGCGCAACCCGCCTTTGAAGACCTAGTGGGGAGGACAGCGTGGAGGCCTTGCGGCTGGGACAGAGCGGCGGCTTGGATCCCGACAGCTCTACCGGAGGACTGCGGGGCAGCGATCTCGCCTGGGAATTTCAGCTGCAGCGACAGAGAAGGAGGGAGGCTCCGTCGTTCGACCTCTCATAGCTGATACAAGTAACAACGAGGCCGCCGCGACGCCGAGACCACACAGCCGGTGGCCTGAGGCGTGCAGCCTGGGGAAATCAGCAACACCAGGAAGACCCATGGTCCCAGGAGGGGACGGATCGGGCTACCTGTATGCACTCCGGGGGAAGACATTGATTTAAATCCAGCTCCGTCCGTCCCTCCCACCCCCCCCCCAACCCTCCCCACCACAATTATACCACGAGTGCTGTGTGCACGCCAGGGGGACCCTGGCCGGAACCTGCATGGAGGAAATGCTAACAGGCCCCCCCTCTGGACATCACGGAATTGAACGCTGCAAACCATGCCCCGCCCCAAGTGGGGAGAGGCGCGAGCTGAGAACTGATCTGGAGCCCTGACCGCACTGACCGCCAGGAGCATACAAAGACACTTTGAGCGTCATGGGAGAGGGGAGCACTCACAGTGGTCTTCAGAGACTCGGTTTAAATCACAATCAAGTGCCTATCCTTCCCCCCACCCACTCCACCAATGCCTAGACACCCCTTAAGACTGGCACAGGCGCCTCAGGACGGGGGGAGGAAAATCAAGTGTAGAAAGTGCAACCTTTCATCGACCCAAGGGAGGAAATCCATGGTGGGGATAGTGTGAATTCCTCCTCTCTCTTCCCCCGGCGGTGTGGACTAATCCTCCCTGGCACTATACATCAACATCTACAGAAGTGCTGCGAGACGCACAGTCAGCGACTAAAAAGCCACAAATTAAAGGTGCCGAATGAGTTGGAGGTTGTCACGTGGGTGGAAACCCGAGAGGCCACGTTGGACTTCCTAGTCCAGGGGACAGGCGGCGGTGGACACCCACGCTCCCCTCCACCCTCCACCAAAACTGCACCACTTCTCTTGCAGAATGACGGGGGAAAGACCGTGAAAGGGACCCACCAGACGAAAATAGATACATTTGCACAAACAAAAGAGCCAGAAACCCTGGAGAACTCACAGGGTCGATCTGCCTCCGATACCCCACAGGCACTAGGCGAAACCTCGGTCTCTCTTCGTGACATCATGGCTGCTATACAAGGAGTCCGTACTGCACTGGAACTTCGAATAGATAGGGTCACCACCGAAGTCTTCCTAATGCGTGCAGACCTGTGAAACTTAGGATCACAAGTTAAGCAAGTGGAAGAAACGACAACTAGTCTCCTACAGGACACAAAATGCCTTACAACGCAAGTGAAAGAGTTAGAGGCCTCTAATAATTTCTGGAGGAGCGACTCGAGGATTATGAGGGTCAGTCCCGTTGCAATAATGTTCGAATTGTGGGGGTCCCTGAATGAGCTGAGGAGCCAGCTGCTGATCTCTTCGTGGAGGACCTCATCCTCAAACACCTGCAACCCAAGGGACTCTCCAAGTTCTTCTCTGCGGAGAGGGCTCATAGGGTGCCAGGGGGTCGTCCTCGCCTTGGAGCCCCCCCACGCCCATTACATGCTCAGCTCTTTCACTTTAGAGATGGCCACTCAATTCTCCAGACCACCTGAGAAGCACCGCCAGCCCTATATGACAATGCACGAAGAACCTTTTTCTCTGACTTTACGCTAAAGGTCCAGAAGCAAAGGTGCACTTTCCTGGAAGTGAAAAAGGCCCTGCGGGAGAAGGAGGTGAAGTACTCAATGCTCTTCCCAGCAAAATTGCAAATTGAGTCAGAAGGCAAAGTCTTGTTCTTTTCTACCCCAGAGGAGGCCTGGGAATGGATGGAGGGTTGGCGACCTGTAGGAGGCAACAGAAAAGGAGAACAATACAGAGACCGCTCAAAGACGCTGGAAACAATTGGACCACGCACAGAGAGGAACGCCCCGAAAAGGGATGGTGAGGCAGCGCAAAGACAGAGATTGATGATCCAGAAGTGTAAAACTGGAGAGAGTTGCTGCGACTGAAGATATGACCGCATTGATCGGTCTGACATGAGACACTGCAGTCATTCGAGACTTGTCGCTATGAGGGGGGAGGTGCGGACAAGCCCCGGGGGGCCTCACTGTAGAACAATACAGGACTTGAAGGTCGGACTTTTTGTTACTATTTTTGATGGCGATATACAACACTGTGGACATGGGGTTGGGTGGCGGGTGAAAGGGGTGGCCTTCAACCTTCTATGTCTACTATATTGAGTTGGGGCGACGGGCACTCTGCAGAGTTGGGGGGGCAGTTTTAGGTCAGTCATGTAGGGAAGCGGGTGGGCTACCTTTTCTTTAAATTTATTAGGCTGTGTTACTGTATATTATTGCTTCAGACACTTAGGTTAAGATCCATCGCATCACAATGTCAGATAGGGTTGGGAGGATTACCACAGGTACAAAACAACAATTTTTCAGAGTCCACCGACAGATTGGTGAGGGGGGGGCCAGATAGGACCCTCCCCCAAATAGGGAAATGAGAGTAGGTACAGCTACAAAGCTCCCCGGGCTGCGTTTACTATCCTGGAATGTCAACGGGTTAGGAGACAAAATTAAAAGGGGAATAGTGCTACAATACATCAAACGGCACTCGCCAGACGTGGTACTATTACAGGAAACATCTTCTAGAAAACGCATGCAGGGCACTCGATCGCTGGGGCTACAAAATGGCAGTGCATGGAGAATATACCTCCAGTTCCCGCAGAACAGATACCCTCCTTGAAAAAAGCTTCCCAATCTCAATTAGCAAAACCTGGACAGATACACAGGGCAGATATTCTGCGCTGGCGGGGGAGAAAATTAATATCATATCTGTTTACGTACCGCGGGCCTTGCACAATGCCACCCTCCCAGATATAGGAGCACTTATGCTTCAAGTACCGGAGTGTGAGGTACTAATAGGAGGAGACTTTGATATGACACTTAAAGATATAATGGACAGAAATGCCCCGAGGCAGAACCCTCCCCCTAAAACCCAACTCGCAGACTTCTTAATGGCACTGGGGTTGATAGATGTCTGGAGGACTCTTAATCCCGCAATACAACACTTCACTTTCCATTCTGGGGCCGACGGTAGCATGGCCCGCATTGACCTTCTTGTTTCAACTACCTGATCCTTGGCACATTTTCGTGAGGTGAGGCACTTGGTGAGAGATATATTGGATCACTCACCCATATGGGAGAGATACTGTCGGGGCACCCCAAGGTTGAGGGACACAATCTCCATAGACCCCTGGCTACTAAAATATCAACAAATACGGGAGGGACTCCTAAAACAAGCAACCCAGTACTTCAACGAAAATAATCACTCAGTCACCTCTTTACAAACCCTCTGGGAAGACTATAAAGCAGTCATTAGAGGCCATGCCCTCTCTCTCGGATGGTAGGACATAAACATGATAAATATGCCAGGGTGGAGACGCTGGAACAAGAGATCCTGAGGCTAGAGAAACAACTAGGGCAGGAAGGGCAAGCAGACACACAACACCGCTTACGACTGAAACAACAGGAGTATAGAGAGGTCGTAGCCGATGCGGCCAAGACCAAATATAAAGCAACACAGCACCGGATATATGAATTGGGAGATCGAACTGGAAAGTTACTCGCCTGGCTAGACAGACGAGAACGAGCAAATAGGTGGGTGGCGGCGATAGAGTCACCAGACGGAGAATGCCTGACAGACCCACAAGATATCGCAGACGCCTTTGCAGCCTACTATTCCAAACTATACTGGTCTGGTGTACAGACCTCGGAGTAGGACTCCCTGGCCTTTTTAGTGGTCAGGCCCCTCCCGACCCTCTCTCCTGAAGAGGTATCATTGCTGGATGACGACCTCACTGAAGAGGATGTCAAGCGGGCCATTCAAGCACTACAATCGGGCAAGGCTATGGGACCCAATGGTATGCCCATAGAACTGTATAAACTCACGGCACCCACAGTGGGACCATATCTCCAGAAAATGCTAGAAGAAAGTAGAGAGAGGGGTATGTTCCCAGAGGAGCAGCGGCTCACCTCGGTGGTTGTAATCCATAAGGAGGGTAGACCACCGGAACAATGCGCCTCTTACAGGCCCATTTCCTTATTAAATGCAGAACCAAAGATTCTAAGATTCTACAAAGCTTTTAGCCCTCTGACTGACCCCAATAATGATAAAACTGGTCCACCCAGACCAATCAGGGTTTATCCCCGGGCGTAATACGGCACTCAACCTACGTAGACTCCATGGAGTCCTGGGTCGGGCACACAGGATCAAAGATGATGATGATGAAGTATTTATAAAGCGCACAATACCCAAAGGAGTTTAGGCGCTAGCCATGAAAGCAGACGGATTCAACTCAAATAGATTAAGCGTTAAGCCCAAACAGCCATGTTTTTAGACCCTTTCTAAATTTTAGCAACTCTGTTTCTTTTATGAGTGATGTTGGTAAGGAGATCCACAGTTTGATTTCTGTGTTGGAGAAGCTCGTACCACCCCACCTGGCCCTTTTTATTCTCGGGACACCAAGATTCCCAAGCTCGACAGATCTGAGGGATCTTGCTGGGATGTAGGGCTTAACATGGTTAGCATTGGCCCTAGATTGTTCAATCATTTGAATACAATGCAGAGGGATTTGAACTGGATCCGTTTTGCTACCGGCAGCCAGTGGAGATGAACTAGGGCTTTGGTCACAGAGTCAAATTTAGAGATTCCTAATAGTACTCTTGCGGCAGTGTTTTGAACAGTCTGTAACTTCTGGATACTGGTTTAGAAGCGCTGGTAAACAGAGCATTGCAATAGTCCAGCCTTGATGATATCAGTACAGATATCCCGGTTTTTCTTAACTCCAGGCGAATCATGGGGAGTATTTTCCTGAGAGTTTTAAGAGTAAAGTAGCAGACTGAAGTGGTGGAGTTGATCTGTGCTTCAAAAGATAGCTTGGTATCTACGATGACTCCAAGATTTTTTGCTTTAGGTACTGCCCTAGGTAAGGAGCCAAGTTGGACCGGCCACCAGCTGTCCGTCCAGATGGAGGGATTCTTACCAAATAGGAGGACCTCAGTTTTCGAGGAATTAAGTTTCAAACAGTGGTCTGTCATCCAACTCTCTATATGGCTCATATAGTCATGAAATCTGGTGGCTGTAGAACGGAGTGAACTGCTCACTGAGACGATTATTTGAGTAGGGCCTGCGTACGAGACAAGGGCAAATCCGTGACTTTTTATCAATTTGGCAATAGGAGTGACGTAAAGATTAAAAAGTGTTGGGCTCAGGAAAGATCCCCGAGGGACACCACAAGGTAATGAGAATGGGGAGACTGATAGCTGCCCAACTCAACCCACTGAGACCGCTCGGACAGAAAGGAGCCCAGCAGGGAGAGCGCTTTGTCCCTGATTCCAATGGAGACCAGATGGTCCAGCAGCAGCTCATGACTGACTGTATCAAAAGCCGCTGACAAATCCAGGAGGATAAGGGCAGCGCTCCCCACTCCATCTAGCATCTGACTGAGCTCCTCAGTGCCCGAAATAAGTGCCAGTTCTGTGCTATAATGTGCACGAAAGTCAAATTGGGAGGGGTCCAAGATTACGTTCTGATTAACAAAGGAGGACAGTTCGGTATTGATGGCCTATTCAGTCACTTATGAAGGGAAGGAAAGTCTGGATATAGGCTTATAATTCATGGTGTCCTTAGCGTCCAGACTGTTTTTTAGTAGAGGGAGTATAGAAGCTTTCTTCCACTCTACTGGAAAGCGTCCAGCTGAAAACGTAGCATTAAAAATGGCTGTGAGGGGAATGGCTACAGTTTCCGGAAACAGATGCATAATTTTAGGGGGACAGGGTCTGAGGGGGAGCCAGATTTAATTGCACCAATTATTTTGGTTGTCTGTTCAGTGGTCAAGGAAGTAAAAGAGGAGAAATTTGAAGAAACTACTCCAACTGGGGGTCATATCCTACTGAGTTGGGCGGGAGACTGTGCCGAACTATTGGATTGGTCCATAAATGTGTCAAAAACAGCCTTGACCTTGTGTTGAAAGGATTCTGCAAGGGAATTTCAGAATTCCTGACTGACCTAGGCGTCCTGTAGAGTTGGGAGTTTGGCTAGGTTTTTTACTGTGATAAATAGAGTTTTTGGGCATCTATTGGCCGCTCTAATCTTCTCAGTGAAATAGGCAGCTTTTCCCCTGAGGATAACATTTTTATAAACTTGAAGGGAAGATTTGTATTTGCTTTTTCGTGAAAATACTTTCCTCCAGTGTCCATTTCCTCTCTAGTTTACGGCAGAGTTGTTTCTGAGCTTTGAGTGTATCATTGAACCAAGGTTCTGAAGGTGCGCGTCTGATGCGCCGGCTAATTGTAGGCGGGGCTAGATCTAGAGAACGCAGCAATCCTGTCACTAGACGCCCGTATGGCGTTTGATACGGTGGAATGGCCATACCTTTTCGCCATGCTCTTCCATATGGGCTTTGGCCCGGTGTTTTTATCTTGGCTTCGACTACTATGTTCACAGCCTGGCGCATGTGGTTGTGAATGGTAGAGTGTTGGGGGTCTTTTCTCTTCGTCGAGGAACTCGTCAGGGCTGCCCTTTCTCTCCCTTAATTTTTGCCTTGATCCTTGAACCGTTGGCAGCTTGGGTCAGGGGGGACCCCTTGGTCTGGGGCCTGTGATGGACGGAGAGTTGGGAGGACAGAATATCGCTATATGCCGATGATATTCTTTTGTATGTCGCTTCCCCAGGGTTCTCCATCTCAAGATTAATGAGCATTCTGTCAATCTTTGGGGAATACCCCGGATAGCAAATCAACAGGTCCAAATCGGTGATATTTGTTACTCACGGCTCTGTGCCCCACTTTCCATCGGGCTGTGAAGCCCGTATCGCAACGCAGAGTTTTTGATACCTAGGTATTCATGTCACCACTGACCCCAAGAGGTTTCTAACTAAAAATATGATGGGCCTTCTGACCCGTCTTAAAAGTGATGGACGACATTGGAGATCCCTCCTCCTCTCTCGGATGGAAGAGCAGCACTTTTTAAGATGATGCTTTGCCCCGCTTTCTAAACGTGTTGCAGAACACCCCCTTACCTGTACCCGAAACACGTACTTCAAAGCAATAAAAGATGAAACTAAGTCCCTTCTGTGGGATGGAGGATCCCCGCGCATTGCCTAGATGAAACTAAATTGGGTGTGGTATGAAGGAGGGCTATCCCTTCCCGACCTTCAACTGTACTACACAGTAGCCCAACTAACAACGTTCAACTCCTGGGCTCACCAGCCCAGTGAGGAACCTGCCCATCCTATGGATCATCTAGTTCTCCAGCCGAAGGGGGGGGGGAGGTACCGCGGAGCACTTTATACCATAACAATCCACGACATCCCACACTAGAGGGGCCGACAGCTTTAACAGTCTCCCTCTGGCACATGACTCTGCGAAAATTGGGACGGGAAGATTACGCAGGCCACGCCCTTTGTAAAAGACTGAGCTATTGGGCACCATGGCAAGAAGGCAGGGATTTGATAAATGAGACTTGATAGGGATCTCTACTGTGGGGGACTTGTGTACAGCCGGAGGGGTGATTCCATTTGCTGAATTACAAAAAACGTTTGAATTGGCCCCCTCATAGACCTTCCGCCATTTACAAATCAGACATGCCCTTCAGGCAGTGTTGCCCCCGGATGAAACCATTCCAGATTCATCACCACTGGAGGACAGACTGCTGGAGGGACACCTCTCCATCAAGGCGATCTCACTCACATACCAAAAACTCAAATAATTCCCCAGACACTCTCTCCCAACTTCGAAAGCGTTGGGAAACAGATTTGGAAGATATGCAGGATGAAGACTGGACAGATATCCTGGCTTCACCGAGGGAGGTCGCCTTGCGGCTATGTTTTCGACTAGTGCAACTAAAGATTCTCCACAGGGTCTACGTCTCATGTACTATAAGGGTAAAAATGGGCAGACAGATGGACACAGACTGCATCAGGGGGTGTGGCCAAGTAGGAACATTTTCCCACATATTATGGGAATGTCCAAATATCCAGAATTAACGGAGGGCGTCCTAACATGTATTAACGAGGCCACGGGTGTAACCACAGCATTATCGGCCAAAATTTGCTTCCTTAACGTTAGGGATGCCACAGATTTGCCATGGACCGATTAAACTTGGGCAACACTGAGCATGATGATAGCCAAACGTAATATTGCACAGAAATGGGGACTGGCGACAATTCCATGCATCAACGACTGGAAGAAAGACTTGGACTGGTGCATGATAGCGAAGAGATCGGTTTATATAAATAGATGCTGTCCTAAAAAATGGGAAAAGATCTGGGGCAAATGGAACATACACTGGGGGAACCCTTGCACCGCCCCAAGATCAGGAGCCTCAGACCCTATATCACAGGAGCATGCGACAAAAATGGAGTGAGGGTTATAATATACTGCCCTGCTTTCCTTGGGACTAACAACTCTATACGTAATGTATTTTTGCCCTGCTAACGCATATACACCTTTTGAACAATGTCGAACTAAGTAGAAAGTGGATTCTGAGATTGACCTATGCGTTTTACTCACCAACTGTAATGCAACAAACTTATGTCTTGTGATGGATAAAACTTCTGTTAATAAAATGAAAAAAACACAACAACAAAAACAATGTAAACCATAGAATAGCAGTGCAGGTCTGCCCCAGTGTGTGGGTTTATTCCAGGAGTGTTAGCCATACAACAGAAGCATAGTTACTACTTCTCAAAGGAGTCTATTCCAGCAGTGAAAATCTTCCCTCTGTAATGAAGTTTTTACTCACAAAGAGTACACCTTCCCCCAGCAGTGTAAACTTCCCAGTCAGTGCTATGAATCCTAGTAAAATGCAAATCCTCCAGTTGTAGTAGCAGTATTCTTTCAGGCTGTCAGACACCAGCAGCGTTTTAGTAGTAGTATTAATGACAAATGGGATTATGGTGTGCTCTTAATTACTGTTAAGACCAATTCAATGTGAGCTCCCTCCAGCAGTGCTCTGCAAGGGTCAGTTACATTTCATAAAATTGTCCCATCACTCACCGCTCTCTCCAGGCTATCTGCCGAGGGCATGTGCTCCAGGTCCACAAAGGGGTTTGTGAAGAACTCTGGAAAGGTAATGCGCTGCAGAGGGTCTCGCACCAACAACCTCTGCACCAGGTCTCTGCAGTCCGGCGACAACTGTGGCCTCCCTGGAATCTATGGGGAAAAGTCCAGTGTCAATCAGAGACAAGATGGGGTGAGACCAAGAGTGGGGAAAGCCATTGCAAAATACTTCACAGTGCATACCTTCTATACTACAGCAGCAGAGCCAGATATTTGTGGACATAATCATGAAGGGATAAACTTCTCTGAGACAACCCATCACATCGGACCATAAAACAAATCAATAAATAGAGAGCCACCGGTGTGTGGACTTGGGCACCCACCAATTTCCCACCCTTGCACCCATCCTAAGTCTTGCTCTGTATGTACAGAGCTAAAACAAATCCCTCCAGGCCAAGGTTTATGCTCAAATGACCAAAATATTGAGCTTATCTCGCCTCAGAGGAACCTTGGACAAGGGGAGGCATACACTGAAGGGCATGAACACGTGGCATGTGGTGGTGTGTTGAAGAAGTAATCCGAAGAAGGACAAGCAAACATATTCGGACTCTCCCGCAACGTCCAAGATGATTACCAAAGAGAGAAGTATCTGGGCACAAACTGGCATAAACTTTTCAACCCTCTTTCGCTAAAAATGTTTGGAAGCTATCATAAGAATATGTTCTATTGCTACTGCCATGAAACAGCCTGGAATTTAGGGAGCACTTCCAGTTAGGACATGCTGTATCTGGGATTTTTGTAGGGAAAATCTTGGCCATCAGCAGTTTCAAAATCTACAAACAACTTCAGGAGGAGTGCCCTCTCGCTGGCATTGCATATCAGCTGTTCTGAGGTCAACGTACTCTAAGGACCAGTTTCAATTAAATGTTTGTCACAATGGCAAGGGGTTCTATGCTTTCCTGGGCAGTAACATCAATATAAATTATACCTAAGGGGCTGAGGGGGCAGAGACTGGGCCACGAATAAAAAGCAGTGGATTGGGTTTCTACATACACTTTCAGCTCTGCACATTACTCCCAATCGCTTCCACACACAGACACTAGCATGTTTCCTACGTGCCTCTCTCCTGATATTCCACCACTAGCATTTCTTCCTGGCTCTCTAGTTACGTTGGACCTTATGGTCTTGGTATTACTCCAAGCCTCTTTAATCATTCTACTCCACATCTCTCATTCCACTTTATGCCCTAGGTAGTACCATCTAGCTTTTCTTGTAGCCTCACCATTAGGGAGTCTTCACAAGACTCTCTAATTATCCTATGATGCTGGATTCACAAGCATCTCACCCCACTCTATGCTCCAAGTATGTCTCCCAGGCCCTTTTTGTTTCACTACTAGGGATTACCCCCAAGCTTCTCTCCTCTGAGGCCCTGCCATGCGCTGTAGGTCTTTCTGCCAGCTGTACCTCAATCGGACGGTTGCTCCGAATCTTTTCTTCCAGCTCACTGAAGGATTTCGAGGCAAAGGGCGGTCTTCCGAACAGGGCCTCTGAGAGTGAAAAGAAAAATGTAGACCATATTTTAGGATTCATGGTGTATTTGTGATTTTCAATCGATGGTTCAAATCCTTCTCCCACGCCCAGTTGTCTGGGCCCCTTCTTTTCCAGTAAATTTCCATGTTCGAGACAAGAGCTGGGTGGTATTGTTAGACACTTGAAACTATTATCTAGGCTCCACTTCCCATTAAGTAGTGAGAATACTCCATCTAGTCAGACATCTGTCTTGCATTAGAATTCACATTATAAAAAGCCAAAGGAGAGAAATATTACAGGTGTTGTCATGTTATGTTAAAGGGATTTCTTAAGCCCACGTACACCAAGCGGTTTCATGGCGCTGAGGGCAGATGGGCGCTGCATTGACTGGGCAATTACCTTACTGATATGCTTGGGAAAATAGCCAGGTTTTAAGCTTTTTCCTGAACTGAGCATAGGGGGTCGCCACCCTCACTTCCACGGGAAGCGAGTTCCAGAATTGCGGGGCCAGAACCGCAAATCTGAACCCTCCATGCTTTTTGCGTTTGAATGGCAGAGTGGACAGTAGGTTTAGATTGGAAGAGCGCAATTCTCCGGAAGGGATAGAACGCTGAATCCTTGAAGAAATAAAGGCTGGGCCATTCCCAGCAAGGGCTTTAAAGATGGTACAGCCCAGTTTAAAAGCACAGCGTTTGGCCACTGGAAGCCAATGAAGGCTCTTCATCAGAGGCTTGACGTGATGTCGGCTGGGCTGATGGGCGATTAACCTAGCCGCGTGGTTTTGCACCAACTGCAAACAGTGTAATTGATATGCTGGAATACCAACATATAATGAGTTGGCGTAATCAATACGCGAAATTACCAAGGCTAGAACGACCAGAGTCAAGGCCTCAGTGGTCAGGAATCTGCTGATCTTCCGGATACTGCGCAGATGGAAAAAGCAGGCCGAGACCACAGAGCCAATCTGGGCTTTCATGGACAGATCGCTACTGATCACAATCCCCAAGCTCTTAACAGAGCCAGCTGGAAGTGGGGAATTACCCAGAAGTGGAGGCCAAAAACTAGAGTTCCACGGGTTAGCTGGTCCCACTGTCAAAATGAGCTCGGTTTTATCGGGGTTCAGTTTCAATTGATTGTCATTCATCCAATTACTGATAAAGCTCATGATAGACTGAAAATTGGACATTGAGAAAGTGGAAGAATTGATATCGAACACCAACTGCAAGTCGTCAGCATAGTTAAATGTTTCAACCAATCTTTCACGTAGTGACCGTAGGTGTTCTATGTGCAATGTGGACTGCAGGGCAGGGGAGAAACAGCCACTTTTAGAATATAGGTGGAAGGGTCTGCCTAGTTTCCAATTCTGCAACATCGTTAAGGAGGACGTTGAATTGAGTCAAATTCTAACAAGAATGTAAGAAAACAAGAACAGGAGTTTCAAGGTACAAAGTGACAAGCTCTAGGAATCCTGTCCCCACCATCGAGCAGTGACAAAAATCGCATGACCTCCAGTAAATATTTTAAAAGACTCCTCTTATGCGAAGTTTCGCCTATTTAAGTCCACTTACAGGCTCTTTTTGGTCAACCAGACACCTAAATAGCACCAATAGCTGCAAGTTCCTTTTTTGTTTTCAGTGCGCTCCAGTGTTTGGGAATCGTTATTCCATTATCTATATAAGTGAACACCGCGGACAGGTGCACCCCTAGTGCGCCTAAGGCAAGCCCGTCTGCATCCGTCCGCATCGCGGCCAGCGCCAGCCACGCTGCCAATAAATCCTGCCACAACGCTACCTTTCAAGCATACTCAAGGGCTGAGCTGCTGAAATTTCATACTGCTTCTTGCAACCATGTTTGTGAGCTGGCGCCTGTTAATAAGGAAGGGGGGGAACAAATGTCCCTTCGGTGGGTTCTCCCTAGATGCTAATGCGGAGTCCAGTTCGTCCTCTGGCAGGGATTGTGGTATTATTCTTGTAGTGGATCAGATGCTAAGGCTTTTTCCACTTCGGGTCAATTTTTCTCTGCCCGTCTCATTAACTGTCGATCCCTACCCAGACATGCTTTAGATATCTTTGACTTACTTGCTGAAATCCACTGGGATTTGATGTTCTAACAGAAACTTGGCTTAAGGATTGTTCGGCCGCTGACACTGCATTGGCTCTTCCTCCTGACTTTTCAATTAAACATATTGACCGGGTGCAGAAAAAGGGGTTGGGGTGGCAATATATTGCTCCTCCTACTCTTGCTCCATTTCAAAATTGGTGAACATCCATAATATTGAAGGCCTGGCTTTTACTATTATTTTAGCCCCCTCTTGTGCCCTATCTGGGGCGCTTATCTACCGTCCCCCAGACGCTTTGGCTGACTCCTTAAAAATACTTTCCGATGTGCTAGGTCAATTGTCTCCTCTGCACACCAATTTCCTGGTATTAGGTGATTTCAATCTACATGTGGAGGACCTAAATAATAGACTTGTGCAGCAGTTCCCGAACTCATTGTAAGGTTTTTATTTGGAATTAGTAATGGAACCCACTCATAAAGCAGGTTATACTCTCGATTTTATTTTATTAAACTCCTCAACAGTTCTGGTTAAACCTGCTCTGAAGCTCTCTTGGTCTGAACACTTTTTGATTCCATTTAGCATTCTTTCACCAGCTCCAAGTAGAGCGGAAGGGCTGGTTAGGAAAACCTCCAGACCCTGGCATAACATTTCTGAATCTCAACGTTTGGAGACGTTACAGCCTACCCTCTTTAATTGCAGTGGAGATCTGGAACATGACGTGGCCAGCTTTAACAATTGGCTGGTCAGTGCGTTGGATGCTACTACTCCAAAAATCCGCACTTATAAAAGATCAAAACCTTAAGCACCATAGTTTTCAAATGCACTTAAGGTGGAGAAATCCCTAAGCAAAAGGTTAGAGCGGAGATGGAGGGTGGCCTATGAAAGAGTCTAAAGCGACCTATTAAGCCGCATTGAAAAGCTATCATACCACTATCCGGAAAGCTAAAAAATCCTTCACTGCTTCCTCCATTACTGAGGCAGCCAATAAACGCTGACAGCCATTTAAAATTGTGAATTCTTTCCTCTCTCCCAGCACCAATTGTTTTTTCTTTCTCCATCGACTGAGTTACGTCAAGATCTTTCTGATTTCTTTTAAAGAAAATTCAAACCATTTACGATCAATTTACTGTGCAGGTTCCTCCTTGTCAGGGTGCTTCACTTTTTACTCAATTGGGTCCTCTACTTACTAGGTTTGACCCAATTTCTTTAGAGGACTCAGCGACGGAACTTGTAAAATGTAAATCTGGTTCCCTCTGGACCCTTGCCCTCCTGCTATTTCAAATGATGCCACTAACGTGGTTAACCCAGTTCTTAGTAAGCTGATAAATGACTCCCTGGAATTGGCACTGGTTCCTAAAGGTTGGAAGCAAGATTTATTGCTTTCCCTGTTCAAAAAAACCGTCTGCGTACTCAAAGGTCTTAAGCAACTCTAGACCGATTTCTCTTCTTCCCACAGTTACTAAACGTTTGGAGAAAATGGTCATCAGGCAGCTATCAAATTTCCTAGAGTCTAACCTCCTTTTGCATGACTCCCAATGGGGCGTTCATGTGGGTTACAGTACTGAGTCTGCCCTACTCGAGGTATCAGAATTCATAAAGGAAAATCTTGACCCGAGCTCTCCTGTTATGGTTATGCTACTGGATTTGTCCTCGCCGATCGATACTGTTCCCCAGGCTATTTTGTCAGATAGACTCAAGAGGAATGGAATCATAGATCAGGTTCTACTATGGCTGAAATCCTTCATTAAAGGTCACTTTCAAGCAGTCTTGCTTCCACCTTTTACTTCCTCGTCCTGGCCACTTGAGGGCGGCGTACCTCAGGGTGTGGCGCTCAGCCTCACCCTTTTTAATATCTACCTTGAGTCATTGGCTAAATTAGTGGGGTCTTGGAGGGGGGTCTCTTATGCGAATGACACCCAACTCCTTCTGGCTTTTCATAAAAACGTGCCGTCAACACGGAGTTCTTTTAAGCTCTGTCTGAAGGCAGTGGTGTAGTAAATGAATGAAAGCGGTCTTAAGCTTTTTTCCCCAAAAATGGAGATTCTCTTCTTTGGCACCAAAGCGTCTCTGGATTCTAGTATCTGATGGCTGTCTGAACTGGGTGCTCCCCCCCGGCACCTTCGGTTAGAAATCTAGGTGTAAAATTCGATTAGAATCTTACTTTTGAGCCCCTAAACAAGTCTATCTCTGCTACTTGTTTTGCTACTCTTAGGTCACTTAGAAGGATGCTTCATCTTATTTCGGAGGACTTTCGTAAAACGATTTTCCATGGCTTGATAACGTCCAAATTGGACTATTCCAACAGTCTGTATTTGGGTCTATCAGCTTATCTAATTTAACAGTTACAAACAATCCAGAACTCCGCCTCACGCCTAATCTTAAAGATTCCTCTGTGTACTCCGGTGTCTATCATCAGATCCAATTGCTCCCAGGATCAAATGATCAGAGCGCTCATCTTTGCCTTTAGGGCCTTTATTCATAAAGGTACTCGCTACCTTAGGAGAAGATTTAAGCCCTATTGCCAAGCCAGACCCCAGAAATCTAATAACATCAAATTGTTTCAAGGACCCCGCATTCATAAGACTAGAAGAGGTAGTAGATCTTTCATTTGCCTGGCTTCCAAATTAAGGAATGCTCTTCCTCTCAGCTAGCGGTGCAGTCCCTCTGAATATGTTTTCAGAAAGAATCTCAAAACTCTGCTTTTTGACTCCTGTCTAGTGGGCATCTAAGGCCATGGTATTAGGTTTTTCTTTTTCTGGAGCTTTCCGCGAGCATTGGGACACCTCTTCGGAGGCAGCTGTGCGCTCTACAAGTGTCTTGTATTGTACTGTAAATGCTAACATACAAGTAACAAAAACGATGCAGGACCTGGAGACATTCATTCCTGTGTGCTATACAACTGCAAGTTGGAACATATCATTTCAAGTTTAAAGACAAATAACAAAAGGAGGCGGAAAGTAAAATCCAACATAGGGCTGGCACAGAATTAAAACAGGCATAAAAATTAAAATGAGTGACTTACAGAATATAGGCTTGTTCTAGAACAAGTTGTGAGCCACTCACACCACCAATGAGATAGACTTGAACAACCTTTGCAAATTCAGTTTCAATAAGAGTAGCTCCAAGAAGATTTAGGCCATCTCCAAATGTGCTGCAGCACTGTAAACATTTGGGGATTTGGCGTAAAGCAGCAGGTGTGAATAGGATAATCTCCTAACCTTTCTGAGATACATGGCTGTGGGAAGGGAAGTGGGAAGACACCATAAGGCAGAGAGATTTGGGAACTGTCAGGGAGAGGATTCCTGCATCACAGCAATACGAGATAGTTGGAGGCTGTCCGAAGAAAACACAAGGGACTTTGAAGCAGGCACTCACCATAAAGAATGACTCCCACTGACCAAAGATCTACACGGGAGTCATACTGCCTATTGCACACCATCTCTGGGGCCATGTACAGAGGTGATCCCTTCAAGACCTTCTGCTCATCCCACGGGGACATGTGTTGGGCAAATCCAAAATCTGAGGAAACAAAGGGGAGAACCCATAACCTGAGGAAAGCGAGTAGAGTTTAAACATGTGGTGAGAGAGCAGAAATGATGGACCACGACCTAAGACTACAGCATCACAAGGTCCGCACAGCGGCCATTCCATCAATCCCGGTTAGCAGAGGTGGAATGCAAGGATCATGAATGCACATTCCTAAGCTATGCATCTGTCTGCAGAATTCACATCACTATCAGCCTGTGATTTGTTCATTTTTCGCTTTTCTTTTTAATGCTCTAAGATATAGAAATGTGGTATGCAAATAAATACATTTTTAAAAAGATGAGGAAAAAGAACAGAGCTGAAGAAACTAACCATGCAGGAGGGAAAGAGCTGAGCTGAGAGAGCCCACAATCTGAGAAAAGATAAGATGTGAGCAAGTCCACTATAGGAGGAGAAATTGAGGCGAGTGAAACCCAAACCAAGGAAGAAGTGATGGTGGAACCCATGATCAGATGTCAGATGCACCTTACCTTCCTCATCAAGGTTATCAGGACTCACGCTCTACTTCAAGGCTTTGCCATCATAAAGTATTCTCGGGTTTATGCAAAGTGGTAACAATTCATAAAAACCCAAACAAAAAATATAAATCTAAAGGAAGGAGAGTGATTAGATGAGAAACCCACCATCTGAGGAAAGAGGCGAAGTTACCCTTTAACTAAGAAGTTAGCGGGATAAGGAGAGAGAATCCACATTCTGAGGAAGGAGAACATAAATGAGGGAACAAACAGTCAGAAGAGAGAACGGAGGTGAGGGAACCCCATAATTTGAGGAGTTAGAAGCGAGGGTACCAACATCATAGAAAAGAGATGTGGGGGAACCAGGCAAGTGTGGAGAGTATGGAGGTCAAGGAACCCACAATCTAAGGATAAAAGAGATGTGCTGCAATCCACCAATTGGGAAGGGAGAGGGGTGAGAAGAGAGAAACCCATAGTTTGAGTAAAAAGAGGACTGATAATGCTACCCCACCATCTTGGGGAAAAAGGAGGTGAAATAATTAACAAGTAGCAAAGACAAAGAAAACAACCATCTGAGAAAGGAGGAAAGGTGAGGGCCCTCACCAACTCGGGAGAGAGGATGGGGAAGCACAAGCATTGACAAGAGAGAGGAGGTGAATGACCATCTGTGGAGAGAAGTGTGGTGAGAGAATCCACAAAATGAGGCAATAGTGTAGAAGTGATGCAAAGTACACACTATCTCAGGAGAAAGTGGTTAAAAACAATTTTAAGAGCAAACATGAGGAAATCAACATCAGAGGACAGAACGAGAGAAAGAAGTGGACACATCTTTTAAGGAAAGTGTGGAAAGGAAACCCCACAATCTGAAAAGAAAGACAGGTGAGAGGTAAAGCCACTCACAATCTAAGGGGATAAAAGCAATGGGGCAGTCATGACCTAAGGAGAGGATGGGTAAAGGCTAATGAGAGAAGGAAGAACAGAGGAGCCACAATCAGCAGTGATGTGTTGAGGACAGGTGGGGGTCAAAACGGAAGCAAGCAAGAGAACAGAAAGGAGGAACCCAGAAGCTAAAGACAATCTAGGGAAAAGAAGCGGGGGAAACCAGAGAACCAGAATGCATCAAGGGACCCTCAATCTAAAGAGAGAGAGGAGACCAGACCAATTCTGCAATTTGAAGAGACAAAGAAGAAAGTGAGAGAACCACCAATTAGAAGAGGGAAGCGTGACAAGGGTGAACGCTGTGTTAAAACAGAAAGGCCATAAAAGTCGGCTGCGCTTTAGTCTTTAGCAAAAAACACAAAAGACCTTTGCAACAGTCTGGGCTCAAGCCAGAACCATTTGCAACACCCTTACTCATAACATTCACAACATACCATTCCTGTTGTTTTTCAAGAAAGCTTTAAAGCAACACAATTCAAACAAATGCTGAACCTTATCCTCACCATAGTATTCCAGCACCTAGAGACCGTCCGACTTTATTATGTGAATAGTCACATCCTCTATAGGTTGGACCTCTGCGCGAAGATGGGGGGGGGGGGGGGAAGAGTGCTTCAGAGACAGAAAAGACCTCTGTAGAGTGGCCAGGAGACAACCTGAAACTACGTGTGAGCCCAGAGAGAGGTAGTTTATTTTCTACTCCAGTCAGAATAGACCTGAGCCTATGCAAAGAATGTGTGCATCGTTCAGATGAAGCATGGAACACTGGATAATGAAGGGATGATTTGGTGCATCTCACAGTACCCTTTGACATGAATTGTCCCAATACTAACCGGCTAGTTTGAGGTGCGGCATATCCAGTGAGCTGAGTAAGATGTTCTGTGGCTTGAGGTCCAAGTGAGAGATGTTCCGTTCATGGAGAAACTGAAGAGCACAAGCTAGACAAAGAAGAGATGTTTATTACTCAGTCATCATCTCAGTTAAACACTACCAAAGGTGCAGTCGCTTCGTACCTACCCAATGCTTTATTTAGTCCTAGAAGAAAAAGGCTGCATTTTGCATGCTTTGAAGCCATTTATTGCTAGAGACAGGCTTGCAGCCTTAATACAATCTTTTAGTCTCCAATTAAAATGTAAACATGTCTCTACCCATGTGCTAAGCCCCATATCATCCAATCCTTCTAGTGACAATTTTAACACGTATTTGCCATTCAACTAAGTATGCACAGTCAAAGAGGTGACACCCAATGTATCCAAGTGCAAGCCTCACTGGTCATTTCATTGAAGGTGTAACAGTTAGTATGCCTATGCTAAACTCACCAGTCATCCAGTACTAGAAGTGGAAACTTTGTACTCCTGTACCAATCCTACAAAACTTTAGTTATAGGTATGAGAGGCTCTGTATCACTGTGTAAATCTGCTAGGCACATCCAGTTGTAGAGATGAAAGGCTCGGTTTCAGACTAGCAAGTGAAGGTGGCCTCTGGTTGTCATTGTCAGTCATTTTTTATTAATTAAAGCCTCTCCTCCTTCCACACCAGATCCCAAAGCACATCTCTCCTCCCTCATCCCTGATATAAGGCACCATATACAAGCTCTGATCATAAATGTATTGACTTAGAACAAGATGTTTGATCTCTAACATTGTGGGTGGGAATGTGGGGGAATTGGTGCATGCAAATAGCTATGGTGTACAGGAGTAGAGGCTCCCTTACCGAGCTGTTGTAGGAAGATTCGAGTCACATTCTCGGGCAACATCCGCTTACTGCGGATAAACCTAGAAAGATCTCCTCCAGCACAGAACTCCATAATGAGGTATATGTGCTCTCGATCCCACTGCAAAAGAGAAAAAGAAAGCATGAGCCAAAGACACAGAAATCTTGTGTACAAGTGTATGGACACGTGTACGTTACAAGAACTTTAATAATAGCTTTTAGCCCCAATACTGGTCTAATAAACAGACCCGCCAATGACAGAGTACCACCAAACTGGTAAATGATAACACCTGTTATTTACAACAGTATGGCTACCAGCAGGAGCCATATAAAAAGTATTATTATTAATGTAGTTTGACAGTACGTTACTCTAGACTGAGTGCCATTACTAGCAGTCGAGACCATAGCAATTTGCACAGCAAAGCAAACAGATTGCCAAACATAAGGGGATGCATGTGCCCTCTAATGCCCAGCTCCCCTAAGTTCAATATAATATATATATAATTTTCTATACACCTAAACTAGTTTTATGTATGTATGAGGGCGGAGAGACAGCTTTGTTGTCTGAAAGGAAGGGGGCTAGGATATAAGAGTCAGTGCGGTGAGGAAATTATAGCACACCCCCCCCCTAAAGAGAAGGGTCAGTTCCAAGACTACAATATCTCTGGAGGAATCTCCTTACTAGTTACCAGGAGAGTAAGAATGTGTGCTCCTAAAGCCAATTCATTAATGGGCACTAGAGGACAAACGATGTAGGCAATAAAAAAAATATTCATAGAAAAAGATCCGGTTAATTGCTTCACACTGGTGCCAGGAGGGAACCCTATTGAGTGATCCACGTAAATCCCAGCAAGAACACCTAGGTGGAGGAAAGAGTCCCTCCTTGATCAGCTACATGGAGCAGCAAGAGATTGCTTGATGGAGGGAGTGAATCTCTATTCTAACCTGACAACAGCAAATTATCATTGTGCAGGAAGGTTCTAGGGTGCTTTGCACACTCATACTTTGATCTATGCTAACAACACAGAGTCAGGGGACAATCAGTTTGTAAAGATGAAAGTTTATATGACATTATAGAAGGTCTAGAAAGGCATCAAGTTGGAGGTGTCAAAGATGCGAGTCCTGGAAGTGGCTGAGCACTCTAGAAGTCTATAGGCCAGCACAAAGGTTCTGATGTCTAAGCAAGGTTTGACTGGCCTGCACTTCTACATATACTTTCTATATTGTGACAGACAGATGCTCATTCCTTGAGCTTGCACACGTGTGATGCATTCCAGTACCTCAGCATATTCGATTTGATAAGTGGGTAACGTCAAATTGTTTTGGCCTTTGGAGGGGGCCTCTACTAATATTATGCCTTTTGTTATTTGTGTAGTCTTAAATGGTGCAGGTTCCTTAGAGAGAGAATAATAATATTTACATGATCAACACATAAATAGGTACAAGAGGGAAGACTTAATTATCCAACTTACGTTCACAAAATGTTTAAGATCAAAAGCTAACATAATACAAAATCTGCATGAAAATGGGAGAGCCTTACATCAGTTTTTTTTAAACAAAAATTTACAAATTTCATATATACAATATTAGACGCTTTAAGAAATGTGCAAGCTACATTCCAAAGGCTAGTGAACCAGGGGCTGGCTTTGAGAAACATTGTGTCACCCATTTGTAGGACATAGCTACCTTTGAAAACTGTAAGGAACACCTGGAAGAACAACCGGGACAGCTCCAACGGGTGTTGCAGCACTTCAAAAGGACAAACTGACCATTAAGACAGTGGCCATTCAAAGATTCTCGTGCTGTTGGACCTCTCTGCCGCGTTCGACACGGTATCCCACCAGATCTTACTCAGGAGATTGGACTTAGAGGACCTGCTCTTCAGTGGATGACGAGTTTTCTGTCCTCCCGTTCCCAGACTGTCAATCTTGGCCCTTTACTGTCGAAGTCGATGGAACTGACCAAGGGAGTTCCCCAGGGCTCATGTTTGAGCCCTACTCTGTTTGACATCTATATTGCTCCCTTGGCCAACCTTCTCAGATCTTGTGGCTTTACGCCTATTTCATATGCTGACGACACCCAGCTCCTCTTCTCATTCAACAAATCTGCCATGTTGGCTCAGTCCACTTTCTCTGCGGGAATGACTGCCATCGCAAATTGGATGAAAAGCAATTTTCTCCAACTCAACGCAGGGAAGACGGAGATTATGCTCTTCGGAGATGCACCTTTGTTGTGGTCACCAGACTGGTGGCCGGTAGCCCTTGCCCCCCCCCCCCCGGCCCTAAGGCCCTTGTTAAAAACCTGGGCATTCGCCTTGATCGCGCCTTGTGCTTGAAGGAACATGCTGCCCACACTGCCGGCTCCTGCTTTTATGTGCTGGGCCTGCTACGACGAGTTTTCCCTCTTCTTCCGGATTCCACTCGTAAAACCCTCATTCAGACTATGGTAATGAGCTGGCTAGACTACTGCAACGCTCTCCTGGTCTCAGCCAATGAGTCCTCGCTTAGCAGATTGCCCAGAATACTGCAGCGCGCCTTGTTATGAATGCCCCGCCGAGAACTGCCTCCCTCCCTCTTCTTAAACAGCTCCACTGGCTTCCAATCCGCAAGCGTGTTAAATTCAAAGTTTGCTGCATCGTCCACAAGGCCTTGCATGTCCTCTCTACATCTCCATGAAATTCAAGCCTTATGCCCCTACCAGGACCCTCCGGTCAGGAAACAAATCGCTTCTCTTAGTCCCCAGGGTCAGGAAAACAAGGCTAGGCGGGAAATCCTTTTCCTACCTCGCTCCCCTCTACTGGAAACAGCTCCCCACTCACCTGAGACAATGCCCTGACTATCAGCGCTTCAGGAAACTTCTTAAGACTGCTCTATTTTAATAATGTCCGTCCGCTTGTCTAGCAGCACAGTCCAAAGAGCAGAAATACCTCTTCGGGGGTGATTCAGGCGCTATATAAAACCTATAAATAAATTAATTAATTAAGGGAACCACATATCAGACTGGTCAGCACTATGTAGAGTACACTGGACATCAGGTAGGGCATTGACATATGGAAGCAATGGTGAAGGCAGTACTAAACTCTGAGGTTCCCACTCAGTCTGTGGTCTCACAGGGTATTGCAAAAGGTTTCCCAAAAAGGCCTAGATAAGAGTTTCCCTGTGAATTCCCTGATCTAAGGCAAAGTTATCTTGACTGCACAGAGTCAATAGGTCTTTAGGCCCAGAAGCAGGTACTGTGCAAGTCACGAGAACTGAAAGCTCCTGAATACAGTCAGCCCTTCATAGTAAAAATAGATGCTTACGACCCGAAAGTTGGAATCTTAAAGGCACAATTCAAATCTCAGGGATTTGGTGTTCCTCAATTGCAGACCACAGCCCAGAGAGCGGAATTGGGAAGGTAATTAAGAAGAGGTGTGCCTTCATTATGGGACTAAAACAATTCAACTCTAGTTTTCTGGAGACATTTCATGGCTAGATAGAGCATAAAACTCCTAAGTGATCAAGAGGGTAAAAAAGGATGAAAGCCTGGACCTCTTACAATGATCCATAGCCATGCAAGGACTAGACTTCACCATGGGACAAAAAGGCAGCAACGTCAATTGATAATGCTGGTAGAGTTTTCAGTGGTTGAGTTGTTGAGGGTTTTTAGTAGGTTTAAAGAAGGATTGGAAGCAATGTTCCAAGTAAGGTATTAGATGGTAAATGCATCTCAGATTGTAGCCCAACATCAGCTGTAGCCTAAATAATACAAGATGTGTAGAAGTTAGATAGACTGAATTTAATAAATGTGGGATAATTGTCAGATAGTAACAATCCTGAAGTGTGAACATTTAATTTTTGTATGAAGTGTTTATTGAAATTAATGTTATAATTTCACTAGCTACAGAACTTTACCAAACTGATGTTTCATAAAGAATATTTGAATATTTGATTCAAGCATATTTAGTCGCTTGGATTGTCTGACTGACGCTAATCAATGTTGAAAGATCTAATGCGGTTGGCCATGAAAGTCAGCAGCAGCAGGGGCGGCTCCTCCATTAGGGCGGAGGAGCACCGCCCCACTGCTTTTTCGAAGTAGTGCTAGAAGCACAAACATGAAATGGTATTTTAAATACCATTTTATGTTTCTGCTTCTTGCGCTGCGAGAAAGCAGATGACAGGGGTATGCCTGGATGGAGGCGGGCAGGAGGGTATGCCTGATTGGGGTGGGCGGGTCAGGGAGGAGTGGCTTGCACCACTCTGAGTAGCCTGACTGTTTGGTCGGCCCTGGGGCCACTGGAATCAAGCTATCCTGGCTGAAGAGGGGTGAAACCCCGAAACCGGTCCTAGGATGCTTGTTTCCGGTCCAGGGAGGACCTGGCTTGGCAGTTCGGGCTGGACTGTTCCCATGAGGCACAGGGTCAAGACTGATTTGCATATGGCCAGGTCTAAACTGGGGTGGCATGGTGAGCAAAAGAATTATGGATTTAACCCAGATCTCTTGACTGGGGGTGAATGTTTTGATTTGTTCTGCATTCCGTCCATCAATTGTGTGTCTTTTGCTTTCACGCCCCAAGTGCACCAGGTATGCCCAGACGTGGGTCCTGGGCTCACTGTGCCACTGGAATCAAGCTATCCTGGCTGAAGAGGGGTAAAACCCCGAAACTGGTCCTAGGATGCTTGTTTCCGGTCCAGGGAGGACCTGGCTTGGCAGTTCGGGCATAGGCACAGGGTCAAGACTTATTTGCATATGGCCAGGTCTAAACTGGGGTGGCATGGTGAGCAAAAGAATGATGGATTTAACCCAGATCTCTTGACTGGGGGTGAATGTTTTAATTTGTTCTGCATTCCGTCCATCAATTGTGTGTCTTTTGTGTTTCTGTTGAGGAGCAGTAACATGCGGACCCGACCCAGGAGCAAAGGCGGCGCGGGACCCGGTCAGGTAAGTTTTATTTTAATTTTAAGTCACCCCACACCCCCCCGCGGTACACCCTCGCGCACCCCGCCCCCCCCCAACCGAGAGTATTGCGAGCCGAGACTGATCAGCAGGCCTGTTCAACTTAAACTGTACGTACACCAACACCCAAACAGCATGAAATGCACTGAGCTCTCCATTTCATGTTACTAGTAGTGGTTTCACAGAATATGTCTATGTAGGAAAAAATTAAACACATGAAATCAAATTAAACATTGTGTAAACATTACATCACTTTTACTCAATAAACAAATCAAACAGACCATTTGGTCCATTACATTATACATAATGCATTTATAGAATATTGCTTGTGACATTTTGGATGATAGTTTACCATTTGATAGCGTAGGCAACTTAAAGTCTAATTTAACTTTACTTGTAAAATACAATGGCCACTCTCACAGCTGATTTTTCACAGGTATTCGAAATGGGTTTGGACAAAAGGAACACCGCCATCTAGAATATCTAACCATACGCTTTATTTGTACCTGAAGCCCAATATTCTCTAAAGAAGTCTGGAACCTCAGTTGAAAGCCCAGGGATCTGACAGATTATGCATCCTGCAGAAGACCTAATGGGCTGAATGCAAACATTTCCTAGCTGACATGAAGGAGAGTTTCAATCCTACTAAGGACACTGAGGCGAGGAATGAATGAATGAATGAATGAAATTTTTTATTGTATCAATTAACAAAAATTGTTACAAAAAGTTTCCTATAAAATATCCTCACAACTTGCTTACTACAGTAACAATTATTAACTGCTTTACAAATTTGATGTACTACGTCCGCTAAAACAAATCCTGCGATGCAGGTTATGGACAATAAAGACCATAAACCCCATAAATCAATTGTAAATAGAAAAGAAAAGAAAGAACAGAATGAGTACATACATTTTTTCAAAAAACAAGGGACTTTCCCCTGTGTGCAAACTTCATGAATCGGGAAAAATCGTTTAAAATTTCCAGATGAAAAGGCATTTAAGGCAGACCTATTTTAGAACAAAAGTTTTTAAAAAATGCAGAGTACATAAATCAAGTGATGACATGCAAATCAGAGTCTGGGCATACCAAATGAGCAGTCCTGAAGTTCTAAAGTGCAATGTGCATTACTTAAACGTTCCTTAATTTTATGTGCAAATTTGGCGAACCTAGCCAGTTCCATCGGGATCTCCAGGCTAAACAAAAGTTTCAAAGCATCATTGCAGGTTCGCGTCCCATATTTTAAAAACAATGGCCTCAGTAAAGTGCGACGTGCATGTATCAAGCAATGGCATATGCAGACCAAGTGAACCATGGATTCCTCATGCTGATGACATAATCTGCAAGTGGTGATCGCCTCTAAGGATTTCCAGCGCATGTTAATATCTTCTATCGGCAAGGCCATAAGCCTCACTGTTAACATTAATGATCTTATTTAACGCAGCATCGAGATATGGCTGCCTTAGCCGATCTTCATAGGAGCTTGCAAGTATCCCAATATTGCTTTTGGAACAATTTAATTCCTTCATGTCATCTTCCTTAGATAATGATCGGACTTGTTTTTTTAATATGCCAGGCTGGTAAGTAAAATCCTGCAATTTGATCATGTGAAGGTGTAATTCAGTGCAGGCGGTTTGCAGGCCTTTACTCCACGAGTTATTATCTTTCATAAAGATTATTTTCAGGGTTGACTTCATTGTATGCGGAGGGGCTGCACAGACCCCTCGATAGAACCGCACGAACGTTGCCCAGTGCTCGTAGCTTTGTTTATTCAACCCAAATTCCAGTCGCACCAGGGCATTTCGTGTATGCGCAGGAATCTGGAAGATTCGCTTAAAGGCTCGGCAGTTGGTATGCTCCAAGATATTAACAAAGGCTGCAGGAATTGCTAGCTGGCCATATGTAATTGAGGGAAGCAGCTTGGCCCTTATAACCTTTCTGATTGATTTTGTTGTCGGGCTACTTAGTTTAGAATTTAGCTTGCACAAGGCGAACGTCACTGCCTTAGCCTTTGTTTCGACTGAAGCGAGGTGAGCTGTTGACTTCCCATTGCTCATCAGCCACACCCCCAGGTAGTTATATTTGGTCACTGTTGTCATCTTCCAGGTGCCCAACCTCCAATATTGTCTGAGTTTGTTGGCATACTTTCCAAATATAACTACCTTTGTCTTTTCTGCATTTGCTCTTAGGTCATTCTTGTTGTTGTAAAAGTTTAGTGCATCCAATAATCTTTGCATGCCTACTTTTGTGTGATCTAATAGCACCATATCATCTGCATACTGCATTAAGGCGAGGATTAGGCTCAACTTTCTCCACTTTTATTGCTCAGCAGCTCACATTTAACAACAATGCCATAACGGCCCACAGGACTACATTTCCCATGATTCCTAGTAACAAAAACAACAGTCCACCAAAGACAGTTTTCCAATGCATATAAAATTATCCACAAGGAATTTGTGCGAACATAGTACTATTCTTGATATTTTCTTCAGTAGTCTTGTTTGTGTTCTGCTTCAACCAAAGAAAAAAACAAAATTTGAAGAAACCTATTTATACTTCATGTGCACAAGACAATTCAGTACATCCATGTGTACAACATCATCCCTAAGCACCTCTAATAAATATACTTACCTCGTATGTATCCAGACTTATGTTCCCTTTAGGCCGTGCATTCAGTCTTGCTTCTTCCTGCGTCTAGACTGCCGCTCCCAGGAGCAAAAGGGATAATAAAAGGATATTTCGCCGATGGCAGCCACATGTTGAAAAACACAGGATCTATGTGAGAGCTGCTCTCTCTCTTTTCGTGTCTGGCAGGAGGTGCTGCAGGAGGTCCAGGACATCCACCAAAGACAAGGAAATGTTTTACTTTCAGCTGGATTATGTTTTTTAAAGACTTGGAAATACGTTTTCTGCAAGCCTCCCGTTTGTTCATCATTGTGTAGGAGAGCACCGTCAAATGCGTCCGTGCATGATGACTAGGGAACTAGTCTGTTGATAATCGTGGAGACATAGCATATATCCCATAAGCTCAATGTTTGATAGTGACGCTTGCAAAGATTTGTACTAGTCTTGTTCCATTTAATGTCAGTTGGCTTTTTTTTTTTTTTAAATCAAACTCTTTGCAAAGTGTTTAATAGTGCCCCCTTATTGATATTAAATACTTAAGTTGCCGTTATGATTTTTTTATTAAACAAAATAGTTTATGTGAAATTGAATAACAGTTTTAATCTTAATGCAAAGTTGATCACTGTACTCCGCGTCGAGCCAGGCCGGGCCCTGCACCTCTGCCGGAGGCAGCAGCTAGGGCTGGAACAGCACAGCTCCAAGATCTGGTTGTTCTGTGTGCCTCTGTTGGAAAGAGGCAGAAGGTGTGATCAGTCTATGCTGAAAAAAATTAGGGTTATGACGTTTCCCTAAGCAGTCGCCCAGAAGAACCAAGTCAGCCAAAAACTCCAGGTTCCAGTCCCATTCCTACTTTTACCTGATATCAGTAAAGATCAAAGAAAGACAGCTGTGCAGCATCCAAGATCACAAGACAGTCGGTCAGAGGTTGAGCAGCTCTGATGAGACAGGCCCGGCTTAGAGCACCTTGTTTTGTCTAATCCACTGCCGAGACTCCGGCCCCTGCCTCTCTCCTGAGGTCGCCCTCGGCTCAGGGCCTCCCATTACCCATTTCTCCCACTTCTAGCAGCATTTCGCTCATGCCAGTACCTTCCCGCCACTCCTCGGAGTTTGTCATACTCAAGGGTCATCTTAGAGGGGGCAGGGAGAGGACACGTGTCTGGTCTCAGGAAGAGTATCAGTGTCCTGTGGCAGCCCCAGACCTGCAGAGGACAGGGTGAGGAAAAACTCTATTCTTGGAATAGTGAGCAGAATTAAGGAGAATTTAAGACTTGGGTTGTAAGATAAGCCTTTCATCTTTCTTAAGTCGATGGAATGAGGACCAATAAGTTGGTTAACAGTTCCTCAAGGTATAACTTTTGGCTGTACGCTACTGTTGGTGGAAATGAGAATGTGTGTCCAGGCGCACAATCATCCATACCCATGTGAAATAGTTGCTGAAAACCAGTCTGCTCTCACTAGCAGGTGGGTGTCAACCCTGGAGCCGGAGTTTGAAAGGCTTAGGCTCAGAGAGGGGCTTGTCACCTCAGGGGCAGTGGTATGAAGGACTTCTATATTGGCTTGTAGGGATCGCAGAGAAGAAGCTGGTCAAGTACGGTGGGAGGACTCAGAGTGAATGAGGACATCAGCACTGGGCTTTTGGAGGACACAGTGAGGGAACCTTAGCAAAGGTGGATGGAGTTATGGCTCACTGAGGAGGTGAATCTCAGCACATGGGTCATGAAGGCTGATTTGCACTACTACACATTGCCTTTCACATATTCCAGGTCATGAACTGCAGGGAATGCACAAATGAGGCTTACTCGGGCAGAGGTGCCCTCAGAGGCCCGGCACTTGTTGAGGACGCTCGTAGATGCATTGTGGTCAATGGAAGCCAGCTTGGATCCAGGGCACCCTGTATTACTCCAATGGTTGGAAGCTGATAGCCTAGGGTCAGAAGAGGGGGCCATGGGTGTAGGAGCTACAGGAACTCGGACTGCGGGAGGTCAGCAGCAACAAGGCCTCTTGCCCCATTCAATGAGTTTGTATAGGAGCTTGTCATGAGGTAGAAAAGAAAAGAGGGCAAGGAGACAGAGCGGAAGTTGATGGATGAGATGAAAAGGCACCAGAGGTGACGGGGTCAATATTTTCTGATTTGCTTTAGATCCCTTGGTACCCTTGCTACGCCACTGAGTTTGGCAGCTTGCAGAATGCATGTGCTTCCATTCTAAGTTGTTGCTTGTCTTCAGGGCACATAGCCTTGACTGCAGAGCACAAAGGAGCTTCATTACCACACACAGAGGAAAGTAATTGAGGGAACATTGATCCAGATGTGTCCGGGGTGGGTGACCGCGTTATCATACCATCTTGGGTGGGATAATCCTTGCCTACGTGTCCTGAATAGAATTGAAACTTTCCTTCACGTCAGATAGGAATGTTACATTCTAAGTCAGGAACGCAGGCTCGGATTACTCAAGTTCAAAGCTTATTGAGCACAAATCATGCCACCCCCATCAATGGCGTAAAATGAACCATTTTGGCCCTGATTACTAGTTGGGGGGTTAATTCTGTCCTGTGCATAAACCTTTGTTTATGCATGGGCCGGAATTATGAGTTTGGCTTTATTTAACGCATCCGATACTTATCAGACGCGTTAAATAACCCAACATTCATTAAATTGATGCCTGCCTCCCTCATCACCCACTGAAACCCTCTTGCTATACTGGGGTATAAAATTGGTTTGAAGGGATTTTTAATTTTAATCAATAATTATCTGGAGTCAGCAGGTATTTTTCTCAGGGCATAGTCACATAGGCTCTAAGACACCTTACCACATTCAGCTTTCTGTTATCTGCAAAAGCAGGGTACTGAACCACTCTAGTATAAGATTTGGTGTTGGCACCATGAAAGTGTCCCCTTCTTGATTTAACATTCTAGATGACACACCCAGTGCACTGACACTCCAATCCCTCTTTCAGGAAATGAGGCATAAAAGCATTGCTATCTTTTTCCAGGACAATAACCGATTGCCTTACCATAATTCTAAGAGGTGCAAGACTATGTTGACATCCCACAACTGAACATATCCTGGTTCACTCCAGTACGAAGTCTACAAACTAGCAGGTGTTCGTCCATGGAAACCCCATTACTAGGCATAAGATCAACCGAAATGGATGATCCACAATTCAATTCAATTCATTTTATTTTGATATGGAACTCCAACGGAGGTCCACAAATAGATTAAAAAGATACTTTATATTCAATACAAGATTCTGCAATTTCCAACCATCAGATATTACAACGTACAAAATGGAATTAAAAATTACCTAATAAATAGCCAGAAACGTTTAAAAAAATTGATATATCTTATAGCAAACCATTTCATTTGGTGGGGACAGAATAAATGAACGGGCCTCCTGGGCAGAATGGATATTAAATTTAATAAAAAAGGATCTTAAAAACATATGCCTTGCCCTTTGTAACTCTGTGCACACAAATAACACTTGATTAAGTTCTTGAATTTGTAAATGACACATTTGACAGATTCTCTCCTCTCTTGGTATTTTGTCCCATATACCAGTAACTTCTCTTAGGGGCAATAAGTCAATTCTTAGTAGGAGTATCAGCCTTTTAATCCCATGAGGGAGGTTCCAGGTTAAATAAAGCTGTGGTCTATTCCCCAAAGCACTCCCACAGACCACCTCATTACGAGACTTAGACTGGCTTAAGGCAATGTCTCTACCCAAACTGATAGAGGCTACAGACTTCTTTATTAACAGCTTCAATGTAAACTTTAATGGGATGATAGTCAATCAATCAATCAATCACAAGATTTGTAAAGCGCACTACTTACCCGCGAGGGTCTCAAGGCGCTGAGGGAGAGGAGAGGGGGGGGGGGGAGGGTGGGGGGGGGGGGGGGTTGCCGCTACTGGTTGAATAGCCAGGTCTTGAGTCGTTTCCTGAAGGTCAGCAGGTCTTGGGTCTGTCGTAGGTTGAGGGGAAGGGTGTTCCAGATCTTGGCGGCGCGGTGAGGATCTTCCTCCGGTGGTGGTTCTCCGGATGCGCGGGACGGTGGCCAGGGAGGAGAGGTCGGCGGAGCGGACGGTTGGGAACGTAGAAGGAGAGTCGACTGTTGAGGTAGGCTGGGCCGGTTTTGTGGAGTGCCTTGTGTGCGTGGATCAGGAGTTTGAAGGAGATTCTCTTGTCGACGGGGAGCCAGTGCAGGTTTTTCAGGTGGGGGGTGATGTGGCTGTGGCGTGGAATGTCGAGGATCAGGCGTGCAGAGGCGTTTTGGATTCTTTGCAGTCGTTTGATGAGCTTGGTCGGGGCTCCTGCGTAGAGATCGTTTCCGTAGTCGAGTCTGCTGCTGACGAGGGCCTGGGTGACTGTTCTTCTCGTGTCTGTCGGGATCCACCTGTAGATCTTGCGGAGCATGCGGAGGGTGTTGAAGCAGGAGGAGGAGACTGCGTTGATTTGCTTGGTCATGGTGAGCGTTGAGTCGAGGATGACTCCCAGGTTGCGTGCGTGGTTGGTTGGTGTCGGGGGTGCCCCTAGTGACGAGGGCCACCAGGAGTCGTCCCAGGCTGATGGGTTGGAGCCGAGGATGAGGATCTCCATCTTGTCTGTGTTCAGCTTAAGTCGGCTGCACTTCATCCAGTCGGCGAAGGCTTTCATTCCTCCGTGGAGGTTGGATTTGGCGGTGAGGGGGTCCTTGGTGAGGGAGAGGATCAGTCGAGTGTCGTCAGCGTAGGAGATTATGTTGAGGTCGGGCTGTCGGGCGATGCGTACGAGTGGAGCCATGTAGATGTTGAACAGTGTTGGGCTGAGTCTAACCCCTTATCTGCCAGTTCTTACAGGACCTTCCGGATGTGCACTATATCCACCCTCACGGGATCCAAACTCCAGGCCAGACAACAAAGGGATCATCTGCGTCAAGCCAAGTCATATCGTTTGATTGTGGACTCTGACCAGGACCTTCTGATGAGGTTTGTAGCCCGCATCAAAAGGCCAGGGACCTCTCAAGGTCTCCTGTAATCGTCCAGGCCGTCAGTCAGAGAGTCCCTCCAACACTAAACACTAATTGGTGCAATCTACCATGAGTATCCATCAGAATTTTCTGATGCTGGGGAAACAGTACAGACAAATCCAAGGAAGGTTCCAGAACAACGGGAAACTAGGCTTGCATTCCCCAAACAAGTGTCACCAACACCAGTGTCTCTTTCTCTCTCCTCACCTGCACTGTAAGCCTTTCAATCATGGAGAATCGTGGGAACGCATACCTCTTGATCTGGCTGCAATCCTGTAGGAATGCATCCGTCACCTGTGCAATCAGGTTCGGCTTTCAAATGAAGAACAGAGGGCGTTGACTTTCGAGTCGAGATGCAAATAGGTCTATCTTGCACAGACCCCATTTGTGCATAATCAACTGGAATACCTCCGTATCCAGTTTCCATGCACTGAATTCCTTCAAGAATCTGGACTACCAGTCTGCTATTACATTAAGCTTCCCCAGCAGATATTCTGCTGTGACTGAAATCTTGCTGTCTAGACAAAAATGCCAGAAGTCTTTGGCCAACTCTGCAAGAGCTCTCGATCTTGTTCCTTTTAGTCGGTTTATATATGGACTGATAATACATTGTCCATTCTCAGGAGGTTGGAGCACATGACATTGTCTTTCATCAGGCATTTTACTTTAAATGTTCCCGCTAGTAATTCCAAACAGTTGATGTGCGACTGCCTTTCCTGCTCTGACCACTGTCCACCCGTTGTGATCTCACTGCATCGGGCTCTCCAGTCAGAAAGGCTTGTATCTGATTTTATCACCAGATCTGGCACAGATACGTAAATTGCATATGATCCAACCACCACTTAAGTTCCATCCTGCCCTCTATGGTGAGTTGCTCCACCGCAGCGTAGTTCCTTTCCTCAAAAGGGCAGCTTTCAGTCTCTGTAAAGTTCGATATTGGAGAAGGGGTCCCCTGGATTAAAGACGGCAGAAGACCTCCTGTCCTAGCCAGATGCCTCAGGGAGATTAGGTCTTCTAATAAGGTCCTGCTGAGTTCTTTTGGGAAAGTTTCACTAGCTGCTGTACCGAAAATATGACAAAAGCCAAGAAAACTACAGTTTTAGTAGGATTGCATACAGTTTCCAAGTACTGATTATGAAGGCAGAGTTCTGAAGAGGCGATGCGGTCATGTGGAGGAGCCTGCGTGTCATTCTGCATCCTGATGATGTCTAGATATAGGATTAGTCTCTATTTAGACGACATCTGATATAGGATTAGTCTGAGATCCCTGGACCTTTAAAGTCCCATTACTGGACTCAGTACGTTGGCAAAGCACCATGGTGTTGAGGAGAATCTGAACAGGAGTGCTGAGAACGCACACACTTGCTGTCTCTACATGAATTAGAGAAACCTGTGTGAAAAATGGGACTGCAAGGTGTGTAGCCTCCAGATCCAATCTTACCATCCAATTGTTTGGTAATTGAATGTCTCTAAGAAGATGTAATCCCCTTCATCTTAAAGTGGCAATATGTTTTGTTTTTTACCAGAAAGATGCCCAGTAACCCTCTTGGACGTCAGCTGGTTGGGACTATCGCTCCCTTGCTCTGCAGGGACTGCGCCTCCAGATCTAAAAGATGTGATTTCTCCTCTTAAAAGTAGAGTGGTTTGGGTTTTCTTCCCTGCCTTGGAGTTCCACAGAACTCTATCGGAAAGCCTGAAATGGTCTAGAACACTCAATCATCCCCCGCTACCTACCTGTATTTGGATAGGAATAATCCAAGCCTTCTGCTAACTTTTGTTTTGGGAAGAAACCGTACTCCTTACTTCAGGTTCCTCAACATCAAAGCTTCCTCTGCTGCTGCGTCGTCTACCAGCTCCTCTTTTTGGGAAGACTCCTACGAAACTCTTTTGGTCCTGCCACTGGAATGACTTTTTAACCTAGACATTTAGAAGGCTGAGCAGTAAGGGAGGCTGGTCGAGCATCCGCTGCCTCTTCCGGCCCCTATGATATCCTTCTGGCTAAACATCCTTTTCCTCGACTGCTGTGCATTGTCCAATGATGAGAAAGTAGTTACACTTGCTTGCCCTTTGATGAAAGGTTCCCCAAATAGGCCCTTATCTGCTACCGTTCCCACTTCGGTGGTAGCCAATTTTCCCAATTTTCAGTCTCTCTCAATGGGTAGGAACTGCTGTCTCTCAGTCGATAACTGACAGCCTCTGGTCTGACTGAATGCAGTAGCCGCTTCCAGTATTCTTAATATTATTACATTAAAGAAGCATTTTAGTTGATTCATTGAGCTCAAACCACTAATATTCATTTGAAATGGCAATCATTTCCTCAACTCTTTGATGGGGTCATTCCTGTATCTCCGTTTAAGTCATACTGATCCTGAGGATGGTCTTGCGGATTGATGCCATTTGAGACTGAAATGTTGACGCTAAGCTCACCTCTCTATCCCATCTTTTGATTTCTTCAACTACGCTGACCACATTCCTCGTGAAGAATGGACAATTAATATGGATCTCTTGCAGAGTGGGTCCTTCTATATTGACAAATGAAATCATGTAATGTAGAATACAGTTTATATAGTGCATTGTCAATGTGTATTCAGATATCATTGTATCTTTAACCTCTGCTGTTTGTATAATAAAGAAAACTGTATTTATAAATCAATCTATTGATGCGCCGGTCTTGTATTTAAAAAGAAAATGTCATTGGCTTTTTTCCTTAGTTTTAAAAAAAAATGTGCATTTGAATGACTTATTTTGATTCAGGATGCGACTAAATTGGGCATCCTCAATGTAATTTGATGTTGTTTACTTGGGCATAAATGTTCCCCTTGTCAGCAGTTTACCTTTCTAGTGTTAGATACACAAGCTAACAAGGGGCTATTTGCCCTTTTTGTTTGATTGTTCTCAGTGGATAAGGGACAGGACCCATTCCCCGGGAAACATAGTGGCCTTTGGGCCCAGCCTAACAGAATTTTGGGAGAGATAAAGTTGCCAGTCTCTCTGGCCACTGCTCAGATATTTATATTTTAGTTTTAGTCCTCAAAATTTCCAGGTGTCACGCTTTTCATACTCTCCAAGAGCAATCTATCCCTTTTTGGGATCTTTACAAATTTAGTTACGAACATGGCCATATACAAGTCAATTTTCTACTGAGACGGCCTTGGACATTCCGCCTTTATAAGGCCGCTGACCTCTAACTAGGGGTTTTCTAATCCTACCGCCCACCTACTAGGCTACTTTGTTAGCCGTAACGCATTCCACCGACCTCGGATGGTAAATATCCTTCAGGTCTAGCATGCCATGTAATTTCCTTGGATCCAGTGACATGCTTGCAGAGATTGTCATCTAGCCTGGGACGTTTGGGACCATCATCCAGTTGCCAATGACTTCTGGGCCCGGTTTTTCACCCCAGTCCTTGTCTTGGTCAGGATCTCCTGACTTTCAACCATTTTGAAGGCCTGCTGGGTACGGGAATCATTTGTCCTCTCCGGGGTATTCCCAGGCAGTACATCCTCAATATTCTCCTCTAAGGAACACTTGCCTTAGTCTCTCAAAGATGTCCGACAGAGGAGCGTAACTAATGCCAATTTGTCCTTATTCTACCCATTGGCTTTTCAAGCTCCCTGGGGTTCTGCGGACCATAAGGGCCCTCAGTCTTTATCCACGGGGGAGGGGCAACCTATGTTTGGCAACCAGTATCAATATGTATATGACCATGGGCTCCAAAATGTTGGACATTACCTTTTGCAGTGATGCATCAATGTCATCCACAAACTTGTTATCCAGAGAGAGCATAAGCTGCCCTTCCTGTACCTCCTCTCTCATCTGTTCCCAACATGATCCTGTCATGGTGTTCAGGAACAAGTCCTTTGTTTATACTGGCAATGAGAGTAGTAGCCTTATTAGGCGAGTATATGTATTAAGCCTTCGGTCTTTATGGGTCTGAATAGAATCGGTCTACTATTGTTGATCCTGGGCTTACCTCGCAGGAGACTGTAGCCCTCCTGATATTTCATTTGCCTTTGGATAAGATGGGGTCAAACCTACTTGTTACCTGAATGTTGTCCTCGCCGAGTAGGAAAGTGCAACCTATTATTGGCAAAGCAAGAGTTACCCACTCACTCCGCTTGCAGTGTTCCCAGGCGCCATTACACTTTCGGCTTGGCGTCTCTCAATCTCTCTGGAAGGAGAAGACAGCGAGATGCGCCGTGCTGCTGATGCAGTCCTCCTGCATTCCATGGTGGCGTCTGGATGTTACCACGTATGGAGCTGTGATTCATTGCTCTTCCTGCTCTCACAATGGGCTGTAACCAGAGGAAGTGCGGGACCTGGTAGTGCTCCTGAAGGGTCTCCCACCCTATGGCACTCAGAACTGAATTATCCTCTGAGGTTGCATGGGCACAGTAGTGCTCCCGCAACGCCTCCCACCTGTGCTGCGTGTTGAACCAGCAATGTGAATAGGGAAAAGATAATATTCTAAACTTACGATGCACTAAAACATTTAGATATTCTTTGCACAAACATTAAGCATGACGTGCAAGATAAATCGATACGATCACCACACAACCCACAAGTGAAAGAACTTATCTGGCTGCTGAGCAGCAAAGAAAGAGGAAGTGTTCTGCCGTGTGGATTATCTCATATGCATTGGAAGGACTGTGGTTCGTGGACTATTTTTTTTTTGCTACTAGGACTCATGATAAATGTAGTCCTGTTCATTGATATGATATGATTGTTAAATGCGGGCTGCTGAGCAATAAACATGGAGAAAGATAAACCTAATCGGAGCCTCCGGTCCTGACACACAATTGGCCTTCTGTCCTAGTAAATCAATTCACTGAGTCCAGAAGGAGAAGAGGAAAACTGTTCTAAGGAAGCAATACTAGATTAAACAACAGTTTGCTGGACCATACTACTGCGACCAGTATTATCAACGCCGTTTGTGGGCCATCCAAGATAGAGTGCTCAGAATCATTGTAAAAGGAGCTAATACATTCCGGCTTCCAATTCAGGAGAACAAGGTCTGTCACCACTCACCTGGTCTCCCGCTGTAAACGAAACTGTTTGGGCATTGAACCAGTCAGCACAAAACACCAACTGATCAAATGGCTTAGGCTTTTTCTTTAAATAAAAACTGACAAAAGGAGGCACCAGTTGCCTCGGTGCCTGAAATACCACCAGAAGCAGTCTGCCTTCACATTTAACTTGGTCTAAATGTGTATCACCCGTACAGTGATCGGAGGACGTATGCTGAACTCCTAACACAACATGTTGCTATCGAAATATCTAACTTTGGGCAGACTGTTTATGCTCAAGACCATGATAAACTGCACTGTCTTCTGGCATACTCAGAATGGCAAATTATGTTTTTACAAGCTCTAAAGATCACTTGCTCATTCCATTGCTCAATTTCCCAAAGCCATCAAATAATTTCTCCAATGACTTCCGGGTTTATGCTGACCAGCTTGTATGTCAGGTTGTTTATCAGTACCCTTATGTAAGATCTACTGACACCTTAAAGTGCAGTGCACCTAGAAATGGTTGAGCTCGATAGAGTACAAATTACTCTACCCAAGTTTCTCTTGGGAAACCTTTTGAGAGCACTGTAGACCTATCCACGTATATTTACAGGAATTACACATTTTGGGCCTCATTCAGAGTGGACCAGTAATCCTCCTGGTAAGTAAACCTTCAGCCTCTCCAGAGATATGGATGTCAGAGGTTCTAGTAACTCTAGGGGCAGAGCAATCAGAGGATTACAAAGAGAACCTTAATGGTTCAATTAGAAATGTCACCCCACATAATTCCTCATTTTGGCCTGGATGCTCTCAAGAGATCTTGGTGGCAGGCTGTTACCGTCCCAATCAGAATTAAGTTGCCTATTACAATGAAGGTCTCTGTGGGAAGATACAATGAGGTACTCTTTACCAATATTTCGAACACTAGGAAAATATAAAACTGTTGCTTCATATTCTGACTATAAGAAAGGAAGGATAAATGCACTTTCTGCTGGCAGAGAAGGAAACAAATGAAGAGAAAGCATTTGCAACAACCTAGGAGAAATTCCAAGTGAGTTGGAAAAACTGTTCAGTGTTAGACAGCAGCAAGCAAGGCATCAACCTTAAGCATATCCACCAAAATATGTTGTTGTATACATGTACACCTTAGTGCCAAGGTTGGAAAGTAATAATGCAAAGGTTTTGACATTTTATTACTTATGAGTATTTATTTTGGCAGGACTAGTATAACTTGCCTTGCCTATACAGATGTTGTTAATTTGAGGCAAGCAATTGTTATTGCAGGTGAGACTAGTATAATTAAAATGTACACAAAGAATAAAAACAATTTTCCAGTCTCTGTGTCAGAAGCTGAACCAGTTCCCAATATAGTCCTAGAGCACCAGTACAAGACAGACTGTGGCAATGTATGTATGCCATCTGACAATGCTTGTTTTTTTGGATACGGATAACCAGAGATTACTTTTGGTAAAGATTACTATGTTGAAAGTTGCACAATGAACATCTTCAAACATATACTTTGGATGGAAAATAAGGGTCCTATATATTATATATAAATGGTATTAATCATGATGACTCCATGGTAGAGCTGGACTGAATTACCTTATGAAAACTCAAATAGCGAAATGATGACTGAGTATCTTGAGAACTGAGTAAAAATTACAGAACATAACAGAGAAATGCCCCAGCTAAGTGTCCTAATGACAGAACTGGAAATTGGCCCCATATAGCACAGGATTTCTCGCACCTGTAAAAGTAACTGGGAAAATTTACAGATATATTTCAGTATCCATAGGGGCCTCTGTCAAACCTAATGCTGGGTGGTACCCTGCACTTAGGCGGGCTCATTAAGAATGACGGAAAGCTGATATTTATTACTGTGTAAATGAACTAACTTATTAATATGCTAGTAAGGGCATTAACTATTCAGTGATGGAAAGAGGTACATTGAATTCTCTCAAAAGTTGGAAAAATGGTTCGTATTCACAAATTGGAACATTGTTATCCTATAAAAAAATGGGGCTTTAAAATGTTGTCAAATATGGAACCAATTTGATCACCAGACCCTTTAAACTATATAAAATGTATTACGTTAAACGGACAATTGGTTTGAAGAGTATCAGGGAGTAATATCATAATGCACTTGCAATGTATTTGTTTACTCAGCTTTAATGAATAAATGAATTTAGTAGACAAGTGTTGATGCTGAGGAGTACTTTATATTTACTGCATGACGTTCTTTGTATAAACTATCAGGTAATTGTTTTCTGTATTTTCTGCCTGAAATCGAAATACAAAAATAAAAAAGGAGCACATTACAAAAGAAAATAAGAAAACAGTTACAAAATGGTCATCATAAGTACATGATCAATTGAACAACACATCCCTTTCCCCAATTTAATTTAAAATTTTGAGTGAATGGAGTTACACAGATAGGGCAATTTAACATAACAAAAAAGGTTTTTATTTTAACTGCATACATCGCACACTGATAGCCCGTACGAGGTATAAATCCCAACAATAAGTTCACAAAAGTGTTTTCAAACCTCATCTTCACATGCTCTAAGTATATTTCACAGTATCACGTAGAGTAATATCCTGTAAAATAGACACAATGGTTTTTATCAAGGAAACTTCGGAATAATTTCACTGGAACTCTATTCAGCGAAAGTTACTGCATTGCAGGGATCACAGAGTAGCACCTTGAGTGGTTAGTGGCAGGGGAGTAGCCAGAAAATGAAAATGACCCAACTCTGAAACAAAACTCTAATGACACCGAATGAGAGAAACAGTAAGCCTGACACTTCCTAGATTAGTTCTGTTCACCTGCACGTCCTCCGATCTATCCATTCATCCGCCTATCCGACCATTCTTTGTTCCTTCACTCTATCCTTTCATTGTCCCAACAATCCATTGACTTTCCTTTTATTCATCGGTCTACTAATTAGTTCAACCATCCTTTCATTTATCCATCCGGTCTTCCAACTTTCCAACCACCTATCCATCCATACTTTTATCATTCCTTCCATCCAGTGATAATTCCCTTCACAAATTGATCATCCATCCTTTCACTCTTCCTTCTATTTGTGCTAACATCCTTTCATCCAACATTCCTTTCACCCATCCATCTTTTCACCCTTCCTTCCAGCCTTTCATTAATCGATCCTTTCACCCCACCATCCAACCTTTCATTCTTCCAACTGTTCATTCTTGCACCCTTCCTTTGTTGTTTTCACCATTCTGCCAACTTCTCTTTTCACCTTTGCTTGCTTTCTTTCATATTATCTTCCTTGCTTATTTCTTTTCCCTTTCACCCTTCACGCCTTCCTCCTTTCTATTCTCAAACTATTTTTTCTATTCTATCTTTCCCTTATTCCTCTCCCATTAAATGGACTCTGGGCCATATTTATCAAAATGTAACGTAGAGTAGCAAGTCACCTTGCAACGCTGCGTTACAGGGAAAGGTAGGGATGCGCCCTATTTATCACAATATGGTGCATTCCTGCCTATTCCCAGCGCTGGCGCACATTGTGCTGCCTAACGCCCACATGGCCAATCTTGCACCATAGTGCAAGGGTGACTGCGTTGCAAGTATGATTGCTTTTGTGCAGGAAGGAGCACATTCCTGCACAAAAATAATCCCCTGAGGCATATTTCTCTTTCTATGTGTGCTGCAGAATGCAGCACACAGAGAAAGAGGCATTAACGAGGATAAATAAATATATTTCTCCTCGATACGTCTCCCCTGGAAAGGCATACCATTTTGGTGCATTCCCAGGTTTACCAATAATAGTAAATCTGGGAATGCGTCAAAATCCATGGGTGTTGTGTGGGAACACCCATGGAACACCGCCCTAGGGCAGAGTAATGCAACGCAGCGATTAGCACTGCGTTGCGTTCCCCCAGATTTATCAAGCCACTAAGGGTCATGCAAGGGGGCCTTGTGTGACTTGATAAAGCGCATCTTAGGGGTTGCGTCGCTTTTGCACCATGTTGTGTGATGGAAAAGCGATGCAACCACTTGATAAATATGGCCCTCTGTTTGCTGATTGTGTCCTTTTTAGATTCAGTTTTCCTCTCTCCAGTCCTGAATTTGACTCACTTAGCAGTTCCTGACCTCCACCTCTCAGCTCTGCTCTTCTCCTAGATCTTTTTATGAGCCTTTGTATGCCAGCCTGCAGACAGAAAAGATAAATATAAAACAGATCAATATTTAGTGGGGCCCAGATTACCAGGCCAGCTGGTGCAGTGGCCACCCCCACTTAAGCTGATAAAGTGGGGGGCTCCCTACGCCACTGGCATACAGTTAACAGACCCAACAAGGAATCATCTAGAGAAAGCCAAACAGGTCGCAGCCATGGGATTAAATGCATCTCTCAGCTCACAGGACCAAGATTGCAGCTTGAGAGTCATGCAGGAGATAGCTCACAGGATCACAAGAATGTAGCCCATAGGAACAACTTAGCTACAGTCCCCTGGTCAACGAGGGATAAACCAGGATGCAGTTCAAAGGATCAAATAGGAAACAGCCAGTGGAATCAACCAGGAACCAGGCCGTGGAAACAACCAGGAAGCAGCCCACGGGATCCACCAGGAAGCAGCCCACGAGATCAACCAGGAAGCAGCCCACGAGATCAACCAGGAAGCAGCCCACGAGATCAACCAGGAAGCAGCCCACGAGATCAACCAGGAAGCAGCCCACGGGACCAACCAGGAAGCAGCCCACGGGACCAACCAGGAAGCAGCACACGGGACCAACCAGGAAGCAGCCCACCAGATCAACCAGGAAGCAGCCCACCAGATCAACCAGGAAGCAGCCCACCAGATCAACCAGGAAGCAGCCCACCAGATCAACCAGGAAGCAGCCCACCAGACCAACCAGGAAGCAGCCCACCAGACCAACCAGGAAGCAGCCCACCAGACCAACCAGGAAGCAGCCCACCAGATCAACCAGGAAGCAGCCCACCAGATAAACCAGGAAGCAGCCCACCAGATAAACCAGGAAGCAGCCCACCAGACCAACCAGGAAGCAGCCCACCAGACCAACCAGGAAGCAGCCCACCAGACCAACCAGGAAGCAGCCCACCAGACCAACCAGGAAGCAGCCCACCAGACCAACCAGGAAGCAGCCCACCAGACCAACCAGGAAGCAGCCCACCAGACCAACCAGGAAGCAGCCCACCAGACCAACCAGGAAGCAGCCCACCAGACCAACCAGGAAGCAGCACACCAGACCAACCAGGAAGCAGCACACCAGACCAACCAGGAAGCAGCACACCGGATTAATCAGGAACCAAGCAGTGGTATTAACCAGCATGCAGCCCATGGGGCTAAACAGAATGCAGCCCAAGGAACCAGGCACACACCTCACAGAACCAGCAAGAAAATCAAGCAAGACATGGCTCTCTGGCAATGCGCAATATGGCATGCTAAGCAGGAAAAATCAATTCAAAGGACCAACAGATTGGCGCACAACAACCCAGCATGAATCATCACACAGGCCAAGTAGGAAGAAGCATACTCGCCCACACGACAATGGCCCATCAAGTCAAGTTTGCTCCCTATTTTTGTGTTTGTCTTCATATAGTCTTCAGCTTTGCCACTGCTGTATCAGTACTACTGCTCCATTGTGTCCGTCCCAGGTAATTAAACAAGCACTGAGGCTGGGTATCAAAGGTGTCGTACAAAACAAATATACCATTTTTGTACACTATGTGATTTCAAGGAGAAGATTTGGTGTAGAGGCCTAGTAGTTTACCTTGCATCCTGAACACGGTTTAAGCAACTGACCATGAATCGTACATCGGGGCAAATCAGATTGTAAATACTTGTAAATGTGTGCCTACGTGCAATTAAAAAAAAATGTATAGTATGTAGTCTAGAGCTGTCACAATAACATGTTCCCTCCACCTTACTATCAGATCATGATTTCTGTAATCTGGTTTTAATCAGACTCCTGTCCCACACACAATATTTTTCGTTGTTCAGCGCTCCGTGTTTGAGATGCCCCTGCAATAAAATGACTTAGTATAGGTGTCTTTTGCTCCTTGTTTGTCCCACACCAAATACTTGAATTAGATCAAATACACATTCTCCTATGTAAAACCTGACCTGAAAGTCTTTCAGTTCCACTATGTGAGGATGACGGATTTGTTTCAGGATTTCGATCTCAGTAAGAAGGTTCTCCACAGACACCTTGTTCAGAGTCTTCTTGTTAACGCACTTAATGGCCACCACTTCTCGGCTGTTCTTCTTAAAAAGAGAAAAAATTGTCAAACATAAATAGTCAGATTTATTCAATAGGAATATATGACAAGGTACCCAATATCGTAAGTCATAAAACCAAACAATAACAGGAAATAGGTAATAAAAATTGTCAGTTATCAGATACTCATCATACACTAACCAACATTAATTACCAAACACTGGCTGGAGTAAGTCACAAGAAATCCATCATCATCAACTATGAGTCAACCGATTGTCAATTACCAAGCATTGATCATAATCAAAAGTAAGACACATGTAATTTACATTTTTATTCCCAGGGCACGTTCTCACCAGTCTCTCAGCCCACTGTCACCAAGATCTTCAATTAACTAAAACCTTCTGCTTCTCTCTCAAACCCCTGCAATACAAATATTACTAAACTCTGCCAACCTGACAACACACTGATCAGAAAATGATATGCCATTACTTTATTAATGTAGTGTAGTGCCCCCAAAGATTTAAGCATGCCATTATAATTACACATCCTTTGAGGCCAACGGAAGCCCAACCACCAACCTACCATATCTAAGAAAGGATTCTTGAATCAGTGCTTACTTGGAAACAAATATAATCCTAAGTAATTGATCAGTCAGGATACAGACAACAGCAAGTTACATAATTTACCCTAAAGAGCATCAAAGAACTGCTCCCTGCCAGGGATAATGGCCTGAATTGTCCCTTGAGCTTTATCCGCTTGTCTGTTGCCTTTGATGTGATGCACTATAACATTCTTATCTTCGCTTAAAATTCCAAAATCTTCAAAAGTGACATTTGACATGGTCCAAGGATCTTCCTTCTCATCAGCACTCTTTCAGTGTGTTTCGCAAAGCTCCTGAGCATCCTCAATAGCCAGAGTGAACTCAACAGCCACAAAGCCTCAGCTCTGGGAATCCTTTTGAACTGCTGTACTCTATGGGTGCCTCTTTTAATGTCAAGCTTGGTCAGAAGTCTTCAATTTAGATTTAGCATTCATTTGCAAACTAACAACATAACTAGGAATCCGTTCTTTCATTACGTGGGGATCTACGGCAATAGCCCTTATATGTGCTGTGACCCTCTGACACAGGTGTGTGTCCCACAGACAATGAACAAACTCAAAGATATCAAATCTTCGAATCTAGACTCATTCCTGGTCTAAAGGGACTTGAGGATGCCTCACCTTTACTGATGACTCTTTACTGGTTGTCCATTGAACAAAAGGCTCAATTTAAAGCACTCGGATTGGGGGCAAGAAGGCTTTGTGTAGCAACGTAAGCAAACATCTTTCTAAAATGCTCATCTCATCACTCGAGCAGACCCCCAATATCAGCTTTCCAACACAACCTTTTGCAGCTACTTTGAAAATACAAACAGTTTGTAGAAGGTTCCTGCAACTATCAAGGGTCTATTTTTAGAGTTCCTTGCCTCTGTACCGCGAAACAACTATAGATCATTCAGAACATACTTGAAGTCACGCCTTTTCAATTAGGCATTCAAAATGGAATTCATTTAAGGGTTCTTCTGTTTTTTGCTTTTCTTTTGTCCACCAACCCTTGCTCAACTTGCAGTTGTACTAAAACTGTACAAAAAACAGTAAATAAATATAGGCCTACAGCAGTTTTGTCAAAGCACATCTCATAAAATAATGAAGTACAAAGGAAGGAGTTAAAAAAAATGTTACATACCTAATTAATGGTCAAGTTAGCACAGGAGAATACAAGCCAGGAACGGAAGCGCAGTGACAATGAGTTTTAAGTGAAGTTCTACAAGTGAAAGGGTTCAGAGCAGACACAGCAAGGAAGAGTATTACAAAAATAAATCCACTGTAGGAGCAAAACATGCTGGGGCATACAGATGAGAAGAAAACGAATGTTCGGGAGAGACTATTCAGTTGGAAAAGATAAAAAAAATGTTACAGGGCACAAGTTCATGAATATATATATATATTTTTTTTAAAACACTGGCACCCTAGCTCTTTGCAGATTTCAGGACTGGAAGCCTGGTTTAAGAGGAAAATGTGGGAGATTCACAGGAGCATCTGGGATCATAGAGCGCAAACCAGCAGTCATCGAGCGTCCATATCTGATGTGACACAGATCAGAGGTGGGACAGAGACCAGGCATAAAGGTTTAGAGGTTTTCATTTTGGAAAATAAACACCAGAAAAGAAATGCTGGGTAAAAAAAATAATAAATCAATATCGAAAGTACTAGGAAAATGAAAGGCATGTATAAGAGTGTAAAGATTCAGTATGAGGAAGGAAGTAAAAGGAAATTAAAGATTTACAAGGCTGGTATGGACAGTTTAAAGAAAAACAAAAATATCTGATTAGACCTATATTAAAAAAGTAATAAAAATCACAATAGGGTCCCCTTAATAATTATCTCAGAGATGACCTTCCCAAGATTAATTAAAAAATAATTAATGGGTCTGAAATAATCAAATGGAACTGACAGAGTCCCATCTAGGATGGCCCAAAGAGAGCAGCAGCTTGGCAAGGGAGGTGCTCAGAAGCACATTTAACTTACAAAGAGCTACGGCGCAACGTGAATATGTAGGCATGAATCGCAAATGGCATAGGAGGGAAATGGAGGCTTTAGCCTGCAGTGGGGATAGATTGCATTGAATGATAACACTTCTCTACACATCCATTCCCTGATAGGCAGATATGTAGAAAACCTTCAATTGAGTGGGACACATAAGGCATTACAATGCGAATCATCTGCTGCGGCCACAATGTTGAAGGGAGAACCAAAGAAGAACCTAGTATAGAGTAAGAGTACTGTCTTCAAGTGGTGGTGCCCATCTAAAGGAGGTAAGATCTGAGGCAAAAAACTAACCAAAAGTCCAGGTTTGGAGACACAAACTCATGAAAGACAGATTCCAAATCATACAAGGGAGACAGCACTGTCCTGCTCACATTTATGGAGACAACAAGGATGGACAAGACATAGGCCATCTCTACGAGAACAGCCGAAACGAAACAGTCAATGAAGTGAACAACAGGAAAAGTCTATACAGAGATTTAATTGAATTTGCACCACAGAGAAGGATTTTCATGACATTGCTCAGCAGAGACCCTTCTCCAGAAGCAACAACTAGTTGAAAGGCTGAACAAGAACGTCAGGGCAATAAAAACGAATCTATTACAGATATCAGCGGGAGTTGACATGAAGGACTAACCAGGATACATGATCAACATTACTGTCACATTTGGTACACTGAAGGGGAATCAGTCTCTGGTGAGTATGAATAGAATATTCAACCTGAAAGGGGAGAGAAGGTAAGCACAGCATATGCTTGGCCATGCTGTGGATGCTATGGGAGGCCACAGACAGAATCAATTCTGAAAACAGCAGCATCCCATGAAGGAACATCTATAGAGGGTAAACATATTCTACTATTGCATGTTGTATGACTTGGAACGTAAGCTTTGAAAGCTCTTCAGAAAGTATAATTGCAGGAATTGAAGGTGCATGCGTTGGTGTATCATTCTGCCTTGATAGAAGTGTACCTTTATAGAGAACTTGGCATTACAGATCTTAATGGGAAGTGTGAGAGGTGCCAATAGTGGAAATGGGATTTAAAAAAAATGTAGTTAGTTTTGTGCCGTTGCTTGAGACCAAGTTTAAAATGGGATATACACAGGAGGGAAGGCAGAGCTATAGCAGTGGATTGGCGTGATTTTTTCCGAAATTGTTCATAATTTATTTCCATTTTTATTACTATTTAAGTGAGGCATTACATTTATTTCTAATGACAACATTCTTACTTCTCTCAGTACACGAGAGTTCAATCAATGTTCTTATCTAGTCACTATTATAATCTATACCTTCTCCAACAAACTGAAGCATTTCTTTACTATACAATGTTGTCATTTTACCAATTTGTAGTGCACCCATTATTGAGTATTTTCTTCTATGTCCGATTTCATGGGTGCGATTGGGTTAAGCGACAGTTCAATGCCAGTTATTGATTATATTTGGGTTATTATCTCTTTCCAAAAGGTCTGCGTTTAAATGCAGCTCCACTGCATGTGTGCCATTGCCCCTTTTCCATTGCAACCTGGCCAGCATGTGTAATCATGCTAAATCTAGACCCCACTTCATCAAGACTAATAACTATTCTCCTTGTATTGGAGCAAATGGAGTGTGTGGCTGCCCTAGTCCAAGCGTTAAACCAGGTTTCATCCTTTATGTTCATTTATTATGTTTGCCATTTTACTGTGTACTTGTGCCTGTGTGTTTCTTGTAAGTTATTTAAATGTCTATAAATTACAACTATTACTCTTTTTGTGGGGTGTTCTTTTAATAAAGATTCAATGGCTGTAAAGTCTATAGTGGCTGCTTGTTTCGGGTACCACTGGCTCACCCAGCAAATAAGCTGGTTATTTTAATATGGGACTGTACGTCCCATCCCCCTTTTTGTAAACATAAAGGCATAGATTTAGAACAACCTGCCTTTCAGAGCCTTCCTAAAATGGCTTCACTATTCCCCAGCCATTTTGTGAAATCTGAGTTGTGTAATATCAGGAATAATGGAGATTGGTGAGTAGTCACACCTCTTCCCATCACACATTTTTCAGTGCAATAGTATGGGTCAGATAGATTGTGGTAATTTGTTTTCATGCCAGATTCCAGAGGGGTACGTACGCATGGCAAAATGTGCAATGGCTTAGAAGAGTATGCTTGTTCCACTTTTACCCATACATTATTAGGTGTGTTTAAATCTATTATAGGTCTAAGTTGGGTAACTTGAATTTATCGCTCTGTAAGTGGGAAGGCCAATCCCCCTCATATTTCCCTTTGAATAATGTTTTTGATACTCTGGGGCCTCACCAAGTGGATGTTATTAATTTAGCTTGCATCCCTTTAACCAAATCAATAGGAAATGTCACCTGTAAGGTTGGAGAGTAACGTAGTAATCTGGGGTTTTTACACTGGCCATATGACCAAACCAAGAAATCTTTCATTTTCCCCAATGATCCACCGTCCTTATATAAAATATCTAGCAGTTGTGGAAATATTGATGTCCTGTTTTTTGATGATGGATGTGGAGTAGCATTTTTGTAGCAATGTTCCTGGTGAGCACAATTTAAATGCTTGAGGGTTTATGCTCAGGGGCAGATTTAAACGTTTTGGCGACAGCTACATTGAGAAGCATATGACCCCAAGATAGAATCAAGTTTAATCACATGATATTAATTGTTGAAAACTTATTTTTCTTAAATTCTTGCCGATTAGACTGGGATTTCGGAAGATTCCCAAATCCACAACCTCAAATAATACAGTCTTTGGTGACCGTCCATTCAGGAATTCCAACCATCTTCACCAATTTCCAATCACATACTATCAGCATTCTTGGTCATAATTTGGCAGGCAGCCAAGACAGGAGTTTATTTCTATGAGCCTCTAGGGGGTCGCCTGTTGAAGGCTTGTTTGCCAAACAGAACCTCATTGTATAACATCAAAAAATGCCCCATTGTGTCCTATCATACAATGTACTATTTCACACCACACCATGCAAGAACACACCATCCAAAATCAACCTACTCCATAACACATTGTGCTACATTATTTCACACCAAATGATACAATACCAGAAACTCCCCACAATACAACAAACTCTCCATGACAACATGCCACTTTCAATCAGCTTGTCACATAGTACCACAATAAATCCTACTAAATGATTTATTGTGCTAAACAACTCTGCTCCACATACTGCCACGACTTAGCACTCCTGGTCACATCTTAACCATAGTCCACACGCCATATTAAACCACACAATACGATGCACCATCTCGCTTTATAACACACTGCCATAGAATTCCCCACTATACCTTCACATTCCATTTTAACTTGCCATATAATACAGTACTGCATAAAACTGTACCACAACCTGCAACATATCACACATTAAACAGTACACTATTTCTCTCTAGAACACACCAGACCTCACTGTTTCATAACACCCTGATCACTTTACAGCATAGAATCACAACACAAACCTTATCACACTACTTAACATACACCACCAATACATCCTGTACCAACATACTACAACACAGCACTTTTCACTGATTTACATCACACCACAACACTACACCACACACGAACAAGGGAAACATAACCAACAATGTACAAGAATAACTAATAACCACTTGATTAACCACTAACTCTGGATAACATAATCTTTGTATTTTTTGCTTACGCACCCCCACTGCATTTAATATATTCAATTATGAGTGCACATTTCTCATATATAAATGTATATTGCATTTAATGTTGCCTGCACAAGAATAACATGAAACATTTGATTTTTTATAGTTGGAGAGTGTATCAGTAATTCACATATGAATTATAAGGCTTTATAGAATTAAGTGAAAGAACAGCAAGATTAATTTGTTAACTGTTGCATTTGACATGATGCGTGTGAGGCCTGCCCTTTTCAAAATAATTTGAAAAGTATGTTCAAGCTGGGTGCAGACAAGTAAAAAAAAAAAACAGACTGCCTAGAAGTCTGCAATTGAGCAATCAGAAGCTATAAACATCTTTCGGAAAGGCCAAAGACAGGCATCACAGAGCCAGTCTTGTCTTATCGGCTTGCTGGGACGCAAAAGCTACTGAACACAGCGACAGACAATGATCTTCATATAGAACAACACTTCTGTTTTTTCACTAACGTATATGGGAAAGAGACCACCTTAGAAACACATTGTAGATATACCTACTAGCTAGGTATTTTTAGATTACACCATAGCATAGCACTATCCTCCACTCCCCACTTGTAACGGGGCTCTAACAGTAATGCCGGCATCCCATTTACAGCAAATACACGACCGCTCTGCCCTTTAAAATTACCATCGGATCGACAAGAGCTCATCGGTTCCTAAAACCGATCTCCCCCTTTTTTTCCCCCCGAGTGTGTGACAACAGGCCACCCTCTACCTGGAGGAACCATGATTCGATATAAAAACATCTAATATTTATGTGGATTTTTTGGATTTAGCATTTGTTTTATTTTAAGTTTTGTTTATGTATTTGTCTCACTATAAGTGTGTTGACCAAAGGTATGCCGAATCTGTGGCATAGCAACATATACTGCACCATATGACAAACGGTTGTGGGATTTTATCTAGTTCAATAGAACTACACTAGAAGTGCTCACCCATGGTTCTTAATTACACATGTTTTTCAGGCAAATGTGGTCACTAAAGTATATGTGATAAGTACATACAGCCAAAGGCTGATGCATCTAAACTCTCCTTTATATCTCCACAGAAAAGCAGCAAATGAACACCAATTAGGTGGTAGCCGTATGTATGCTCAGTATATGGCATGGCATGCAAATAGCGTGTTTCTCAGTGAGGACATACAGGAGTGGTACCAAGGAACTAAGTTCCCATGGGCCTGAAGAAGAGCAAAAAGAGTCACGGCTCGAAACGTTGACCCAGAGGAACGTAGGCGCATTGTAACCTCGTCCTCTTAAGAGACTCCCATTTTTAAGGCAAGAATTAAGTAGATATACCTACTAGCCTGGTATTTTTAGATAACACCATAGCATGGCACTATCCTCCACCTCCCCCCACTTGTAAGATTTCCTTTATCATCATATAAAGACCAATTAAGTGCTCCCATGTAGCCCGTGGTTCGCAGCACGCTCCGATTCGCAGCAGATCAGGATTGACCAGATGATGAAGCATGCCACCAAGGGGTAAGCTTGGGGGGTAAGGGTTTTATAAGAAAAATTAAGTTTTTCCTTCAATGGAGGGTTATTAAATGTAGAAATGAATCAAGTGCTGATTAAACCTGGTTTGAGACCACTTTTACACGCACGAAAGGCAGAAACGGAAGTGCTGAGATACCGCTAGTTCCCTGCAAGAGCCGAATAAAAGGGCCACAATACAAGAAGGACCCATACAAAAAAACGAGCATAAAAAGAAGGTCTAGATTTCGCTACGGCCAGTCCACCTCTATGCAGGAAGGGAAACCAGTCATGTGGCGAACCCAATTAGTTGACCTAAGGTAGTTTACCAGTCCGGTGCAACTTGCAACTGATTTAAGAATCCCTACAGCTAGATCTGTAGTATATTCCCCCTTTACAAAAGGGTGTAAAAGTGGTCTCAAACCAGGTTTAATCAGCACTTGATTCCTTCAGATAGGAAATTGGACCTACGTAACAGTGGCCAAATGACTTTCTGATTCTAAAGAACAACGTACTATAGATGTTTTAACCAGCGAGAGTACAGTGTTTTGTAGTCTTGAAAAAGAAGGTTCAACTATATCTCCTTCGAAACGCGTCGACGCCTGTTTGCCATAAACTCATCACTCTTAATCCACCTTAAATGTTAATGAATTATGATACATTCGGGTGATTTTGTATAGTTTTTGATATGAGTCATGGTACCTAATGACAAAGTGCAATGTTTTTATTAACTCTCGTGTTGTGTTTTTAACCTAGTTAGTGTGTGATATTTTCGTTTTTATTGTTGTTTTTTTGGGGGAAAAAAGGGATTCACGTCCATGCTGTGTATGGAAAGTTTTTAAATTCTGTATTAATTTTTGTATTATATTTTTAATAAATTGATTACATCAATGTATGAGTTGTAGGTTCTGTACCAATACACGGATTGTTGGTCTCAACAGTGATCTCTCAGGTTGTATGTTTTTCTGATTGTTGGGTTATAAGAGGATTCTATGTGTGGTAGGATATTGTGAAGTCGGATTTCAATTACTTCCAAAGGACGTTCCTTTTTCAGTTTCTGCTTGCATCCTAGTCCTTTGGGTTCCAAAGGGTCCCTCTCTTTTTTTAAGAAGGGTTATTAAATGTACCATTGCTGGGTTCCCAGTTTGGCGTAATAATCATTTTCATTGCCACTGTTCTGATAACCTTTATAATTACAACTATACACATTATATGCACTAAGGTAAGACGCTGATTCTTAGTGTGCATTTTTTAGTGTGTTTATTAATGGTGAAAAGAGATTCGGAATTCATTATTAACCAAGAATCCTGTGAGTCTCACAGCATTGACTGCTACCTAGAATGCACCATCCTCATACAATGTTCCCTCGAATTTATTTTCCTCTGTGTGCGGCAGAGTAAGGTCTCTGTGCGCTGCAGCCAAGGCTATGTGCGCCAAGAACCCAACCGCGCTTGTAGACTAGGGCTTTAAGTGGGATGAAAAAACTGGGGGTCTCTCAAAGGGGCGTGACCGATGCAATTAAGGGCGTGGCTTAAAAGCAATTAAGCTAAAAATCTGTGCTTAGCATACTGTGCCACCCGACTGATATTTTGCTTCTTCTGTCATTGCATCCAGATATACAATACAAGTAACATTACACCTACAAGAAGCCAGGACTATTGGCTTTGTCAATGGTCGTTTGTGGCATAAAGTTGTATATAATATTGAAAATGCTTCTGCTCTTGTGGTAGAGGTTGTGGCTTAATTCTCGAGCTGCGGACTTAGGAGATGGGATTTGAGTCTCGGGTCAGATTAACATCCTGTGATTCTTAGCAAAATCAATTAATCTCCCCATGCATACAAATAAATAAATAAATCTTGTAAATCGCTCCAATACTTTTGAGTTGAGTTTGCATTATATAAAACTTGCTGCATTTCTTTTTTAAATGCGGGGCTGATGGTTTGCCTTTTGATAGAATTTATGTTAAATGCAGCCCATGACGGACGCTGTGATCAGGGGAGCAACTAGACCCGAACTTCGGGGGGCGGGGGGGGCTAACACTCCCAGCCAGGGCTGGCCCTAGCACTGGTCGCACACTGTGCAACAGTGGCGCCACTCCCCCATTTCCTCCTCCTCCGTGAATTTCCTCACTACCACTCACCAACAATGCACCTCATCTCTCTATAGCACCTTTCTGACAAACATTTCATCTTTTAATAGCGCTGCTCCTAGTTTACTCGCACTCAGTTCTATGACCTGCATGTTACACGTTTTTTGTAGCAGGCACATTAACCCTCTGCACTGTGTGGGTCCACAGAGAGGGCAAGAGCCGCTTCGAGGATGTCCTTTGCTGAACACAACACATGGGCCAGCATGTGGAGATAGTTGCATGATGAGTGCCCAAGGACAAACCCTAAACTCTGCCCAGCCAGCGGAGTTTTGCCACTCCACGTTTCGACAAAATCTCTGCCTGCCTCTGCGTCGCCGAGTTTAGCGGGGTCTACCCCTTTTCTATGCCTACGATATTTTGGATGTATTGTACATTGACCACTAGAGAGAGCACCCAGATTGTAGAAACAATATACACTGCATAGTTTTCAGAAGGACACAGCAGAGCTGCAATGAACGCATTTAGCTGCAGCTTGAGTGACTAAGCAGAGATGACTTCTTGTCTCTGAAGTCCTATCTGTTTCTGAGTAGCTAGCAGGCTGCTGTCTGGCTAGCAGCGTGCCGGGCTCAGATGCCAGGGTTAATTTTCCTATCATGTATTATTCATACAGCTGTGAGGAGCTGATTGAGAAGCTGCTTGTGGGGACGGGGGAGGGGGGCGATATGTTTATGAGAACATAGTCGACCCCTGTCAGCCACTGACCACCCTGTCGCCAGGCCCCTCGTGATCTAGTAAACTAATGAGGCACCAGCAGGGAGTTATTCTGCCCAGCATAACTGTGTGCTGAAGGGGTTGTGTGTGGTCTTGAGATAGCCATGCATTACAGGTTTGTAATGGTGTGAAAACAGTGCAGCTCACCATAAACCCACCTTATTCCTCCTCCACCCACTCCCAGGGACTAATGTACCAGCAGGTGGCTCTCCATCAAAGTCTCCTTGTGTGCTAAAGGGGTTAACTCTTATCCTAAGGGTCTGAGAAAGCCGTGCTTTGCAACAATGGTCACTATTAACCACAGACCATCTTATCACCAGGCTCCCTGGGATTCTAATAACTATTCATGCACCAGCTGCAGTTTCCCCAGCCCATCTGAGATGTGCACTGTCATAAGATTATAAATACCTCCCTCCTTCAAGGAACCATCCCTGATATCCTTAAATCCGGGCAGGTATCCCCCATCCCAAAGAAGCCAACGGTTGACCCCGCGGACTTAAATAACTACCGCCCAATATCCAACATCCCTACCCTGGCCAAAAACTCTTAGAAAAATGTGTACACCTCCAGCTTGTAAGACACATACACCATTTCAACCTGCTCAACAAATTCCAATCAGGTTTCCGTGCAGGACACAGCACTGAATCAGCCATGACCCACATAATTGACGATGCGCTACAAATCCTAGACCAGAACGAAGCCTGCTTACTTATCCTGCTCGACCTTTCCTCTGCCTTTGATACCGTCAAACACGACAACCTGCTAGACCTTCTGAAACACAGAATGGGACTATCCGGATCAGTTCTAAACTGGTTTACCTCGTTCCTCCAAAACAGATCGCAACGATTCAAGGTTAACCATTTCCTGTCCAAACCCGTACCAGTCACCTTAGGAGTCCCACAAGGATCATCCCTCTCTCCGACACTTTTCAATCTATTCATGGAACCACTCACTGAAATTCTTAACTCTTCTAACGTACAATACCATATGTACGCAGACGATACACAACTATACCTAAAGATCCATTCACTAGAAGACATCAAATCTCTCAACACAACTCTCGGAAAAACTCAGACTTGGCTGGCCGAAAACCATCTAAAACTGAATACCCTCAAAACCGAATTCCTCCTAATCGCTCCTCCCGCCCAAGTACCCATAATTCAAGATTGGATCAAACACCTAACAGCACTCAACTGCCAACCTCTTATCCTTGACTCTGCGAAATCGCTGGGAGTAACGCTGGACAGAAATCTCAACATGCAGAAACACATCAGCACCGCAACAAAAGGAGCAAACTTTCAGATGAATACTTTGAGAAAACTTAAACCTTTCCTGCCTGAAAAGGACTTCAAACTGGCAGTACAAGCTCTAGTTATCCCAAGATTGGAATATAGGAGTGTATCTCTCTGCGGACTTCCCAGATCCTCAACGGCCCCTCTTAGAGCCTCAATCAACGCAGCAGCTAGACTTATTACTGGCTCCAAAAGAAGCTCCCACATATCCCCGGACCTAAGATCCCTTAACTGGTTACCCTTCGAAGCCAGAATTCAACTAAAAATAGCATGCATGATGCATAAAGCCATTCATCACAACACTCCCAGCTATCTGGCACAGAAACTGGTACCTTCATGTGGCAACAGAGCTTCCAGAAGTGCCAATAACCTCTTATTGAAACCACAAAGATTCAACAAGAAGAAAACATACAACCGAGCCTTCTCTGGGATGGCGCCCAGGATCTGGAATGCTTTGCCCCCAGAAACTAGATTTAATCCCTCTACTGCATCCTTCAAAAAAGAAGTGAAATCCCTTCTCATGTCTAAGTTCACTTGAGCATGGGTTACTGTGATTATACGACTCTACTCTTGATCTATATGGAACTATATATATTATTTACTACTTCTCTATGTATCTTTGATATTGTGATAATACTATGCTTGAATTGTATGGAACTATATGTTATTTACCATATGCCTATGTATCTTCGATATGTTGATTCTACTATCCGTGATTTTTATGAAACTATATGTTATTTACCATCTGCCTATGTATCTGCGATATTTACCTTGTAAAGCGCTCCGATACCCGCAAGGGTCTTGTTCGCGCTATATAAAACCTTCAAATAAAATAAAATAATAAATAAGGGCAGCAGCATATCTGTGGAAACATTGGAGTCTTGTTTATGTGGAACTATGTGCCAACCACCATAAAGCACTAATCAGCCTTGTAGCCAGCTGCCCCCAGAGGCTTACTGAACTAGTGATGTTCAAGTGATGCGAACAGAGGTAGTAAAAATTAGGGCTCCGGTCTTGCGTTACACTTGCCTCACTCTAGTGTGAAAGGGTTAGCTGCTGTGCAGGGTCTAGCTTTTGTGCAGGGTTTAGAGAGAAGGGCACTAGTTGTGCTCTATGGACTTGTGTGTAAAAACAGGTGGTGAAAACTAGTGCTCGGTCTTGCATTGTACCTCTCTCGCTCTGCTGTGCAGAGGTGAGCTGCTGTGCTAATGGGACCAGGGTGCTAATAGTGCTCTGTAGGCTAGTGTGGAAACAGAGGTAGTGGAAAGTAGTGCTCCGGTCTTTCGCTGCACCAGCCCCACTCTGCTATGCAGTGTATGGGATAGCTGCTCTGCAGGAATTAGCTGCTGTGCTAAAGGGGCCAGTGCACCAATCATGCTCTGCAGACTTGTGTGGAAACAGAGGTAGTGAAAACTAGTGCTCAGCCTTGTTCTCCACCTGCCTCGCTCTGCTGTGCAGGAGTTAGTTGCTGTGCTATGGGGACCAGGTCGCTAGTCGGGCTCACAGACGTGCGTGGAAATAATGAAGGAGTGTTTGTGTGTCAAAAGAGAGGCGCCTTCAATAACCAACCACTGACCACCTTATCCCAGCCCTTCCAGTGAACTAGAGTTGCACCTACATGTTGTGCTACCGAAGGGGTTAACTATTGAAGCGCTTTTAGCCCTATGGGCGTTGCAGCAAGTTTAAAAGCATAACGTGTGCTTTCAGGATCCAGGATCAAGGATCATCAGAAAGCACATGTTGTGCTTTTAAACTTGCTGCATTTCTTTTCTTAATGCAGCGCAACTGCGGGGCTGATTGTGGGCCTTTTGAAAGTATTTGTGTTAATCACAGCGCCCATCAAGGGCTGCATTTAACATAAATACTTTCAAAAGGCAAACTATCAGCCCCACAGCCATGCTCTATTTAGAAAAGAAATGCAGCAAGTTTAAAAGCACGAACGTGTGCTTTCAGATGATTGTTTGTAGACCTCCTGCATTTCTTTTCTAAATACAGCGCAGCTGTGGGGCTGATTGTTTGCCTTTTGAAAGTATTTATGTTAAATGCAGCCCTTGATGGGCGCTGTGATTAACAAATACTTTCAAAAGGCCCACAATCAGCCGGGCAGCCGCGCTCTAATTAGAAAAGAGAGGCAGCAAGTGCATGAGCATTTTCTGCCTTTTGGCGCAGGAACGCTCTCCCGGGATGTGCTGTGTGTGCGTGCTTCACACACAGCACTGCGCGCTCGGGAGAACAGAGGTGCGCGGGCACGCAGGCGCGCACCTTACAGGGAACAGTGTCCTCATGTAATGTTTAAATGGTTAGTTGACTACAGTCCACCAGGTTTTCTGCCTCTAGTAGGTAAGGTTGCATTGAGACTGGTCTTTCGCCAGAGGGACTAGAAAACTTAATCTCGGGCCAGAATTTTGCAAGGAATAGCAAAACACGTATCATGGTTTACAGAGTTGCATACTACCCACTATTAACTCTTCAACGACTAGTCAAGAGTAGTAAGCACCATATAAAACCAAACAATAAAAAAATCAAATTCATGGGTCTTTTAGAAAGGTAGGGTATATAGGAGATAGTAACACTTTAGCCACGGAGGTAGGCACATAAACTATTTGAGAAAGAAAAAAAACACAGGGAGACTTGCATCGGAGATACTGGGTCAGTCAAATCCGGAGAAGTGATGGAGACAGAAACTCCAGTGGGATAGGAAGCAAGGGATCTGAAGTTTGAGTCAACAGTTCTTGGAAATAAAGAGACCCAGGAGAACAGGGTGGTACAGGGAGCTACCGGAACAATGGACAGGAGAAAGAGAACAAGCATTTGCAATGCAATAGGTCTCGCATTTACGCGTGTTTGAGCTATTGACATTGCAAATAATAATGCCTTTTATTTTTGTTTTTGTTTTAAAAACATAAATAAAAGGCATTGTTATTTACAATGGCGATAGCTGAAACTCTCGTAACTGCGAGACCTATTGCATTGCAAATGCTTGTTTTAACCTGGCACAACGATAAATTAAGGTAAAGCACAAGTACTTCCGTTCCTTCTGAAGAGTATGAAGCGTCTTATTAATGCAACTACAAAACAATACAGCAAGATGAAACACTGCTAATTATTTTTCACACCCCAATGTCGAGCATCACCTCACGGGAATCTTAATCCCATTAGAACTTCAAATTATAAAGCCAGGTACCTTCAATGAAGTCACATGTAAGATAAAAGGCAAGTACGGTTAACAGCCACCAGAGGTCCCCATTGCCTCAGGAATGCACGTTCCCTCATTTGCCTTCCCCCTCAGTTCTTCTTCAAACACATTCGGGTTTTACAACACTGAGGCTCTTACCAGGATTAAACATAGTTAAGAACTTACTTCATACAGGTCCTCCGTGAAGGGGGTGGCAGCTTTGGCATTTTTTTTCTTTTTATGGCTAGTAATGGCTCATCAGTCCAACCCGCACAAGCAACGTCTTCGATTTAATTCAAGAATTACGTAAAGAATGACATATCAGTGTGCGGCGGATTTTCAATGTGGCTGGTGTAGTGTGCGTTAGTTGCAGCAACAACAAGCATTGGCCGCACGGCCGCAAAAGTGACGCTGCCGCGAAAGTGACGCGGCCGCAGGGCCGCGAAAGTTAAAGAAAACAAGCACGCGAGTGGTGCGTGCAGAGAAAGCCAGATGGCAGCTCTGGTGGGGGAGGGGCGAGCAAGACAGACAGGCAGAGCGAGGCGCGCGCGGGAGAGCGAGAGGAAAGCCCGATGGCGCTCGTGCGCGTAATCGCACGCAGAATGCCACACAAAAAGCTGTGGTCGCATTTCTGAAAGCCCACTGACTAAATGTCTCGCCCAGACCAGCGCAAGCGCTGGCTCAGGGCGAGACCTAAAAATAAATAAAGCGTAATGTTGTTATGAATATAAGGTACGAGAAAAAAAAGACTCACAGACAAGGACTCAGCATATCGCTTTTTTAGTGTCATGTGAGTAAGCAATGAAGGAACACTTTTGGCTTGCGATGGGACTCCATAGGACTGTGACGTGAGTACAGTCAAATGAATGCAGGTTCAGAATGTTGAGTTTGCGGTTACACGCAGACTAATAAAGATGTGTAATACCAAGCTCCATGTGTGGCGTAGTCATTGGCGGGTACCCAGGCAGGGGAAGAGGCTACAACTGGCAACCAGATAGGGGAATCAGTAACCAGAAGATCGACAGTGCTCTTCCAGAGAGTTTGCCATGGTCCCGCAAACTGCTCGTGCATGCCACGTGTGCCTCTGTTCAAGTACAGAATTGACGCTTGGCGTATGTGGAGTCAAAGCGCAACTCTAGCCAGTGTAAAGCATTTGACGATAGCGAAAGCATAATTGAGAAGTCTACAAATCGATGGCCAAGAACCTGCTGGTAAGGCCATAAACAGAGGTACCACGCTACTACGCAACATAGAGCTATATATCATACAGAATGATAACGCTAAAAGCGGATACAACTAGGTTTTGAAAGAGAAGCACATAGCAACAGCAAGAAAATGCTGAGATCAGAAGCAATGCGAGACAGAGCAACTAGGTATCAGAAAATACATTGCGACGCCTAAAAGCAAAGGAATTCTTATAAAAGAAACAATCATCTGCTTACCAGCACCGATTAAAGAGTCTTATTTATTTATATTTGAAAAGTTTTATAAAGCGCGAACATGACCCACAGGGGTATCAGAGCGCTGTACAAAGTTGGCCCAGCAAGGGAACAAACATAATGTAAGTAAGTGAAGTTAGAACCTGTGGGAAAACATTCAAGTTAAAGAGTACGGGGTATCAATGGTGCCTTAGAACACGCATAGTAAAACATCATAAAATAGAGAGCACCAAGGAAGTGCAATACGAATCAGGGAATTTTAACAAAAACAAGAGCGAGATCATCAGTTAATGCAGTTAAGGAGCCATCGAGGACTAGATCAAAATAAGGTAAAAACATACAGTAAGGCATCAGTGTAATACTACAAGAATTAGGTTATTAACAAACACAAGAGCAGGATCACAGGAGGAGGAAGTTAACGTTCGTTCAGTAGTAGTCGTTTGACCAATATTTTAAAGGAAGTAGTGGAAGGATTGGATCTGATCTCGGATGGCAAGGAGTTCCAGATTCTTGGAGCAAGACCGGTGAAAGTACAGTTGTAAGATCTTTTCTTTTTGAATCTTGGAGGTTTCAAGAGAAGGGTGGACGTACTTCTGAGGTTCCGGCTGGAGGCTGATAGCTCAAGCTTATTTGCTAGGTAGTACGGGGTATTGTAGTGTATGGCGGCAGTTGTTACCTGGGTGCCTGTGTAGGAGTCACCAAACCCAGCAGGAGCAAACGGCACCTGTGGATTCTCCAGGAATGCATTCATCAGAATTAGAAGCCGCTGGGGACAAAGCAGAGCATGGGCCTTTATGGGGTCCAGCATTGCATCCGTGTCCGGAGGCTCATCCGATGGAAACGTTAGACAGCGATCCAACGTGCATTCTTCTCCGCAGACCAGGCATCGAAGAACAGGTAAGATGCAGTCTACCCAGACTGGTCTAAATGATAGAAACCAGGAGGTATTGAGTTTTCGCAGGCAAGGAATGCCCAGAAGTTGTACCATGCGTTCACAGTATTTCCGCTCCAGGAGCGTGTTCACCATTCCCTCGGGAAGTGGGCCGTCCATTGCGTAGCAGCAATATTACAATCAGGATTCCTGCAATTAGGAACAAGATGAGCGGGAATCCTCCAAATATGCTTCCCAATACGGAGTGTATAAAATTTGGGATTACTCCGAGGACTGTCTGACAGGTGCTTAACAGTCCGGACCCTATGGTCTTAAATAGGTGTACAATACCGCTCGTATCAGACATGTTGAAGATACGACTAACCATTTCTGCAAAATGAATGGGGCACTTTGTACGTATGATTGCCTGTATCTCGGTCGAGGTCCTTGCAACTTGAAGTTCATAGGTTTCTCGAGCTGAGGTTAAGGGCACGGGTTGCTGTAAAAGCATGGCTTTCAATCTGCTTAGAGTTTCAAATTGTATGAAAGAAACGTTCAGCGAAGGCCATAGCGGCGCCTCCCTGACTGTGTTCAGTGGTGGAAACAATACTTGCATACAGCAAGTAACCCTGGAGTTAACAGTGACCAGATAGGCGACGCCCGGAAGCATCCCACAGCAACCTTGATCATTTAGCATTAAGTAACTCCCATTCGAGAGCAGCTGGAAAACCGGCGTGATCATGGCCGCTGGGGTCCCTGACATGTGACAAGATAAGTTCTCCACTGAACCACTGCAGGCTCCGTGTAGAGAAATATCCTGACACACGAGAGAACCGCTTAAAGCGTTCTTGCAGTTTGTACCACTCAGATACACTTCTCGATCCCCATTCCGGCATCGGTATCTATATGGTAACTCCCAAGTTTCCTTGATGTATCCCTTACCTATTTTCTTATATTTGCCTGCCAGCCTTTGCTCAAGGCAATATTGAAACTGAAACTTAGTGACCGGCAGAGTGATTTGGCCATGAATTAGCCATTCAGTTGATGGTGATTCGGCTACAGTGAATGGTAACCTTTCCAGTTTCTCAATACGTAGCATTGTATATTTGGCTCCCCTTTGTGCCATTTCTGTCTATCAGTCAGATTGTATTCTGAGAACAGAGACGTGGTGTTTATGAAACGCCAGGGCACATAGCCTGCACGGAAAGATTATAGCGTCCAGCTTAGCATCATAATAGAACGTAGCTGAGATTGCCCGTGTTGTAACAAGGCCAGATCTTGTTCTAATATGTCGATTGCCGAAGACACAATGTTGCCTAAGGAGTAAATCCTGGAGGTCAAAGTTGTTAACCCATTATCCACTACAGCTAATGCCTTCTCTAAGTTAATACGGTCTATTTCCCGTATCCTCTCTGCGGCCTCTTGTTGGGATATTTTCCAGTTTTCATTATAGTAGGCATAAAGGCCTGAATATATGAAACGTTTCTGACGTTTCCTGGGTCCTAGAAGAAAATCTCTAAGATCCATGGCAGGTGTGAGTAAGGTCAAGTGGTGCTTTACTTCTGTGAGTGTTGAGGTCTCTAGCCAATCAAGGCACAACTTCCCAACACTATAGGATGTCACTACCCCTGGGTGTGGTCTTTGTACATAGCGTGGATCTGGCCTATGGATACTAAACCCTTCGGTTGTATTCATAAATCTCTGCTGACATTTGTTTGTGTCAATGGGCCAAACCAGCCATTCTGTCCAATCAGGATCTGATCTGTTGTACTGGAAAATGTCATCTAATTCACCCCATGTGTAGTTGAATTCTGCCCACCACCCATCTGCGATGGTGTTGGAAACCCCGGTGTGTTCATTTCCTTGCCTTTGGCTGATCCAAGACAGGTTGTTTGTTGCACAGTTTCATTCAGAAATAACAGCTGCTGCGGAATGATGCATGCTCTAAAAAGTGCTTCTATTCCCTGGACTTGCCAGTCCCTAGAACCCCAGATCGATTTTGAATCTATTGTGTCTTTCCATAGATCGAAACCCTGTTTAGACACCTGGTTCAGAAAGGATGCAGAGTAAATATGTTTGGTGTTTGCTAACATAATTTTCTGAGCTGAAATTTTCACCACTTTATAATAAAATGACTTTGGGTCTGATGTGTTAAACCCTGAGAAGTATGTGAATTTCTGTGCAAATGCTTGCGAACTACCTTTTGGAGGTGTTGGGCAGTGTTCCCACTGGTGGTACTCAAATACATTTCTAGGTGTTATAGACATGTGTAAGAAATGATGACCATATTGCTGATAACAGTACAATGTATCATAATCTGAAGAACCTTCTAACATTTCATTGTTCGGAAATGCGGCAGTTTTTTCTAAATCAGACATCATAGCATTTACAGTTTCAGTGTCCCAATCATCAGACAATGTACTGGAGGTAATGATATCACTTAAAGAAATTTTAAATACATGTTTTAGCTTTAAAAGTTCAGTCGGACCGAATACATCATAATCAATCTTGTCCCATACTATACCGTCCGGTATAGGAACTGCTGTGATGTTCACTGAAGACAAGTCTCTTGGTTCACGATGTGAAGACTGGTGTGGTTTTAAAATCAAATTGACTCTTTGGGCTGTAGAGCTTTGCTGGAGGTATCGTCCATTAATAAGCATACTAAAAGTTATTATTAAACCTAGCCAGAAAATGAAAAATAAAATCCCAGTGATATACCATAGTTCTATCCAAGGTGGCACCAGGTAAGTCTTTCTAAAAAAGTTCAAAAAGTCATTGAGTTTCTGTTGGCGTCGTTTCCGGTTCGCTTGGATCCAGTGAAAACGTATCAAAGTTCATGAAATAGCCAGAAGCAATTCAATCAATTGTTGGAATTGCATCAGGATTTGTTAAAAATCGGATTTTGCTCTTGACGAGGCATGTTGACGTAGATGTCTGTAGTCGGTCTGATTGCAACTTGGTTACTAAGTTGATTTTCATTTTGAAGATGAATTTCTTGTTGAAGTGGAACGAGTTCCATAGCATTGTTGCTTAGTCCTTCATTCCGTACAGGTGGCTCTTCAAACATGATGAGTCTTTCTGTCTGAACGTCTTGGATTGTAGCGAGAGGAGGGCGTCTGCTACTGTGGAGTCCACGAGGCCTGCTGTTTAGTATCGGCCACATAGTGTGGTTTGATTAAGTCAATTGAGACTAATCTTTTCTCCGGCAAGAGGTGGCAGAAGTACAGTTCTTGTGCCTTGGATTGCTAGGACCGGTACAAGCTTTCTGTAGGATGGCCCAAATTCTCTCTTGTCAGCAATCTTTTCTCTGACCAGATCCCCGACTTCTGGGATCCAGACAGGTCTTGCCGTTACTGCCTTGTCTTCCTCAGTGGCGGCCTGTTTCTGGAGCACGTTACTTTGTTGTATTCTGGATTCATTTAGATCCTGTAAAACAGCCAAACGATCATGGATATCAAATGGTTTTTGATCCGCCACTGCGCCTTCACAATCAAGATCAGGTACCCACATTCTCGTCCCAAATAGGACCTCGTAAGGAGTGACACCCCCTAGAGAGCTTCTTGGCTGGTTATTAATCGCGCTGATCGACCCATCTACCGCCCTTGCCTAATACCCTAGCTGTTAAAGATTGCTTTAGGTCTCGGTTTTTCCTCTCCACAACAGAATTTCCCTCGGGATGGTACGGAGAGGAGTACCGCAATGCTACGCCCATTCCTTCCATGGCCTCTTCGTAAGCCCGAGAGCTAAACGCCGGACCACGGTCAGAATGTAACGTGACAACTGCGTATGTACCGATAAAGACTCGCAAATCTTTTATAACAGTTAGAGCGTCAGCCGAGCGCGGAGGCCAAACCCATAGGAATCTAGAGCAGGAATCCACTGCAACAATGATATATTTCTTGGACCCATCAGATTGTAAGGGTCCGCAGTGGTCCAGATATACACATGTGAGAGGTTTGTCTGATTTCAGCAATGGTGTCTGTACTGGGCGTATTACGGTGGAGCCTTTCATCTGCTGACAGATGTCGCATTTTAAGACATAGTCTTTGGTCTGCTTTGTTAACCCTGGCCACCAGTAGCGCTGTTTCAATAAAGAAATAGTCGCTGTAACGCCTGTATGCGCAGAACCCAAACCCTCGTGTGCTGCTAAAATTAAGCCTAGCCTACGATCCATATTTGGTATTACTCTATCCCCCACTCCAGGAATCTGAGCATATGGAATGTTTTGTGCATCTAACTTGTAGAAGTACTTGAGTGGAATTTTTTTGGGTACTGCTGTGCTGCCTTTGCGCGAAGCATTGACAGCTACCATTATCTCACCGTCTACCCTCGTCTTTGAACGAGGAACTGCAGCTACGGAGGCTGTGCGAACAGCCCCCTTTGCGGCTTCATCAGCCAATGAATTCCCTTCAACGTGAACGCCATCACGCTGATGACTCAGTGTATGTATCACGCGAGCCCTTGGTAGTTCGTTTCTCAACTCCACTACCTGTTCCCATAGCATTTTATGCTCAATTGTGCCACCTTTTGCATCTTTGAACCCGTTTTGTTCCCAGTGATGTAGATATTCATTGTACGACTGTACACAGTAAAAGGAATCACACACAATAAGTGTGGGGAATTCGTGATCCGTATTTATTAGTGCCAGTATAAGTGCTTTGAGTTCTGCCAACTGAGCCGTGCAGTCTCCTAGAGATTGCGTTTTAGTGCAACTCGGATGGAACTTTACATTGTGCATGCGACCTTTAACAATTGCACACGCTGCGCTGTAAGCTTGCTTGCTTCCTGTGGCTGGTTGAGCAGAACCGTCAGTGTAAATAATGTATTCATACTGATCTAGAGGCAAAATTTCATTTGGTAGAGGATATTCTTGTTCGTATTGCAGGAATGCCTGTGTTTTTAAACTTTGATCAAATCTGTATTCAACATCCGTTGCAGTAAGAGAATTAGCCCACTGTATCCATCTCGGATGTAAGGCTTTCGCATTTGGAACGCTAGCTTTTGTAACAGCTTCTAAAGCTGGTACTGGGGTCACGACAATTATGCGTTTTCCCTGAGCCAGAGCTCTTTCTCTTGCTACAGCGGTCTGCACTGCTGTCAGAATTTTTTCTGTTGAAGTGAAACGCATCTCTGCGTTTGTGTACAGGTGTGATTTGTATGCGATTGGTACTGTTTCACCTTCATTAAAAGTTAAATAAGTGTACCCGCATTGACCTGCTATTACTCGGATCACTAAGTTCTGTGCGTTTACGCGTGTCTGTAAATGTTTAGAAGCTATCATGTCTTCCTGTAGGGAACACAGGATATTTGTATGTTCCTGTGTCCATTGTTGGACTGAAAAATCAGGTTTTATTAAGTCGTAGAAAGGTTTTACTCTTTCTGCGTAATCCAAAATGTATGTTCGACCAAAATTTAGGAATCCCAGAATTGATTGTAAATTCTTTAATGATTTTGGAGGCTGGAGCAGCGCACACTTTTCTAAAAAGTTAGCTCCTAGGCTTTTCCCTCACTTGACAGCTCGTATCCTAAAAATAGGACACTGAGGTGGGCAATTTTTGATTTTTAAAATTAAATTTGTAGCCCTCAGAGGCGAATCCCAAAATGATGGTGCTCACCCTGGTCAAGTGCCTCTTTAAGTCATCGTCCGTCAGATAAATATCATCCACATAGGACAATGCTTCTTCATCCAAATTTTGGAGTAACTCTGTTACTCTTGCTGAAAATACCCCTGGGCTGTTTTTATACCCTTGGGCTAGGCGACAAAATTGTCGCTGGGACCCTAACGCACTGAAGGCGGTCAGATACCTGCTTTCAGGCGCTATATTTTGGCAGAAAAATCCATTTGAGATATCAAGTGTTTTGTATTTCTTACGCACAATGTTATTCATTAATGCGGCACTGTGTGCATTTTGAACGGCAAATGTCTTCGTGCAAGTGTTTAAATGTCTGTAATCCAAAACTAAACGATATGTGTTGTCAGGTTTCATTACGGGAAACAAAGGATTGTTCATAGGTGAAGTGCAATTCTCTATCACCCCCTGGTATTCTAGTTGGTCTAGAATCTCCCCGACTTGTTTTTTAGCTTCCTGCTTTATAGGGTATTGCCTTTGAGCATTTGGGGAAACTTTTAACGGGATCACATGGTGGGTTGACTCCTCATCCCAACCAACATGATTTTTATACAATGCTGGAGCTAGGGAAACCACCCACTCCTGCGCATATGCATGTTTTAGGTGAATGGCAACGAGGTCGGAAAAGGCTGGAAAAATTACAGTTTCTCCCCTAGGGCACTCCATGACGAATGCTGGCAGCCAGTCTTGTTCTGCTAATAGAATGTCATAACCAGATGACAGATTTTTCCAAAAGAGACCTTTCATTTTTCTGGGCTTGTCCCCCTCCATCCGGAGTGTTATCTCATGTAACTTATGTGGGACACTTACCCGAGTGTCAGGTGCTTCCACCGTGATATACTCACTCAACTCCGCTGTCACCAGAAATTCCTTCAGGTTCTGGCGAGCTATCGTTACTTCTGCCGCGCTGTCTAGCATCGTCAGAGCCCATTCCCCGTTCAGAAGCTGTGTCCTCAGAATTCTGGGCATGTCTGATCTTGAGACCTGCTACCTTCTTTTTGAACTGAGGATTTGATTTTTGTTTATCCTCTTTTTTAGGTGCGTAGTCCGCAGCGCGTTGCGTGTCTCTGGACTTTGTACGCTCCTCTTGTCTGTGTTCTGACCGTCCTTCCCTCTCGGAGTTTCTTGACGAACTCTGAAAGGAACGAGAGGAACGAGTATCAGTATCCTGATACCTGTCAGGTTTTTTAATATTATCCCTATTCCTGAGGGTATACCTCCTTTCAGAGGGCTCCTGTTGAGGAGCCTTACCCCTGGATTGAGATCTGGTGTCTTTAGACTTTTGTTGTTTTTTATTTTCCCACTTCTTTTTAGAAGAAGTAGGTGTCTGCTTTGCAGTGTCCTTTTCAGGACTGCCCACCAGTTGTGGTTTTAATGCTTTCCCACCTAGACTGTCTCTGCCTAGTTCTGCATATGCATTTTCAATTATTTTGGGTAGTTCGTGTTGTTGATCCTCTGGACCGAACTCCCTCAGGCGTTGGCAGATCACCACTGAAGCTGCTTCCCCCTTAATATTAGCTAGTATTATGGCTGATACCTGGTCAAAGTTATTTAGTAACTTCATCCCCAAGTTAAGGGCAGGCTCTGCTCCGTACTCATTTTGTATCGGTCTCAATACGTCAGGTACTACTGCTAAGGACGGGATACCATGTGTTCTGGTATTCATGGCAGCAAAGACTAAACCCCAAGAAGTGCAGTCCTCTACTTGTGGTGCGAGACCCATGGGCAAGCAGATTGTTAGAATTGTGTTTTTCATAGGTGGTAGTATTCGGAAATACTGCCTCAAGCAGAGTTATTTTCTGAGCTATCCAGAATGGTATTTGTTCGCGTTTTGCTGGCATTTTGCCCATTACCACGTGTAATGTTTGTGGAGTCATTTTATTAACTGTACTCTGGACTGGAGTATCTTGTGCTGCAGCTGGTGCAGGCTGAACTGTTAAAGTCCTCATCACAAATTGTGTGAGGTTTCTGTAGATTTTAATTAAATCTCTGTGTTGTACGAGTAAGTCTGGCTGTGGCATTGTGCCAATGTCAGGATGCGGTGTGTATGCCGCTAATATGGGCCATGTGGCTCCTGCTCCTCCGAGCGGGCCTAATCTTGCTCTTCCTCGTACGTGGGGTAGGGCGCCTTTAAACCAGTAATTATGCTCCTGGTAAGTGAGCGGAACCTCTAACTCCTCAAAAGGAGTATAGTCCGCTGGTGTTTCATCTTCTAGGTAGTAGTGAAATACATCTGTAACTGGATTCGCTGCTGGGAATGTAACCAATGAATAGAACACCTCTGTTTTATTGGATTCGTGTGCCTCGATCACGAAAATTACTTTACCACCCCTGGCTCTTAAGCCATGTTCTAGAAGTTTTATGGTGACTGCCCTTCTGAAATTTGGTGCAATTTGTATTGAATCTTCAGGGTCTTCTTCTCCTAAACCGAAGAGGTCTGTTTCAACTCTCCTTGTTTCTTCTGCTTTTTCAACCATTTTTAAGTGGCTGATGGGTGTTTAAGGAAATTTTAAGATAAGGTGTAAATGCACAATTGTAGGAACTATATGTCCTTCAAGCTTGAATAACCAACAGCCAATAAATAGTATTCTCGTACTACTCAGCTGTGGCGGATTTTGTGCCCACCCACTCCAGACGTCTCTGGGGTTTTTGTGAGTAGGTTCTCTGAGAATAGCACGACTGAACTACTCAGATTCTACTGTTAAATAAGTACCAAACCAACGTTGGTGGCGCCATGTCATGTAGTTCCTATAGTACCCATGCAGGACCTGCGCGTTTGTGTAACATAAGCTGCGGGCTTGGTGGCAGACTGACTCTGTCCACCCTCACCGCGTATGTTAGATTGTTTTGCATTAGCTAGCTCACAGTGCCACTAGAATCTCTTCTTATCGGGGAGAGATTAGTTTCTGGCAACCTTAGATCATGACAGCCCAAATTCCTCAGAATCGTGGAAACAATATACTACCTTTTGCTCAGTCCCTTGTGCTTACTTATTCGGTTTGTCTCAGAGAGTTACACAGAATAAACAGTCTGGGCGTTTCAATAAGTATTTATTGAACAGTTGTTATGCTAGTGTAAAATGTATGTGCTGCGGCAACCAGCAGTCAATAGCAGAGATATATTACCAGCAGTACGATAAAAGCAAAGGGATAGAACAGTTCTACCATATTGCAATAATCATGAATACATACATGAATATAAAAGCATTATGCAAGTGCGCGTACTCCTACGATGCCTAACTAGATGTACCTGAGTGTACCTAGCATATGTGTGTAGGTCTAAAAGCCTAAGAGCCAAGAATCCTTCTAGGATTTAGTCGAACCCCCATACCTGAATAGAGAGAGTGTGGGACCCCGTCCTGGTCTCGAGTTGGACACCCCGTCAGGGCTGTGTCAGACCGCTGTCAGCTGGAGCGACTGCATGCAGGAGCCTCAGCGTCTCTGGTCAGTGTGTCAGCATGGAAGTCTCGGTTCCCTCTCTCTTACCGGGGCAAGATGTGGTGTATTTATACCCTAAAGAGTCTCGGTCCTCAGTATGGTTTGTATTGGTCTGTCGTTAGACATGAGGAAGACGTCAGGGGTGAACTTTGTACATACATATTATGCAGGTAGTGTATTCCTAGAAAGCCATGCATAATTAATGAGTACAGTGTGGGGCTGTGTTTGGGAAACACCCTGCTGTATTCAAAACCACAGGATAGATAACGTTCAGCCCTCAGAGCTCGTTTTGTACTAGCTGGGACCAATGTAGGTGAAAGATCATGCCTATATAAGGAATCATGACTATAATAGGACATGTACAGTTATGACCATAATTGGGCATATGCGGCTATGACCATAATAGGGCAAATAATAGGGCCTCTATGCGGGATATAACAAGGCAAGCTATCTTGAGTCGGATTCTAGCTTCAATGGATAGCCAATTTAGTTGCAGAAGGTCGGGGGAAATGTGATCATATAAAGAGTCATCATATCGCAGCACTGGGTGAAGTGACCCAAGGAGAAGTGCCCAGAGCTCTGCTTACAGAGCTGTCTATACCCGCAGAAGCATGCCACCAAAGCTGCTGAGCGGGCCTCAGAACAACTCCAAAGGTCTTCTGAAGGTTGAAAGCCAAGAACGACGATCGGAATAGTGAAAAATTTCAATGGCAGCAAAGAAAGAAGCCACATCTCCAGTCATTATCAAAGATGACCCTGAGGGGAGATGGTTTTTATGAACAAGATCATCAAACAGCATCGGAGAGAAGCTACCCTCCATGTCAGTGAGTTCTACACAGGTCCACAATACTGCCACCTTCTTGAAACCACCACCACTATTCGATACTGCCAAAAATCTGAATTTAGGCAACAGATGGACTGCTTGGATAGAGACATTTGATGATTTCATTGATGCACTAGACGAAACAGATAAGAAGATTATCAAATACCTTCAAAATCTTGCTAGAGAATGTGTAAAAGAAGCCATAAAGAAAATGCAGCGAGCTGCCGATGTTACATACCATCAGATCAAAGACGCACTCTCTCAAATAATTTAATCCAATGCCAAATGTAGATTACTAAAGGTACATTTTCAGTGAAGAACGACAAACATTTGGTGACCCCATCGTCAAAATTGTTGAGAGACTGAATACGCCCAAACACTAAGTTCAATGTATTTAATAATGAGGACGCAATCTGTCTCCGAATTATTGGTGGATGCCTATCAGATTCATTCAGATGACAAATGCAGAGAGAAACGCTTAGTCTGGAGAGAGTTTTCATTGCAACCAGAGCTGAGAAGCATGCTGATAGGCAAACTGCTGACATGGAGGCCAGAGGTGCCCGGAGGGAGTTGGTTATAAACATAAAAGATGAGCAGAGGCACAAGGCTGAAGTACACACAGTGATATCTCAATGTAAGAAGAAGCTGTGCTTCAGGTGTGGATTTGCATTTCCATACGAAGGTACATGTCCTGCCATTGGACAGATATACAAAAGCTGTGGAAAGGAGAACCATTTTGCAAAGAGAAGGAAAAAGTAAGCCCATCATGGCACGAACACAAAATGGCCATCCGAACGTTCCAGAAGTGACGTTCGACACACGCTCACAAGGCCAAGCGACAACACCAGCTAAGGCAAATCAACACCAAGCGAAGTCAATAGTCATCTGAATCATTGTCAAAAAGTTATTCAGTATCAATATCAAGTGAAAGCGGAGATGTTTGTGCGATGTCAATGTTTACCTCAGAAAACTGTGCACGTCGGACTGGTCGCTTGTGAAGGAAAGCATCTGCCAAAGAAAGATTGCCATGAAAAAGCACCAAAATCATTCAAACGTTGTCCAAAGATTACACTGAAAATAAATGGTTGTTCAATGCCTTTCATTATTGACAGTGGTGCATCGCTAAACATTATGGCCGAGGACAAATGCAATAAACTGTCTCCATTGCCCCTTCTTATGCCATTGAAAACTAAAATGTACAGGTGGGCTGCATCAATGCCATTAAAAAGTCAAGGTTCTTTCGTAGCGACGATGAAGCACAAGAAAACCAAAGTCCAAGCACCCATTCAGGTGCTTCAAGGTACAACGTCAAGTGCATGTCTACTCACTTTCAGCACAGTTGCCGATATGGGACTCATATCAGTGAACTACAACATGAATGCGCACCATGAAACTGTAAGTCTGTTTCTTTTGTTGTTTCATGGGTTAGGTAAACTTAATACTATGAAAGTACAATTACACATTAATGAGGTCGTCTGTCCTGTTGCTCAAAGACACAGACGAATTGCATTTCATTTACAGAAAGCTGTTGAAAAAGAACTTGAATCATTACTCAAGCACGATATCATTGAGCGTTTTATTGGTCCAACGCATGGTATTCTCCCATAGTGGTAGCACCCAAATAGGACAGTAAAGGAGCTGTATGCATCTGAGTTGACATGCGTCAAGCGAATAAGGCAACTGAAAGAGAACAACACTCAGGTCTGCACATTGCGGACATGATAACACAATTAAATGGTGCAAAGGTCTTCTCTCGCCTTGATTTGAATAAAGGATATTATCAGTTGGAACTTGAAGAGAACTGTAGGTACATTACAACCTTTTCTACACATATTGGTCTGTTCCGATACAAAAGACTGAGTTTTGGTGTGTCATCAGCTGCAGAGCTGTTTCAAGATGTCATTCGACGTATCATACAGCCTGTCATAAATAGTTTCAATTATAGTGGATACATATTGGTTTTCAAAGCAACCCAGAAGGAGCACAATAAAATATCTCAGTAAGTGTGTTGTTTAATTGCTGATGTAGGGTTAACTTTGAATGCTGAGAAATGTGAATTCCATAAGAACAAGTTGAATTATTTGGCCATATCTTTTCTGATGGGGTATAACACCCGATCCAGCTAAAGTGCAAGCGTTGCCAACTGCCCCTACAAGATGTTTCCATGTTACGTTCATTCCTTGGCATGGCTAGCTACTGTTCTAGACAAATACGAGACTTTGTCACTGTAACTGCTTCGTTGAGAGACCTGAGGAAAAAGAATGTTCCATTTTGTTGGTCACATAAATGCAAGCAAAGCTTTAAGAGAATCAAACAAGTTATCAAGAACACTACTGAAAAGGTATACTTTGATCCAAACCTTCATACAGAGGTTGTTGTTGATGCTAGCCCAGTCGGGTTAGGCACAATCCTTGCACAGCACAGCAGACACCCAAAAGGTAGACGGCATATTGTGGCATATGACAGCAGAAGTTTGTCCCAAACAGAACGCAACTCTTCACAACCTGAAAAAGAAAGTTTAGCAGTGGTGTGGGCTTATGAACACTTCCACGTATTCCTATATGGAAAGCCTTTTACGCTTGTGACAGATCATCAAGTATTATTGACAATCTTTAGCAATCCAAAGGCCAAGATGCCTCCTCACATTGAACACTGGGGTCTACGATTACAAGAATACAATTGCACCATTATGCACCATTCAGGGAAAGATCGAAACCCTGCAGACTACTTCTTAAGAGTGCCTATACAAGGTCATGGTACCCCTTCCAAGATGGTTGAGGCCTACATAAATTTCATTATGAAATGAAACACACCAGTTGCTATTTCGATAGAACAAATTGTCACTGCCACGAGCCAAGATAGACAAATGTAAAGTTTAAAGACATTATCACACATCAGTCTTGGGACCAGCATACTCGACCTCTTGCCAGTAACAGTGAATACCAGAAGTTAAAAAATGTTAAGGATGAACTGTCAGTTACTCAGGAAGGCATCATCCAGGGAGGTTCGAGGATTGTCATTCTGGAAAGCTTACGCCAAAAGATAATTGAAGTGGCCCATCAAGGACATTGTGGCATAGTAGACACAAAACTAGCTTTCCGAGACAGAGTTTGGTTTCCTCATCTCAATGAGAGAGTTGAAGAACTGCCACCTATGCAACTGACTATCATTGAAAACTACTCAAAACACCTTCAACATGTCAGAGTTGCCGAAGCACGCATGGGGAAGAATTGCCGTTGACTTCTTTGGTCCTCTTGACAATGGACATCACCTGGTGGCGATTGACGAACACTCCCATTTTGCATTGGTAGGAGATCTTTCTTCTACCACTCAAGAGTCAGAGAGATTAGACGGCATCTTTGCAACATGGTGTGTTCCTGGATTTTAAAATCTGGCAATGGCCCATCTTTCAACAGTCAAGAGTTTAGAGACTTTCTTGATCATCTTAATGTGAAGCATCTGAAAAGCACAACTCTGTGACCCAATGGCCTTGTCAAATGTTTGGTGAGTACATTAAAGAAAGCTGTCCAGCTTGCTATGTTGAGAAAGCTCGACCTTAAAACTGTGTTAAATTCTACCTTGAGAGCTTACCATTCAACCCCTCACTTGACCACAGGTGAAAGCCGTACAACCTTGATGTTCAGGAGAGCACCAAAGACTTGGTTTGTAAAAGACAAATGAAGGCTTATGCAAACAAGCGATGACAGGCAGAAGACATTGTCTTCAATAGAGGAGACCGAGTGCTTGCTCGTCAGTCGAGAAAACAAAAGTCCGATGCTCCCTTCGATGCTGAGCCATTCCACATCGTAACCACCAAAGGACACACTGTGACTGCCCAATGTCCTGTGAAGTTCAGTACGCAAGACTTCCCATATTTCCAACATGTGGCTCAACGCTCGTCAAGTACTGATGTCAATGTAGAGACTGGTTCTGAAAGGACAAGTGAAAACTCCCTGACTGCTGTTGCTCCTTCGTCGCCCAAAGCAGATCATACACATTTCTACTGCCAGTTCCCGAAGACTCAAATCGGGACGATTAATCAGAGCACCACAAAGTCTCATCTAAGAGCTAAGATTGTGTATATATTTGTAAACAATTCTATTTAACCCCTTCGATGCTCATGACGGAGCGGTTCCGTCATGAGCATCGGTTGGGCTGTGCTTATGACGGAACCGCTCCGTCATGAGCACAGCCCCTGGGGGAAGCGCTGGCGCTGCCCCCCTGGGGCATCGATCTTGCCCCCACAGAGGGGGATGGCAGTGGAAGAGTTTCCGCTGCCACCCCCGGCCCCCCCCCACGCTTCCCCATGACATCAGCGCGCGCCGACGTCATCAGGAAGCGCTGGACGCGCTGGAAATCATTTCTTTCCAGCGCGTCCAGAGGGAGGGTGAGTGTTTGTTGGTGCGGTGGGGCAGGGGGCCCAAATCTGGATGCCTTGAGGCATCGGGGAGAGGAAACTGTGTTTCCTCTCCCCTGATGTCTCAATGCAGGGCATTCCTGGTGCACGATCGCGCACAGCGTCGCGATCGTGCACCAGGAATGTCCCACTAGACACCAGGGATTCCTTTTTTTTCTATAAAGGAAGCGACCCCTTGGGCAAGGGTCGCTTCCTAAGGGGGCAAATAAATTAAAGACTTTTCTGCCCCCCCTGGGGACAGATCGGCCGATTTTTGGCCGTTTGTGGACCCGGGGGGGCAGAAAAGCCCACTAGAGCCAGGGATCTTTTTTTAAATAAATTGGAAGCGACCCCTTGGGCAAGGGTCGCTTCCTGGGAGCCAATTAATTTATAAGTATATTCTGCCCCCTTTGGGGGCAGATCGGTTTTTTTATTTGGCCTTTCTGCCCCCAGGGGGGGCAGAAAACCCCTCTAGACACCAGGGATTTTGTTTAATTGTAAATGGAAGCGACCCCTTGGGCAAGGGTCGCTTCCAGGGGCTAAATTTTAAAAAAAGTATATTCTGCCCCCCTGGGGACAGATAGCCTGATTTTTGGGCGTTTCTGGACCCAGGGGGCAGAAAAGCCCACTAGAGGCAGGGAATTTGTTTTTAAAAATTGGAAGCGACCCCTTGGGCAAGGGTTGCTTCCAGGGCCATATTTAAAAAAATTATATTCTACCCCCTGGGGGCAGATCGGTTTGTGTATTTGGCCAGGGGGGGGGGCATAAAACCCCATTAGACACCAGGGAGAGTTTTAAATGGAAGCGACCCCTTGGCCAAGGGTCGCTTCCTTATGGGCCTAAATAATTTTTAAGACTTTTCTGTCCCCCCTGGGGACAGATCACCTGCATTTTATGGCATTTCTGGCCCGGGGGTGGGGGGCAGAATAGCCCACTAGAGCCAGGTATCTAAAAATAAATAAATTGGCCGCTTCCAGGGGACATATATTTTTTATGTGTATTTGGCCTTTCTGCTCCCATTTGGGTAGTGACATAGCATGTTATAATGTTGTTTTATTTCTTGTGAATTGCAATTGTAATGCTTTATTTCTCCTTTTTGTTAGGTCAAGGCTTTTGCTCTTTAGACTGTTCCAGGTTGCGGTTTCGTTACTGTTTGCTTAGTTGCATGGGTTTGGTAAGAGACTTTTTTTGTACAATGTAAATGAGTTTTATTTCTCTGCATGAATGTGTTTTTTGCGAATGCTGTAATAATAGCAGTATGTTTGGCTTCTGTTTTTTGAGTGTCAAAAACTTTTTGCATTTGTGCTCGATGTGTATTTTGTTGTATTGTGAGTAATTGGTTTTGTTTTTTTCTTTCTAGTGGGATATCGTTGGTTTTTGCTGTGTCTCTGCAGAGTAGGTGCTGGTGAGTGTAGCTGGCTCTTGTAAGTGAATCGTATAGTTTTTGAGTATATAGATCTTTGTGATAAAGGCACACATTTTTTACTTACTTGCTTTGCACAGTGTTGGTTGTTGTTGACTTGTTTGTGCAGTCTCCTTTCTTAGTAAGGATAATGGCTAGCCGCAGGATTACTGCTCAGCAGGTTGTTGGTATGCTTTTTGAGTCTTCCTCTGACCATGGTTCAGAGACTGACTCTGCATCTGAGGCAGAGGAGGCAGGGGACGATTCAGGCAGTGAGTTTTCTCTCCACATGGAATCATCGGATGATGAAGCTACTCTCAGTGCGGATGAAGTGCCTGTGTTAGAGGAGGACATTGATGTGCAGATAGTGCGGCAAGAGGCATCTGGGCTGCAGCCTGGGGCTGCAAGACTTCCTGTTGGTGTAGTGCGGCAAGAGGCATCTGGGCTGCAGCCTGGGGCTGCAAGGCTTCCTGTTGGTGTAGTGCGGCAAGAGGCATCTGGGCTGCAAGGCTTCCCGTTGGTGTAGTGCGGCAAGAGGCATCTGGGCTGCAGCCTGGGGCTGCAAGGCTTCCCGTTGAAAGTGCTGACCTCTGGGTTGCCCCAGGCATGGTGCAGCCGGCATTGCCAGACTTTACTGGTGTTCCAGGGTGTAGAGTGAATACTGAAAACATTTTGCCGATAAATTTTTTTCAGTTGTTTATGGACGATGTGTTTTTGGCAGAGATTGTTGAGCAGACTAATTTGTATGCCGAACAGTTTTTGAGGGACAACAGTGCCAGCCTTAAGCCCCACTCTAGAGCTACCCGGTGGACTCCCACAAATTTGGAAGAGATGAAGAAGTTCTTGGGTTTAACTTTTTTGATGGGCTTGCTAAGGAAGCCATCAATGTCTTCATATTGGTCTACTAGTCCCTTGATGGCAACGGCTATATTTCCGTCAGTCATGAGTCGTGATAGGTATTTACTTCTGCTTCGGATGATGCATTTTGTCGATAATGGTTTAGCGTTGCCTCGAGATCACCCTGAATGTGACCGTCTTTTTAAGATTCGGCCTGTCATTGATCACTTTGTTGATCGATTTTCTGAGATCTATGCTCCTGGGAAGGAAATTGCAGTGGATGAGTCTTTGGTGTTGTTCACGGCCCGCTTGGTTTTTAGGCAATACATTCCTAGTAATTCCTATGGAATTAAGCTGTATATGCTGTGTGACAGTAGGACTGGATATGTCTCTAATTTCAGGGTGTACACCGGTAAGGAATCCAGGATTAACCCCCCTGGTTGTCCGTCCACTTTTGGAGTGACTGAGAAAATTGTGTGGGAACTTGGTAGAGGATTTTTTAACAAAGGCCACCATTTATATGTAGATAACTTCTACACTGGTGTGCGGTTGTTCAGGGAATTGGCCAAAGTGGACACTGTTGCTTGTGGCACAATCCGCTCTAACCGTAAAGGTTTCCCAAAAGAACTTGTTTGCCAAAAGCTTGTGCGGGGACAGTGCAGTGCGTTGCGTTGCGAGGAGCTTCTAGCTGTGAAGTTTTCAGACAGGAGAGATGTCTACATGCTGACTACCATCCATGATGAAAGCACTGCATCTGTGACTGTTTGGGGTCACATTGCTGAAGTGCGCAAACCTGTGTGCATTTTAGACTATAATAGGCACATAGGTGGTGTTGACAGAGTAGATCAGAGGTTGGAACCTTACGCTGCTCTTCGTAAGGCTTACATTTGGTATAAGAAGTTGTCTATCCATCTTTTCCACTTGGCAACCTTTAATGCTTTTGTTGTGTTCCAGGATTCTTGTCCTGAGTCAAAGATGACTTTTGTTAAGTTTCAGGAGTCTGTAATAGGCAGCCTTGTTTTAGTGGAATAGGCAAGTGTTCCTAGAGTTGGAGTGGTGGAGGATGTTGCTAGATTGAAAGATCGCCACTTTCCTGATCACATTCCTCCCACACACTCAAAAGACTTTCCCAGTAGGAGATGTAGAGTCTGTTGGCGAAGAGGTATGCGGAAGGAGACTCGTATGTACTGCCCCGAGTGTCCTTCTAACCATGGGCTGTGTGTGCCTGCTTGTTTTAGAATGTACCACACGCAAAATAATTTTTGGGAGCATCCATGAGTGGTAAAGTGAACTGCCTGGCCCTCTATTGTTTAATATTTTTTGTTCAGTTTCAAGGTTGGCATTTGTGTAGTGTAATTAGTTTCAGATTTTCTGTTAGTAGATTTGTATTTATTTGCAATTTGTTTGTGTTTTCTTATTTATATAAAAAAAATCCTAAATGTGATGGCGGTGTGCGTGGAGTGGCGCTTGTGTGGCGGTGTGCGTGGTCTGGCGTTTGGCTGGCGGTGTGTTTGGATTGGCGCTTGGCTGGTGGTGTGTTTGGATTGGCGCTTGGCTGGTGGTGTGCGTGGACTGGCGCTTGGCTGGCGGTGTGCGTGGACTGGCGCTTGGCTGGCGGTGTGCGTGGACTGGCGCTTGGCTGGCGGTGTGCGTGGACTGGCGCTTGGCTGGCGGTGTGTGTGGACTGGCGCTTGGCTGGCGGTGTGCGTGGACTGGTGCTCGGCTGGCGGTGTACGTAGACTGGCGCTTGGCTGGCGGTATGTGAGTAGTGACTAGCTGCTGGTCACTACACACACTGCTAGCCAAACGCCACTCAACGCAATCCGTGAGCTGGTGTGGTTGCTGTGTCAGGAATGTGGGCATGTGAAAGTGATGGGCCCTTGAATGGCGCTGTCTGCTGGTGTGAGTGTTGTAATGTGCTGGGCCCGCGGCTGGCATTGTGAATGGTTTTGTATGTGTCACACGTATGAAAGGTGCATGAATGGCCTGTAAAGAGGTTGGTGCCTTGTCGTGGCTTTACAGCTCACGAGCTGTGAGTCAATGGTTCAGTTTCTCGTCCTTTCAATTAACAGTGCATTTCATTTTTGTGAAATCTCTGGTTAATACAACTGTATATACTGAACCATCACTCACCCTCGTGCCAAATCCAACCAGTATGTATGTGTGCGTGAGGAATAGGTGGTTGTGCATAAAAATGTCTTTTCTGTTTTTGTCAAGCAGGGTGTACCTTGTCCTTTTTGGTGAATGTTGTAATGTGTTGGTTTTGTGCCTGGTGGTGTGAATGGTCTTGGGTGTATCATGTATGAAAGGTGTGTGAATGGCCTGTAAAGCGGTTGGTGCCTTGAAGTGGCTTTACAGCTCACGAGCTGCGAGTCACTGGTTCAGGTTTTTGTCCTTTCAATTATTGACAGTGCATTTCATTTTTGTGAAATCTCTTGTTAATAAAATTTTATATACTGAACCATCACTCGCCCTCGTGCCAAATCCAACCAGTATGTGTGTGTGCGCTTGAAGAATAGATGGCTCTGCAGTAACCTTTGTCTGTTTTGTCTCTCTGCCAAGCTGTACATTTCATCTAAGAATAACCTAACAACTGTAGTTTTTGTCGTAAACTAAACATCCATGGGAGTGCATGCTGATGTCTCTCTTGTGGATTCCAACAAGTTATCTTACCCACAATGTCCTGCAAACCTCAAAATGTGACTGCAACATTTTCCTTGCATTATTGTGTCCAAATTTTCACACTGCAGAAAGTAACAACAAATGTCCAACCCCCCAGCATTTCTCCAAGTATCCCAATAGAAATGGTACCTCACTTGTATGGGTGGGCCAAGTACCCGCTGCAGGGAAGGGCCCAAAACCTATTGATGCGACATTAAAATTACCTATCACAAACCAACCTGGTTTTGCAAGTGAGGTACCATTTTTATCAGGAGACCTGGGGGAACGCTGGGTGGGAGGAAATTTGTGGATCCACGCAGATTCCAGAACTTTCCACCACACATATGTGTGAAAAAAGTGAACTTTTCGGTAAAATTTGAGGTTTGCAGGGGATTCTGGGTAGGAGAATGATGGGGGACCCACGCAAGCCATACCTCGCTGGACTCTCCCGGGTGTCTAGTTTCCAGAAATGTGTGGGTTAGGTAGGTTTCCCTAGACGGCTGCCGAGCCCCGGGCCAAAAACTCATGGGACCCCCCATGCGAAACCAGGTTGGTTTGTGATAGGTAATTTTGATGTTGCTTCAATAGGTTTTGGGCCCTTGCCTGTTGCGGGTCCTTGACCCACCCACGCAAGTGAGGTACCATTTTTATCGGGAAACCTGGGGGATCGCGGGGCGGGTGGAAATTTGTGGATCCACGCAGATTACAGAACTTTCCACCTCAGAAATGTGGGGAAAATGTGATTTTTTTAGACACTTTTTTAGGTTTGCAAGGGATTCTGGATAACAGAACCTGGTGGGAGGCAGTCAAGTCACCCCATCCTGGATTCCCCTGGGTGTCTAGTTTTCAAAAATGTATAGGTTTGCTAGGTTTCCCTAGGTGCCAGCAGAGTTAGGGTTCAAAAACTACAGTTAGGCACTTTGCCAAAAAAGGGTCATTTTTTCACCGCGAAATTGAGGTGTGTCCACGTTGCGTTTTGCGCCGTTTCCTGTTGCGGGCACTAGGCCGACCCACACAAGTGAGGTACCATTTTTCTCGGAAGACTTTGGGGATCGCGGGGCGGGTGGAAATTTGTGGATCCACGCAGATTACAGAACTTTCCACCACAGAAATGTGGGGAAAATGTGATTTTTGGACACTTTTTTAGGTTTGCAAGGGATTCTGGGTAACAGAACCTGGTGGGAGGCAGTCAAGTCACCCCATCCTGGATTCCCCTGGGTGTCTAGTTTTCAAAAATGTATAGGTTTGCTAGGTTTCCCTAGGTGCCGGCAGAGCTAGGGTTCAAAAACTACAGCTAGGCACTTTGTCAAAAAAGGGTCATTTTTCACTGTGAAATCGGGGTGTGTCCACGTTGCGTTTTGCGCCGTTTCCTGTCACGGGCACTAGGCCTACCCACACAAGTGAGGTACCATTTTTCTCGGAAGACTTAGGGTAATTCAGATTTGTAAAGCAACTGTTATTACCTATTGACTTTCGATGCATTCTGCCTTCCAAATGAAAAACATTGTGTAAAAAAGAAGTCATTTTAAAAAATAACCGATAATTCTCATGCTAGTATGAGTATTCCCAATTTCGGAAATGTGCAAATATCTACTGTTTCTAAACTCTATATTTTGTTCCCATTTCAGAAATGCATAGGTGTCTTTCATACCGATTTTTCCATGTATACATTTTCCCACAATAATTGCTATATACCCGGTACATAATAAAAAACCATTGCAAGACGCTGCTCAGTTATTGGCTCTGGGTTCGTCGGGTTCTTGGTGAACCTACAAGTCCTATATATCCCCACAACCAGTAAGGTCCAGCGGATTTAACGGTATATTGCTTTCAAAGAGCTGTCATAATTAGAAGAAGTTACAGGTGAAAACGTTGACACAAAAGGCTGTTTTTTTCAACTAATTTTCAATTTTTCCTATATTTAACTGTTACTTTCCATAAAGAAACCTTGATGGATCTACACAAATGACCCCTTGCTGAATTCAGAATTTTGTCTACTTTTCTAAAATGTATAGCTTTCCAGGATCCATTATTGCTTTCATACCCATTTCTACCATTAACTGGAAGGAGGTTAAAAGCACAAAAAATAGCAAAAATAGGCTATGTTTCAGAAAAATGCCAAAACTGTGTAAAAATATTGGTTTTCTGACAAAAGTCTGTCATTCCCTAACAGCTGGGAAAATGGTGATTTCAGCCCCACAAACCCTTTTTGATACCATTTGCAGGGAAAAACCCAGACGCTTTCATTTGCAGCCCTTTTTTCGCATTTTTCCCCAAAAACCCAAAATTTAGCTGTATTTTGGTTAATTTCTGGGACCCCTCCAGGGGAATCCACAAACCCTAGGTACCTTTAGAATACCCATGATGTTGGAAGAAAAGGACGCAAATTTGGCGTGGATACCTTATGTGGTTAAAAAGTTACAGGGGCCTAAGCGCGCACTACCCCAAATAGCCAAAAAATGGCTTAGCACAGGGGGGGAAAAGGCCTAGCAGCGAAGGGGTTAACAGAGGCGGAGATGTAGTGTTGTGTGAGTTAGCAATGACAGAACTCTTTTGGCTCATGATTGACTCCGTAGGACTGTGAAGTAAGTGTCAAAGCATAGTCAAGTGAATGCAGGTTTAGAATGTTGAGTTTACGGTTACACGCAGACGAATAAAGACTTATAATACCAAGCTCCATGTGTGGTGTAGTAATTGGCGGGTACCCAGGCTGGGGAAGACACTATAACATTGATTCCGCAACAGTCTTTTGGAAGCACAAATGATCCTCAACCAACAACACTGCTTTAGCTATCATGACCCCAGTGTACAACATGAGCCCTCCAGTACAAGGGTGGGACTTGCATTATTGGTCCCAGTGTGGGAAATCTGCTCTGTTCATGCCCTGCTACCTGAGTGAGACTTGAAACCTGCATCCTAGTTCCCATTCTCCGTGTGTCCTATTTCCAAGGTGCCAATATTTTAAGTGGGATGAAAAAAGTGGGGGGGTTTCTAAAAAGAACTTGTCTTAAGAAACAAAACTAGGAATCCTTGCCAGGAGGCATAGCCTATATAATTAAGGGCATGGTTTAAATCGTTAACTAAAATTCCATGCTTCCCATAGATCCTAACCAGTGTTTGGGTGCCTCTCTGTAAGCTTTCTGTATTGCATCCAGACATCTCACACAGTAATAAACATGCACCTAAAAAGAAGGCAACCCTATTGAATTTGCCAATGCTTGTTAACAGTATCAGACAAAGTACTGATTTGGGGGGGGACGAATTAGAATTGAATACCTTTCAATTCTAGGAAAAATATTGGACCATAAATTCAATATTTTTAAGGTTTGTAGAAGGGGTAGTAGTGTTCAGATAGTCTCAATCACTCGTCATTCACTTCATACCACTTTCCTCTGCAGTCTCTCTTGTACACTAATGCCTTTTTTCTGCACACATCCTTCTGAAATCTTCAATCTCCATATCTCATCTCTTTCTTCATTCTCTCCTGCATGTAATTCCTTGCATCTCCTTCACTTCACCATATACAGGCAATGCAACCACTCACCTGTAAGCAGTGCATGGTCTTTAACGTTCGTTTCGTTATTAATTCGCCAGCAGTGCACCTGGTACACACACACACACACACACACACGTTCGCATAGAATCACAATTAAAAATGCCACAAGTGCCACAGTGATTTGAAGAGAGGCTAAGAATTGGATAAACATGTATTTTGAACACCATTATGACACACTGACAGGTGTTGTGAGAAACTAGCACTGCCTTCAGCCTCAACTCCAGAGTTCTCAACTGTGGCCCGCCACAAACACTCACCCACAACCTCAAACCATAAAGATGGCTAGAGGCAACTCAAAGCAAGAATAATATGATGCACGAAAAAAAAAAAAACTACAAAAATACATCAAAGAACGCAAGCGTTGCGAAGAAACACTCAGAGCAAATGCCAGCAATATGTTTATTGTAGCTGAAGAGCACCGATGGACACAGTTTCCAGTAGTGTCCTTCCTCCAACTGATCTGTACAACATACCTAAGAATTAAATACAAACATGCCCTTGCCCTGGCCAAGGGGGAGATTGCAACCCAGGAGATGACACCCCCCACGGAATGAGTGGTCCTTCGTGTGCAGGATAATCTGGGGGTTGTTGTCCCCACGCTGGCATATGCCTCCCTCTGCCTGACCCAAACATGGCAGCCTGATCCCATCACAGACTTATCAAGATCACGAGTCGACGTGCTGCAGCCCCTCTGCCTCCGATGGTTGCGGTGCTGTGCCTTCAGAGGCAAGTTGCGGGACCCTGGCGAGCCTATCGGCGTGTCCCTCGCCTTCTGCCTGACTCCTGAGAGACGGCTCAATGGGAATCAACTCTGGACTACCCCGGGGGTGAAAGCTACTGTACCTCACTGCCCCCCCGGCAGCTCACAACATTGTGGTAATCTGAGGAACCAGGGCGGGAAGATTCTGGTTAACGAGCTGCTCCCCTCCCTCACTTCTGGGAACTTCCAGCTTTTAAAATGGCTGCTCCTTCTTTACAAAAACTTAAAGAAAAAAAGGACTACCCAACATTCTCCCAATAGTACCTCCTTTTGGTCCTGATCTGACCACACCTCTCCGGGATCATTTTCACTCGATTTCTGGAATATGCTCACTCCTCTTATTACACTTCTTTGCACTTTCGCCACCCTAGTGCCCCTTCTTCTACGCCCAAACCCATCCGCCCAAACCCATCCCCCCATCACCTCATCCCCCTACCATGGCTCCCATTCGAATTAAATCTGGAGTTAACTGCTTCAAAGTTATTTACCCCCCCAATCTGTCCAAAGTAGCAGCAAAACGATTTAAGCATAACACCATTGAACAATTCCCTGATTCCCTCTTTGTTGACCAATTCCACAATGGGCGTCTAGGGAAGCTAAAAAATGACCTCATTTTCTTCACTCACGACATCCCTGCCTGGTCCACCTGCTTCTTCAATTCCTTCAACGTCTCCTCCTCCTCCTCTATCCCACATGGGCAGCGGCTAAAAATGTCCCCCTCCACCTGTTTTAATGGTTCCCTCACCATTACACTTTATAACAATGGCACTGTCATGATCCAAGCTACTGACTCCTGTCTCTCTCTCTTTGACCACCTCTTCCACTCCCTTCGTCCCACCCTTCCAATTACGATCCCCTTGATTCTTCTTATGCTAGCTCCTCCCCTTTCTCCCCCATGACCCCCTATCGTCCTTCAGGCCGCTCTCCCGGGAGACACAGGGCTATCCCTTGTCCCCCCTTCCCTTGCTCCCTCCTCTTCCACTCTTCCCCCTTTGATCTTCCCCTATCTCATCTGCTTTACCTCCGGCTTCCCTCCCCACCCTGCATCTTGCCAATATTCCAATGCCATCTCCCGCCCCCTAATCACCCTATTCCTACCCATCTCCCCCCTACTTAATCCACCTATCTTACAACCCGGTCCACCGGTCAACTTTCCCTACCCTCCCCCTTTCCTCCTCCCTTCTTCTCCTCATCCCTTTCCGCTCCCCCCCTTCCCACGTATCTTTAATTCTTCTCCTTCACCCTCCATCTCTCTTCTACCTCCCCTTACTCCTCCTATGCTTTGCAACCCTGTCTCCCCTATCGGTAATTCCACCCTCGTCCCTCCCTCTGACCCTACAGTCCCATACTCCCGCCCCCCCCCCCAACTTCCACTTATCCCAATGCCCCCATCTCTGCCTGGTGCCTCTTCCCCTACATACACCTTTCCTAGCATACGGTACCTATCCAGCACCTTCTCCTCTCCTCTCCCCATTCCTCTGGCCTTCCTTTGACCCTCCTCCCTCCCCTCCCTGTACAGCCCAATCTCCTCTCTTCTCCTCTTACCCCTGGCCTTCCTTTGCCCCCCTCCTTCCCCTACTTGTACAGCCCCCTCTCCTCTCTTCCTCCCATATCTCCGGCCTTCCTTTGCCCCCCTCCTTCCCCCTACTTGTACAGCCCCCTCTCCTCTCTTCCTCCCATATCTCCGGCCTTCTTTTGAACCCCCGCCCTCCCCACTCCACCCCCGCCTCCCTCTCTACTCCTCAACTGCCTCCTCCCACTTTTGATCTCTACTCTACCCCTATGCTCAACACCAGTAAAAATATCACTGTAACACCATCCACTCCTCTCTACCACCATCGTCCCTTACTTTCGACCCCTGCACCCCAATACCCCCCCATTTCCCCACCACTCCCTGTCCTCCCTCGCCTACTGCACTCCCTCCCTTAACCACCTCTCCCTGTCCTCCCTCGCCTACTGCACTCCCTCCCTTAACCAACGAGCCTCCCAACACTGCGTGCTCAGCCCTCCTCTCCCTGGAAAATAAACTCGATTCTCTTATCTCTTCCATTTCCCAGCTTGTCTCGTCCATCGCACTTCTTAGTGCTAAGTTATCCCACTTCCCTAACAACCTCCCGAGGAGTTCCCTGCTCCCGCGCTCCAATAAAGCCAACCACAGTCTGTCCTCCGCAGACATCGCCAACTTACTGGCTAGCTACAAGACCACCAACATCAATCCCTCTCCACTTTCCCCTCCCAAGAATCCCACACAATTCTCTATTCAGACCATCTCCTCTGTCAGATCCTTCCAGCCCCCCTCGTCTTCCCTGGCACCCTCATACAAGAATCTTATCCCCATCTCCCTTAATAGCCCAACCTCCCCCATCTCTAAAACAGTTGCGTCAGAGCTGCATTGTTTGCTCCACAACTGCAGATCTGCAATCAAGCACAAACTGGAAATTTCCGACACTATCACCCATCACAATCTTGACTTGCTCTTCCTCACTGAGACCTGGTTCAATGACTCCTCTCATACTTTGTTTGATCTTCTGATACCTACCGACTACTCCATCCTCAGAAACGACAGAACTGACAAAATTGGTGGAGGTGTCGCTATCATTTTCAGAAACTCCCTTCAAATTAAAGTCCTTCCTTCCATCCCCTTCCGTACACTCGAAAGCCTATCCCTAGAACTTCAAGTGTATCAGGGTTCACCCTTCAGGTTCCATGTCATCTACCATTCACCCGGAAACTGCTCTCCCTTCTTGGAGGAACTCACCGACTTCATCAGTGACCAATTGTCTCAAAGTGACAGACAGATCTTCCTGGGTGACTTCAATCTACACTGGGGCTCTTTGGAAGACTCGGCTGCCAACAAGCTTGCCACATTTCTCTCAGCCAATGATCTTTTCCAACACTGTTCGGAAACTACACACTCTAAGGGCTCAATTCTGGACCTGGTCATATCCAAAGCAGACCTGCTCACTATTGCTCCCCCTGTCCATGTAGACTAGTCAGACCACTTCCTCATTCCCTTCCGTTTTCACTTATCGCACGTTATTACACTCGGCCAACCCAAAAGGGCAACTACCTGGTTCCGCAACACCAAAAACATTGATCTTGACACTCTGTGTGACTCTGCGTTGCAATCACTTCCTAGACTAGACCCCAACGTGGATGTCAATGATCTCACCTCCCATTGCCTCTCAGTCCTAGCAGTCGAAATCGATATAGTCGCTTCACTCCAAAGCAAAAAGAAAAGACCCACCCCCTCTGCACCTTGGTTCAATAAAGCTCTCTATAATGAAAGGAAAAACCTTAGAATCTTGGAGAAACAGTGGAGACAATCTTCGTCCACCAACAATCTCTCTCATTTACGTTCGGCAAGATTCAAATACCACAAGCACATATTCCATGAAAAAGCATCACATTTCAGATCCCTCCTCGACTCAGCCAAGAACAGACCCAAAAAACTTTTTGACCTCATCAAAAACCCAAACCATCAAGCCTGAGGATTCTTCAAAGAAAGCAGCAGAATTCGCTTTATTCTTTGATGAAAAGGTAAAATCACTAGTGGATCAGGTCACCCACCCCACCCCCATTGAGGAACGAAAATCCTTAGTCACTTGGCAGAACTTTGCAGCCATCTCGGAAGATGACCTCCTCAAATGCATCCTTGAAACCAAACCCTTCAACCATTCCTCTGACCCCATCCCCAGTGGCATCGCCATTGATTTCTACACCAATACTCTCTCTTACTGGACCAGACTAGTTAACCTCTTCCTTAGCCAAGGCTCCCTCCCTGCTGCCCTCAAAACAGGACAGGTTACCCCTCTTCTAAAAAAAACCTTCCGCAGATGCGAATGACCTCAACAACTTCCGCCCCATCACCAACCTCCCTTTTCTTTCTAAAATCACAGAAAAATGTGTTGCGAAACAACTTTCCCTACACATTATGGACAATAATCTCCTTGACGTGTTCCAGTCGGGTTTCATCCAAAATTGCAGCACTGAAACAGCCCTGCTGCAAGTGATTGATGATGCGCTGCATATACTCGATTCTGGGGAATCGTGCCTTCTGATTCTTCTTGACCTCTCTGCAGCATTTGACACTGTTAATCACAACACCCTCCTCAACATTCTTCAACAGAGAATGGGCGTGGAAGGCACAGTGCTTAAATGGTTTGCCTCATTCCTCTCGGACAGATCACAAATGATCAAGATAGCGAACAGTCTTTCGTCTCCATTGGCGGTAGGTCAAGGCGTCCCTCAAGGTTCTATCCTTGCACCCACTCGGTTTAATCTCTATCTGGAACCCTTGGGGAACCTCCTTAGTAATTCTGGGATCCACTACCATCTCTATGCGGATGACACCCAAATCTACCTCAAGGTGTCTTCCGCACACGATCTTTCACTACTCAACTCTACTCTCAACTGGATGTTAGCTCACCAACTCATTCTCAATCCCACCAAAACTGAATTCCTCCTCCTATCTACCTCTCTCTTCCCTCCTCCGGTTCAATCCTGGTTGGATCAGCTGAATTTACTCAACACTAAACCCGTCATTGTCGACAGCGCTAAATCCCTAGGTGTCATACTTGACAAAAGACTCAACCTAATCTCCCACATCAACTCCATTGCTAAGAACGCACGTTACCAGCTGCGACTTCTGTGGGGGATCCCTCGGTTCTTCCCGGAGAAAGACCTAAAAACATTGGTCCAATCGCTAGTTCTCTCTAGACTGGATTACTGCAATTCTCTCCTGACTGGCGTACCCAAATCTCACCTCTCCCCCTCAAATCCGTCCTCCATTCAGCAGCTCGCTTTATTTCAGGATCCAAACGTAGTGACCACATTACTCCTATCCTGTCTTCTCTTCGATGGCTTCCCATCGAGGCAAGATCCATTTATAAAACTGCCTGCATCACCCATAAAGCCTTGCACACTTCTTCCCCTCGTTACCTGGCGAATAAACTGAAAATGTCTGGAGGCTCGAGACCTTCTCGGAATGCAGCAAAGTTTCTGCTTGAGCCCCCCTCCTTCAAAAAGGAAAGATCGATGGCTCAATCGTTCTCAGGTCATGCGGTGAGAATCTGGAACTCGCTTCCGCCATTGCTCCGTGCCACTACCTCCATCCAGATTTTCAAAGCAGACCTCAAATCTCTTCTCCTTCAAAGACACTTCCAGAACTAATACCCTCATTCTCAGACCCCTCCAGGAAGCTAGTTCATCACTGTAAATTTGTAACATCTTTTGTTCAGTCCCCACCCTTGATTGCTGTGTCTGATATTGTGTTATTGCCTATATGGTTTTTACTCTACCTCTCCTGTTTATTTTTGTAACGTTCTATTTTATACCATTTTTCTCATGTAACGTAACTGGTTCTATTGTACAGCGCTCTGACACCTTCGGGTAAAGTCCGCGCTATATAAAAACGCATTAAATAAAATAAATAAAATTGCACGAGTGCCAGCTAGTCCCAGCATTCCATGCAACTAAGCAACATAACACTCCCCCCTTCCGACCATAAATACAAATAAAAATAAAGTTAAGAGATTATATACAGATATAAGTGACAAAATACATTGCCAAATGTCAATCTTAAGAATACACAGCAGATGCATAACTAAATATTGACAGTGCCAGATTGCAACATAAATATAACTTATTTATTGTTCATAATATAATCTTTCAACCAACCCGGAACCTTCCAGCAGGATTAAGTAAAACATGAAATGTAAACAGGGATTACACCGATGACATGGATTACTGTAACGGTTTTTACAGTCATTGTTCAGAAATCAATCGGTGTTTTTGTCAGTAAAATTAAGGACATGAACCAAGAGACATGCATAGGGCCCCTCAATGTCCATTTTCAATTATTGCCGGGTGTGAACACCGCAAGGAGCCGCCCCACCTAAAGTCCTGCATGGTGGCCCTGTTCTCTTACTCTGCCGTGCTTCCTAGAATGCCTCCGAAAGTACCTTCATAGTATCAGGGGTGTCCCTACCTGACCCCAGCTCCAAAGGGTGGTTCTACGCAAGCCCTGTTTTCACTTAAGTCATATGTAGCCCTGATCGTGCAATGCTGTGGAGCGTACCCCACGGTAGGTACCCTTGCTCCACGCGGTGCTCCATCCATGCTTTACACCCTTAGCTGCTCGTCCACGCCAGCCTTCCAGGAGTGCCCCCACCCCTGCCCCCCTCACCTTTCTGTACGCCTTGTAGACGGTAGCGTAAGTGCCGCTGCCCAGCCGCTCGGTCAGGATGAAGTCGTCCAGCCGCGGAGGCGCCCATCCGGGGGCCGCCATCGGAGCCCCATGCACGGTGCAGGGGTGCACGCGCTATGCCTCAGAGCTGCCCCTCTTCCTGTACTTGTATTGGTTCCCAGCTCTCTGTGTCTCCTTACAGCTGACACATGACGTGCGGCTGGCACTTCCTGGTTCTCTTAAAGAGACCGCTCCTTGCAAGCAGATGATTGATAGCGCACCCCCGTGTGGTGTCCGGCCGAGATTCACTGGAACCTCTGTTGTTTCCAAGCTTCTGTAACGATTACAGAACAAGCACTTGCAGTGCAATAGGTCTCGCATTTGCGAGAGTTCGATCTATTGGCCTTGTGAATGATAATGCTTTTTATTTATGTGTTTAGAAAACCTGCAAGCGGTGGGTAAACGCAGGTTTATAAACACATAAATAAAAGGCATTATCATTTACAATGCCAATAGCTGAAACTCTCGCAAATGCGAGACCTATTGCACTGCAAGTGCTTGTTAGAACTGCCGCTGCTGAGCACCGACAGGACCCGGCCCACTTAAAGCCCTGGTGTAGAGTATAAACGGTGCTCTGGTGAGGCGATGATCACTGAAAGCCTACAGCACCCGTGTATTTAGGGCTGTTTAAATCCCCATATGGCCAGTTCATGGGTGGAGGACGACAGAAAAACAACGAATGAGGGGAACGTAACGCCGAGGAAACTGGGACTAGTACTCGCGAGGAGAGGCTCTCCAGCCGGACGGACGGTACGACAGGGTTAAGTTAAACACAAAGACGGACGAGCCCTACATGGAAATATTCCTATTGCAAACAATATCCTTCAAGCACATTTCGCTCCTAAACGAAACGCAGCTCTCTTTACTATGTTGGCGCGTGACAGCACCCGCTACCACATGCACACATTAACCCGATCTCCTCTCTTCACAGTCCCCCGAGCTCCGCTGCCCCTGTCATCCGTGTGATGGTGCTCATATGGGGGTCCATGGGCGTGCGGCTGGGGGCGTTAGCCGACTGCTAAGATGGCAGGGATAGGGGAGGCCTAACTATGCTGCGGCACACAATGAGTGACACAGGCACTCCTTTGCTCAGTCCGCGCCGTCAGCCACGTGCGCTGACGTCACCGTTTATTTATACCCCCTGGCCCGAGCCCGGCCCAGTGAGTTGCGGGTGCAACAATGTAGTGCAGTGACCGGGTGGCTCACTACATCCCATCTATCCCACGGAACATGTGAGGGTACCAACCACATTAACATAACAGTTTATAACAGTTCATTGCAGGGAGCGTCCATCTTCCCACCGCTCACTCTCCCTGTGTTCTTCAGCACAGGAAATCTCGCAGTCGAGTACTGGGTTTGGGGTTACCCCTCAGTCCGTAGTGCTGACTGCCTCGGTAGCTCCCAGATGCTTCTTCCCCCGGATCGGCGGGCACAGTGTTATCCGCCGCCTGTCCCCCAAGGCTCTCCTATCGTTCCTCCACCAGGTTGTCTCCAACTCCAGTGTTCTCTTCCGGCGGGGACTCGTCCCCTTCACTCCACCCAGCGGGCTCGGATTCCGTCGCTTGCTCCTCCTGTTCGCGGGCTTTTTTGAACCACGATACGTTGCGTGCTATCTGCTGGGCGCCCCTTCTCGCCGTGATCATGGATCTGATAGAGCGCCATGTTCTCGAGAAATTTGTAGGGGTGCATCATAACCACCGTTAGTCCGCACCCGCATATATCCAGAGATATATATTTATGAATGGCCAGTAAAATGTAGTTCTAAACCGCATTTATTAGAGTGAATAGAAGAGTAATTGTGCTATTATAATCATGTAAATGTAATGCTTAACTGAAACGCGTTTAAAATGATGCATAAATGAATTAGCTCATGTGCAATCGAGATGCAATAGTTAAACGTGTATCATATTAAGTTGCACGTGTAGTTCACTTTTTCGCATATGAAATGTATGAACCAATGCTTAGAGAAGTAATTAAAATTGTGTGTTTAAATTGTGTAAAGGCCTGACTGCATATACGTCAAAGAAAGGCCTGTTCGTTCTTATGTTAGCTTATTTTGTAGGCCGAGAAGGTGTTCTCTTGGGAAGGCTCTCTGGGCACGGTTGGTAGATTCGTACAGAGGAAAGTTTGTTGAATGTATTTTCTGTTGCAGGTGCAAGGACACATGCCTCGTTAGTGAAAGGCTGGCTCTTTGTTTTAGGAGTTAGGATGGTGGGAGACATTGAGATGGGAGTATATTGGAATGTAGGGATGATACTTTCAGCGGAGAAGGTGCCTGGGACCCAAGGTCACTGTAACCGTCCTGGATGAAGTAAGAGTTTCGATGGAAAAGTACGAGAAGGAAGACCTGGCCGGAGAGGTGTGACAAGGGCGTGTCCTATTGTATGCGGATTTTGTATTAGGGAAAGTGCCCCGAGGGAGGCGAGTAGATTGGAGGTAGAGGAGACCTGAGAGAAGGGCGAAAGAGAGAGATCTAGTTAGGAAGGAGCATCTTAGAACGAGCTCAAAATGCTAAGTGAGTGCACTTCTTAGGAAGTCTTCACAGCTGACAACTTTCCTTTCTACTCTTGCCTGGGAAAACTTGTTAAGTAGGGATGTCACCTTAGTGGTAGAGTAGGGCCAGATTAATGTTTTTCTCTTTATTAGGTAAATGAAGAATAATATAGAGATTGGAGCCGTCATTGCTAGTTTAATGCTTCTGGAACTAACGATTCTTCTTATCCTGAGTCGGATGAGACTCCTGCGTAGGATGATGTTTGTATTAGTGCCCATCTATTTCTTTAACCTCGTGTTGAGGTGCTTGTATGTGCAGTTATTCTTGGCTTTGTAATAAACCCCTAAAAATTTGAATTCGGAGTCAGTGATCTTTGAAGGCAAGCTGGATTCTAAATTGTTACATAACAGGATTGGATTTTCTTCCCTTCACACTATTCAGCAGGTAAAAAGATTCTGGCGACCTGAGGATTCTTAGTGGTGGTAAGATAAGATAAGAATCCCGCTTTATCAGTTGGTAGCAGAGTAGGATGGTTTCCTCTGATAGTAAGGGGAGATCTAGATTAGGATAAGAGATTACTTGCCCCATAGAGCCCGAGTGATGGTGATTCAGTGGATTGTAAGAGGAGGACGACGGCGGTCGTTGAAAACTGACGAAGAATGACGGTGCGGCGGAAGTAGCAGTTCATGGTAGCGTGAGTATGAACAGGGTGATGCTTGTTAGATTGCGGTGTTGATTTGATTGTGTGATGTCTTGCGGAGTTGGAATGAGAGTCGTGTGATTGAGGATCGGACCGTGAGCGCGCGCGGGGCCGAGAGATTTGATTCGATATCCCGGGATAAGAGATTGTGGTGTAGAAGACACCCAGAGTTGAGATTGTTGACCAGAGGTTGTGGGAGTCATGAGACGTCATTGATTAACCCACTGATGATAGGGAGCGTATGTGTGAGTGTGTGAATAACCGACGCTGGTCGTAGGTTGTTGTGTGTGAAACATTGAGTGTTTGGATCCTATCGATTGTGTCAGAGGCGATTGTCCGGTCGTTACGCGGACAGACAGTTGCCAGATTCGAGGTCAACAGTTTTGAGAGACTGTTCGGTCGTTGGTGGACAGACAGTTACTTCAGAGTGTGATTGCGACGCGTGTGAAGAGTGAGAGTTGAACTGTAAAGGAGGGGAACTGCTGCGAGCGGAGGAAGAGCGACATCAGACAGTGCCGCGCTGCGATAGGTCGGTTGGTGTGAGCCGCGCTGGTATTGGTGGACTGACATCAGGAAGTAAAAACAAAATCTTGTGCGCGAACGGAAATCTGCTTCATCATGAAATGTTTTAAAGTTTTACGAGAACTCTGTAGAGGTGATAGACATGTGGTTACTCGGGGTGGAAAGGAAGCCCCTCCCGAAGATACGCCAGCACATTACATGGCTAAGAATGTGGGATTGCATACTATAATTTGGCTTGAGAATTGGCATAAAATGACACAGGGAGAGGGAGAATTGACTTTCCCACGCTATGGTACTTTCAGGTTGGAAGTGTTGTACCAGTTGAAATCTGTGATGTCTTCTTTGCGACCACTACCTAGACCCACACAGTTTGAGGCGTTACACGCATGGATTAGAGCAGCGTATGACAAGAAGAGAGACAGAAGTCAGGAAAGGGTGAAGAAGTCGATCAGGGCATTTCAAGATGCGAGATGGGATGCACTGGAGAAAAGGTGGAGAGTGGAAACGATTAAAGGGGATAGATTATATCCGTTGCTAGAGAAAACGGGAGGTACGCAGGAAAGGTGGTCTAAGAGGAAGATTTCCAAAAAGAACGTAGGAGAGACGCCGCCTCCGGGGAGAGGGACGTCAGGAGTAGAGAACTATCCTTTACAAGAAGTACAGAACGGAGGGTACGTGCATGTGCCATGGAGTAGAGGTGATTTGGCTGCATTTACAAATGATTTTCCTCGGCTGAGGGAAAAACCAGTAGAGTGGTACAAACAGGTTGACCGTTTTGTTAAAATTTCGAAGGTATTGTGGATTGATTTGAACACCTTGTTTGATATTGTAGTACCAGGAGACTTATGGTCAGCTTGTAAAATTGCAGTTGAGTGGCCGACCTCCGAACCTGAAAGGGATGCTGTCACAAATGGTCAGTCACCTATAGTCATGAAAAAGTTCGAACAAGTGATTACATGGTTGAAGTTGAAGATCTCGCCTCAAGACATTGATTGGGTTAAGATAGATCGAACTGTTCAGGAACCAAAGGAGACAGTGCATGAGTATTATGAACGACTCTTGCAAGCTTTTAAACAGTATAGTGGACTAGATACCTTAGACCCCAAGGATATGGGACAGTTTGTCTCAAAGTTTGTCCTAGGATTGAGACCAGAGGTTAGTCTTATGATACAGCAACATTTGATCTGTTGGCAGAACAAGCCGGTGGATTAAATCTTGCGGTATGCGAGGTACTGTAGTGATGAAGTAGACTCGAAGCACCGGAAGCTGAAGGACAAACTGATGCTTGTTCAGATGCAACCAGCTCAGGTCCAGCCTAACGGAGGGACGCTGGGAAGAAGACAGAGAAACAACCAAGGGAACCAGAATGTGCAAGGTCAGGGAAAAGGGAAACCTGTAGATCCTAAGACGGGAATGGATGTGGCGACATTGAAGAAGACCACTGCGTGTCATCTTTGTCACCAGATTGGACATTGGAAGCGCGAGTGTCCTTTGAACCCAGCCAATCAGGTGCAACAGGAGGTAGAAGTGGTTCAGGCACCCGTGCCGGAGGTAGTCAATACTGTGACGAGGCCCAGATCGATGAAAGGGGGGACGTTTAACCCACAGGTGCAAGTTCCCCAGCCACCGAGAATTTCGCAAGGAATGCGGACTTACCAGCAGATGCCCCTTTTCGAAGGGTATGATGAGTACAGCCCAGACCCGTTGGCCTGACGGTGCCTGAGGGGGGAGGAAGACTGCACACTTGGAGCAGTCTTGGAGGTAGACCAGAGAGGACCTTTTGTGGAGGCAGACATTGATGGTCATCCAACCACCCTTTTGGTTGACACTGGTGCTACCCGGTCTACTGTAAGATCAGCAGTAGTCCCCAACCTACCCCTCTCGGGACAATCGATCCAAGTCGTTAGAGTGGCGAACAAGAGGATAACTAGCCCATTGACCGAACCGATTCCAGTGAGAATAGGCTCTTTCCGAGATAAACATCAGTTTGTGGTGTGCGATTCGAGTCCAGTCTGTCTGTTAGGAAGAGATCTATTGTGTAAGTTAAATTGTACCATCTATTGCACACCTAGGGGAGTTGAGGTCCAGACGAAGGATGATGATGCCACCTTCAAGGTTGTGAATCAGCACTTGTGCATAGAAATGTATCCTGTGGTAACAGTTGAAGAACTTCCACTAGATTTGAGAGATTCTGTGTCACATGAGGTGTGGGGCTTCACGGGAGAAGAGATCGGACTGATCAAGGGGGTTGAACCTGTACAGATCCAGGTTAAGCAGAATGTCGAATTCCCTAGAATGCCCCAGTACAACCTGTCACCCGAGACTATTGCACGGATTAAACCTGTAATCGAGTCCATGATCAAGCAGGGAATTCTGAAGGAAATAAGAGGTAGCCCATGTAACTCACCCATCATGGGACTACAGAAACCGAGTGGGAAGTTCAGGATCGTGCAAGACCTGCGAAAGGTCAACACAATAGTTGTTCCATGTTGTCCAGTGGTACCGAAACCATCAGTGATACTGTTTCAGATCCCATGCGAAGCCGAGTGGTTTACCGTGATTGATTTGTGTCAAGCATTCTTCTCGATACCGCTCCACGAAGAAAGCCAATTTCTTTTTGCTTTCCGGCTGGAAAATCGTGTGTTAACGTGGTGTCGTATCCCTCAAGGGTATACAGAGAGTCCATCGATCTTTAATCAGATCTTGAAGAAGAATCTTGAAAGTCTCGTATTGCCACAGAACTCAGTTCTCGTGCAGTACATAGACGATCTGCTTATTGCCTCAGAAACAGAAGACGCTTGCAGGATAGACACAATAGCCCTATTGAATCATTTGGCAGAGAACGGACACAAGGTGTCTCCGAACAAGTTGCAGTACTGTCTGAACGAAGTGCAGTACTTGGGTCACAGAATAGAGAAAGGCAAGAGGAAGGTGTCACCAGTTCGAATTGAGGCGATAATGAACATGGCTGTGCCTACCACTCAGAGGGAGGTCAGGATGTTCTTGGGAATGGTCGGCTATTGTCGCCAGTGGATTCCCAATTTTTCCTTGAAGGCAAAGCCTTTGCAGAAGCTGACGCACAAGGATGTGAGTGATCCGGTACCATGGGACGAGGAATGCTTGATGTCATTCCTAAGACTGAGAGAGGGTTTGTGTTGTGCACCAGCTTTGGGAATGCCTGATTACAACAAGGCTTTCTCACTGTTCTGTTGCAAGAGAGAAGGTTGTGCATTGTCAGTCTTGGCTCAGAACCATGGAGGTGTCCGTAGACCAGTTGCCTATTTTTCAGCTACTTTAGATCCAGTAGCTTCTGCGTTGCCCGGATGTCTCAGATCCGTTGCTGCAACAGGTGTCAGCATTGAAATATGTGAAAGCATTGTAATGGGTCACCCTCTGACAGTTTATGTACCACACTGTTGAATTGTTAATGACCAGGACAAAGACCCAGCACCTAACGAATAACAGGTTAACGAGGTACGAGCAAGTCATACTTGCCGCAGAGAATGTGACTCTGAAAAGGTGCTCTGTCTTAAACCCTGCGACATTAATGCCCATACCGAATACAGATGATGAAGATTGTGAGGACCATGATTGTCTTGATGTGACTGAGCTATGCACCAAACCGAGACCTGACATTGTCGACGAACCACTGACTGACCCTGATGAAATTTTCTTTGTCGATGGTTCGTGCCTAAGAGACAGTGTTGGTCAGTTGAGAGCAGCGTTTGCTGTATGTACCATCTCAGGAGTGGTTGAGGTTGCTTGTCTAGAAGGAGTACACTCCGCGCAGGTAGCTGAGATCATTGCCTTGACTCGTGCCTGTTTGGCCGCGGATCAAATCAGAATCACGATCTACACTGACAGCCAGTATGGGTTCGGTGTGGTTCATGACTTCGGACAGTTATGGTCACAAAGGGGATTCATGACATCATCTGGTTCACCCATTAGGAACGGGGAATATGTGAGACAGCTTCTAGATGCATTGCAATGTCCGAAGGAAATCGCAGTAGTCAAATGGGCTGCTCATGGAAAGGGGAATGATTTTGTCTCTCTAGGAAACAACTACGCAGAGCAAGGATGTATATTCACAGGGGGCTACACAGGAGAGAGCCAAGAAAGAACCGAGCTCAGCATGATGTTGGCCATGGCAGACACTTGGGAGGAACTCAAGCGACTGCAGGATGAGGTTTCAGATCAAGAACGAGATGGATGGCTCAGAGCAGGATGTGAAAGAGGAGATGTTGAGGTTTGGGTTTCCAGTGATGGTCGAGCGGTGTTGCCAGAGAATCTGTTGAGCCCGATGGCGAGACTGATACATGGTCCAATACATTTTGGCAGAGATGCAATGGTGCGTGTGTTTAGACAGACATGGTATAACCCACGATTTCGTGCAATTGCTGAAGCAGTTTGTCAGAGATGTGTTACGTGTCAACAGATGAATGCGGGAAAGAAGACTGTGGTTACATTGAGTCACATTGGGAGGTTAGGAGGACCCTTCAATAGGATGCAACTAGATTTCATTGAGATGCCCAATTGCAATGGGTTGAGGTACATTTTGGTGGTGGTGTGTGTATTCTCACGGTGGGTGGAGGCTTACCCAACACGCAGGTGTGACACTCTCACAGTGGCTAAGTTATTGTTGAGGGAACTTATCCCGAGATTTGGTTTTCCAACCTCTTTGGAATCACATAGAGGAACACTTCCACAGTGAAATCATGAAGTTGCTTTGTGCCGCATTGAATGTCGATCAGAGACTACATTGCAGTTATCGACCAGAGGCTTCTGGGATAGTGGAACAGGTTAATGGAACCTTGAAAGCCCGAATGGCAAAAGTGTGTTCGTCAACGTCCCTGAAGTGGCCTGATGCCCTGCCGCTTGTGCTTATGAGTATTCGCAGTGTCCCCGACAGGAGAACTGGGTTATCTCCCCATGAAATTCTGATGGGGAGGGCGATGCAATTGCCAGCAGTACCAGCTACAGCTTTGATAAACATCACTGATGACTTGATTCTCGATTACTGTAAAGGACTATCTGATGTGGTCCGTTCTGTGTCCCAGCAGGTGCAAGCTGCAGCTGTTCCGGCCTCGAGTGATCTGTGCCACGACCTGTGTCCAGGAGATTGGGTGCTTGTTCGAAAGCACGTGAGGAAGAGCTGTCTGGATGTTTGGTGGCGAGGCCCGTACCAGGTAATACTGGTGACGAACACAGCAGTGAAGTGCGGAGGATTACTGAACTGGGTGCATGCTTCCCATACCCGAAGAGTTTCAGCTCCCTCGGAAGAAACAGCTCCTCTCGGGAATGAAAATCCAGCTGATGTGGCAGGGCCACATGAGAGGACAAGTCAAGCTGTGAGGGCCGCTGATGCAGCTGGTTGTGCACCGGAACAAGTGGAAGAGGGTTCTGACAACCAAAACCCCGACTTTGACTCGGATGACGGAGGTGTTGCTGTGGGTGGAGTAGAGTCAAATTCAGCAGAAGAAGGAAGTGGTGCACAGGGTATTCAGGGAGAAAGCGGAAGAACGACCAGAACCGAGGAGGCTTGGCCTGAAAGACAGAGGCGACTGAATCTGAGGTTGGCACCCGAAAGAGATCTTGCTCCAGTGTCTGAGACGTCTGAATCGGAAGCAAGTGACGGAGAGCAGGCTCAAGAGGGTCGGAGAAGGTCGAAAAGAACTAGAGTACCTTGCCAGAGATACGCTACCCCGGAGTGGACCTACGCAGTGACCGATGCCGAGTGTAGTGAGTTCAGGGAGGCTGAGGTCCGTGCTGGTGGTCAGCAAGAGCCCGAATGTGGTGTTGAATGTGGTGCTGTTAGTGCCAGGGCTCGAAATCGAAAGAATACTGACCCTCACGGTTCCGAATCCCCCACTTCTGAGTAAAGTTCGACAATTGGTTTTGCATCGACTTGAATTTCCGTCATTTGGGTTTGAGCCACCTTCACATGAAATGATAATTCTTCGTCTTGAACTTTTGCATCATGTTTTAGAAGCGCTTGGAGCTGATCTTATTTTGGACTGAGTATAAACTTGTTGTAAATAAAAAGTCTAAAGAAGAAGATAACCTAGGTCCGAGTGGAAGAAGAATAAACTTAGGGACTTTCCGCAGAGGAGGAACGAGGACTTAGGGAAGTCTTTTTCTGGACTATGTAAATAAGGAACTGTAGCTGAAAGGGGGATTTCCAGCTGTTTCGGAGTGTTGTTCGAACTAGTTAAGCACGTCACGCGTGAAGAAGACCGAGACTTTTGAGTGTTTGTTGCTGAAACCAAGAATTTTGAGAACTTTTCGAAATCATGGAGGCTGGAGATTCACACCGTAGATCCAAATTGATAGTAGGCACATTGCTAGGGGGTGTGATAGTTTCTATAATCATAGTAGTTGTAGTTTCATATTTGGTTCCACACGAGCTAGAGGTGGGGGGGTACAAGGGACTCCTACGCCCACCACACCTAGCAAAAAGGAGGAAATCATAGGAGCTGAAAGAGCTATGCGAATAGAAGAGAGTCGTACGTTGCATGTAGATTTGTCTAGAGGTGATTTTAAGCTTAATGCGTACGCCAAGCTGCTATATGAGTACGTGGATGCGATGGATGCGAAAGGTTATGTGTGTATGCAGTTGCCAGCGTCAGTGGATGAGGGTATTAGATACCACCATCTTCCCCTGACTTATGGAATTTCGTGTAGTTTGTTGCTTAGTATGTTTTATGGGAGAGGTCACTATGAGTATTTCTTTTCCAACTATGATGCTGTGCTTTCAGAGGTTCCTGCTTATAAACATTTGACAAAGTACGATTATTACAAGGCGGATGATAGACTTGGAAAGTACTTCATACCGACTTCGAATTTAGATACAGCCTATGCCCCTAGACACAATTTAACATGTGCATTAACAGAAGTAGAGAAAAAGTTTGTAAATCAGGTAGAAGATAAATATAGAAAACTAACACAAACACGTCATACCGGAGATAGTCCTGTAGATTGGCCAGACAAGGAGAGGTTACACAGAGCGAAGGGAAGTTACGGCCCTATAGCATTGGATATGGTGCAAAGGGGGAAGTTGTGCGTGAGACGTGTACAGACCTATTATGATAAGGTCTCTGTGGGACAGAGTGAGTGTGATCATGTTTTCACTATGGAGGAATCAGCAAAGAATTTTCTGCAAGGTCCTGTACAAGTGATACCTACGGTGTATTATGTGTGTGGAAGGAATGCTTATGTGAGATTACCAGCAAATTGGTATGGCACGTGTTATTTGGGAATAATATTTCCAAAGATTTACCATGCAGAGGATTTGGAACTTTTGGAAGGTGGAAAGCATTCGAGAGTGAAAAGAGGTGAGAGTGCAGGAGCGGTAGTAGGAGATATCTTTGGAGCGATGATACCAAGTTTGGGAGTGATCCTGAATGATGTGAAGATCCGGAGATTGGCGACTGTGGTTGATGAATTGTCAATGAATACAGCAAAGTCGTTGATACTTGTGGATGGAGAGATGTTGTCGATAAGGACAATGGTTTTGCAGAACCGTCTTGCTTTAGATGTCTTATTGGCAAAAGAGGGCGGAGTCTGTAAAATGTTGAAAGTTCAAGAGTGCTGTACTTATATACCAGACAACAGCAAAGATCTGGAGAAATATATAAGTAACATCACTACGATCCATACTAAGATAAAAGATTTGACTGAAGAGGGAGTTTGGGAGAAAGTTGGCAAGGGATTTGGTCAAGTGGGAAGCTGGTTTGCGAATTTGGGAAAGGGTTTCCTTGGCTGTGTTCTGAGACCTCTCATTATCGTTGTGGTTTGTGTGGTCTGCTTGTGGGGTCTTATCAGAGCATACAAGTGGTATAAAGCAGGCAGAGTTGAGAGAGCTTTGAGAGAAAATGAGATGAGAATGGCTAGACTGCAGGACAGTCACTATCGAAGCATTAAGAGTCTGGAGAGATTCCGACAAGGGAGGATGGCAACAAGTTCTGTTTAGGTCGGTTCTTTCTCCAAGAAGAGTTGTAAAAGTGTGATGACAGGAGTCATCAAAGGGGGGAACTGATAGAGCGCCATGTTCTCGAGAAATTTGTAGGGGTGCATCATAACCACCGTTAGTCCGCACCCGCATATATCCAGAGATATATATTAATGAATGGCCAGTAAGATGTAGTTCTAAACCGCATTTATTAGAGTGAATAGAAGAGTAATTGTGCTATTATAATCATGTAAATGTGGCGTGGCTTGGCCGGCTGCAAGATGGCCGCACTCTAAGTGGGCTCTGCCGGCCAAGCACATTATCCGGAAGAATCCTGCAGACAACGGCTAATCCGCCGCACCACAACTCACTGTCCGGCTGTGTCTCCCCTCGAGGCATCACCCCGTGCAACTCCTGATCCCCGGCGGCCCGTGGAAGCCGAGATCTGCTGCGCCGGGCCTGTGCCTCATTGCTGGCGAGACCGGGCCCCCTCTCCTTGCTGCTGGACGGACTGGATGAACCCGTGAACCGTCTGGAGGACTGCGGGAACACCCGTCCCTCGCTGCCCGGTGAGTGCCGCTGCCGCTGGGGTCTCTTGCGGCGGGACTGAGGGTCCGTGTGCTGCACCGCCCGGCCTGGGCACCCCTCGCGCCTCCGGTGCCATTCTCCTCTCCTTTTGGTGCCCGCTGGGGCGGCTCTATGTGCCCGGGCCCCGTGACGGGAGCGGCGTGCCCCCCGCGTCTCCCCGCCGTGATTGCCCCGGACGTGCGCGCTCTCCTGACCTCTCCGCTGCTGTGCGCTGGGTGGTGACTGGAGCCCTCCTCCCTCGCCGAGGCCTTCTCCAGCGGCCTATACCGCACCTTGCTGCGTTGCCCCGGCCTCTGGCGGCCGCACACTGATCCCTGCTCCTCGGGCTCACCTGGCCTTGGGCCCCTACCGTCACTGCCTCTGGGCCCCTGCTGCTACTGACCCTGACCTCAGGCCTGCTCTCCTGTGGCGTGGACTGCGTCTTCGCCAGTCTTGGAATTGGCTCAGCTCTGGTCGGCGTGTGCTCCTGTGTGGTTCCCGGTCCGCCGGCTCCGATCCTGGACCTCGGCTGCACTCACCGGACTGGACCCGTGGCGCTGGTCCCGCGCTGGGCAGCGGACTGCTCCATTTGCTGACCCTTGATCTGCTCCGCTGGCCTCTCTGCCCTCAGGCTGCTGTGGTGTGCTCTTGGAGAGTTGTAGTGGAGTCTGTGGGAGCTGCATTTGTTGCGCTGCTGTATCGCCGGCCCGGGGTCCTCGCCACCTGCTGGGTCCAGTTGTCGTCCCATCTTGGCTGGCTTCGCACAGTGACCGGCTGCCGCTGCCCATCCAGCCTGGTGACCCTGCCATCATCTCCTCTGTCAGGTGCTGCTGTTCGTCAGTGGCTCCCGCGACACGGGTATTGCCGCTGCCCCTTCTAGCCGCTCATCCTCTCCTCCCCTCCTGATCTCTGGGGATATCTCTTACCTGCTTCAGCCCGCCATGGGGAAGACTGACCCCAAGCAGCCCAAGATCGCCTTCGATCAGCGCAGGTCGACTCGACAGGACGGTGCGTGCTCGGATGGTGGTGGCCCTCCTTCCTCCATGGAGGCACCGCCTGCGCATGAAGATGACTTGAAGGCGATTATGCTCGACGTCAAGTCCGCTGTTACGGGCATTGCTGCCCAACTTGACCAATTGTCTGCCCGTCTGGACTCTGTGAAGGCCCGCGTTGATTCCCACGATGCTCGTCTCCTGCATGCCGAATCCAGAATATCTGATGCCGAGGACGCCGCCACTCAGGATCACCAAAAACTATTGAAGATGGACAAAATACTTGACGTTATCCGGAATAAAAACGAAGATTTGGAGGCGCGCTCCCGGAGGAGCAACCTCCGCATCACGGGAGTACCTGAATCCACCAATATCTCTCGTATGGAGGACTACGTGGAGCAGCTCGTCCGGGAACTCTTTGGTGAAGTCCTCTCTTCTGTCTTCATTGTCGAGCGGGCTCACCGCTCTCTTGGCCCGCGCCCTGGCCCGGGCCTTCCTGCTCGCCCCATCATCGCCAAAATCTTAAACTTCAGAGACCGTGACGCCATTCTCCGAGCGGCTCGGGAAAGGGGCAAAATAATTCACCAAGGTAACCCGCACCTCCTTCCACCCAGACTATACTATCGCTGTCCAGGCTGCCCGCCGCGAATTCCTTCCAGCAAAGAGAATCCTCCAAAAACATGATGTCTCTTACTCATTGGCTTATCCGGCAAAGTTGCGGGTCCGACAGGGCGCCAAATTTCTCATCTTCCCTGATCCCAGAGACGCCCTCGCTTTTGCTAAAAAGCTTGACAAATCGCCTCGCACCTCACCACCTGGTTCTCAAGCGGCTGCTGTGGACCATCTCAGTGACAATGATTAACTGGCTGACTGCACTCAAGATTTCGGGCCTGGTGTTCTGGGCGAGAATGACTAGCTTGATCCCATCTTCATGTACTGTCGCTCTGCGGTCCTAGCCATGGTGACCTGACCATTTTGCTGCCCTTGATTTAACGTCACTCCGTTTACCTCTGGGCGGGCGTATCCTGCACTGTGACACTCCCGGATCAGCCACCATTGTTCACCACTGTCACTTCATTATCTCGTTGTCTGCGATTGCTGTTTGCTTGGCCACCCTGCTCTGTTGGCAGGGGTGCCTGCCGAGCCTCGCCACGCCTCTGCAGGATGATTCCCACCTTGGACTTGGACTCTTCCCTTCCCAGTTGGGGTTCCCTGGGGTGGTCGAGGGCGGTTTCTCAACCTGTTTGGGGGGTTGGTGAGGGTGGGGGGTCCGGGGGGTTCTGTGGCCTCCTTCCGAGGCGTTCTTGGTTTGGCCTTGCTGTGTTGTATTGTTTCACAAGTCACTTCGTGATGGCATTCTCCATCGGCTCTGCTTCGTCTTGCTGCATTACACTGCGCACTACCCCAAGTCCTTGCTACTGGGACTGATAGCCACTGATATCCCCCTTCAGGGGCTTGATTCTAGCGCCTTCTCCTCGCAGTCCAGCGATTTGCGGTGGCAGGCTCACAGTGGCCTCTGTTTTCTTTTTTGTTGTTGTTTTGCACATCGTTTTCTCAATTGCTTAGCACTACCACATGCACCCGCACGAAGATCCGAACCTCACGCACCACTTCATGTTCGATCACTTTCCCCGCCATATCTGAATGACTGACATTACCTGCTGGACCTGGAACATCCGGGGTCTTAACGACCATCGTAAGGCTCGACTGGTCCATGCACATCTGGCCCGGCATAGGGTGGACATCTGTCTGCTGCAAGAGACCCACCTGCTCCCTGCGTCTGCTGCCAGATTACACTCTCGACACTGGGGAGAATCTCACTCTTCTCATTACTCCAACTACTCTCGGGGGGTCTCGATTCTCATACGCAGGGGGCTCCCCTGGCATACCTCCCACGCTATCGCTGATCCCGCGGGGCGTTTTGTCATCCTCCATGGCTCCCTTCAGGCCCAGCCTGTCACGATTGCTGCCATCTATGGTCCCAACACCGACGACCCAGAATTTTTATGCAGGTGTGGCACCACATTTCATCCCTTGGCCCCGCTGCGCTTCTCTGGGGTGGGGATTTCAATGTCACACTATCCCCCGCTTTGGATCGCTCTGGCCCACATGCTTCCCACCCCGCGCCGCGGCATTTCTGAATTCCATTCTCACTGAGAACTCCCTGTATGACACTTGGCGCCACACACATCCCGAGACCCGTGAGGGCACTTGCGTCACCGGCACTCGTGGATGTTGGTCCCGGCTGGACCTTTGGATCTCCTCTCCTGACGCTCTTTCCTGGCTCACTTCCGTTGATCACATAGCGCGCACCCTCTCAGATCACGCCCCTGTCCGGCTCGGACTTCGTCTACCCCAGGCCACCCGTCGTGCTTTCTCCTGGAGGCTACCATCCAACGCTCTGCGGGATTCCGTGTTTTGTGCTGAGATCCAGACCGCGATCACTAACTACTTTGAGCTCAATGAGGGCTCTGTGGATTCCCCTTCCACTCTTTGGGAGGGTTTTAAGGTCGTCATTCGCGGGGCGTGTATTTCTAAACAATCCGGGGTCCTGCGCTCCATACGTAACACCCTTACTAAGTTGGAATCCGAAATTAAATGCCTGGACGCCTCTCATGCTCTTGATCCTAGCCCCGACATACTCGCCCGCCTTCGCTTCACCGAGGAGGCCAACAGAGAACTCTCGTTCCTTGGCAGGGAGTCCCGTGCGCGCCGCTTTGGTGAGGGAGACCGGCCAGGTAGGACTTTGGCCAATCTTCTCCGTCCGGCCCGTGCAGCATCCTACATCATGGCGCTCCAGGATGGTGGCCCTTCTCGCACCACCTCCTCCGAGGAGATCAAGGCGCGTTTCACGAATTTTTATTCGCAGTTGTACACTGCGGTTCCCGCTCCTCAGCGAGAGGCCCTCGACCAGTACTTTGATACCCTCGAGCTCTTATGGCTCGAAAATCACCACCGAGAATATCTTGACGAGCCCTTTTCTAAAGAGGAAATCCTTGCCGCCATCAACGGTATGCCAGGTGACAAGGCACCTGGTCCGGATGGCCTGCCTGTCTCCTTTTACAAGACTTTTGCTCCACTACTCGTGCCACACCTGGCCGCCATGTATAATGAATCCTTCGAGTGTGGACAATTTCCACCTTCGCTCCGGGAGGCCATGCTGACCCTCCTGTTAAAACCAGATAAGCCCCCCGAAAGGCGAGACTCCTACCGGCCCCTGTCTCTTATAAATATTGATAACAAAATATTCACCAAACTGCTTGCGTCGTGACTTCTTCCTCTCATGCCGCTCATCGCCCGTCCGGACCAGTCCGGCTTCATACCGGGCCGGGCAACTTCCCACAACCTACGAACCATTTTTTCCGTCCTTCATCAGATTAACCCAGCGCTTCCTGCGGTGGCCGCCCTGCTTGATGCCACCAAGGCCTTCGACACCTTAGAATGGCCCTTCCTCTTCTTTATTCTACCACGTCTCGGTTTCAGTTCAATATTTATTCGTAAAGTCTCACTATTGTACACTCTCCCCACCGCCCGTCTACGGATCAACGGCATGGTATCCGATCCCTTCCCTGTCGGCCGCAGTACCCGCCAGGGATGGCCGCTCTCGCCGATGCTATTCGCCATCGCGATGGAACCACTTGCGGCCCGCCTGCGGCAACACCACACCCAGAGGGGTATCAGGTTTGCGGCGCGCGCACTCCTGGTTTCTATGTATGCGGACGACATCACATTATATGTCCGACACCCCCAGGAACACCTTAGTCCTCTAGTGCGCGAGGTCATACGGTTTGGGGGCTTATCAGGCATACAGGTCAATTGGAACAAGTCAATCCTCTTCCCTCTCACGGACGCCACCACTCCTTTTACCTCGGAATATCCCTTCGCCTGGGCGTCCGGTCCCACTCGATATCTGGGTGTCTGGTTGAGTAGGGACGTGGACGAACTCTGGAGGGCTAATTTCGGTCGTGCAGTGGACTGGCTCGAGTCGAAGATTCCCCTTTGGAGCCAACTGCCCCTTTCGTTAGCTGGTCGAATAGCCATCGCCAAGATGGTTGTCCTCCCTAAATTCCTATATTTATTCCTGAACGTACCTGTCCCCCTCACCGCCCATTTTTTTCGCAGGATTCGCTCGTTGATCATCTCTCTTCTCTGGGCTGGCAAGCAACCTAGGATCGCGTACGACGTACTTACCATTCCAATGTCGTGTGGCGGCCTCAGCGCCCCTAACTTTAAGCTCTATGCACTGTGTGCTCAGGCCAGCTTCTTGCACTTTTGGCTTCATCCTACTCCGTTCCAGCCTCATGTGGCGGTCGAGGCGGATGTTGCCGCCCCGTGGCCGCTCACTACTGCCCTGTTCGCCCCTGTAAAACTCCCCCGCACTGAAATAGATACGGTTGAGACCTTGCGGTGGGCCTGGGAGGGACTTCGTTGTTTCTCCGGTGCCCCCTCGCTTTCTGCAAATTCGATGCCGATAGTTCGGCACCCATCTTTTCCTCCTCTTCAGCCATCTGGTATGGCTAAACATGCTACCCGCCTGGGGCTGAATACGATCGGAGATCTCTACCCGGGTGTGACGAGGTGACTGCCCATGATCCGCAGACAGGAGACGATCCAGACGTGTTCCCCCCTCATGTTTCCCCTCTCCTCTGTTTCCAGTCTTCTGCTGCTCTCGATTGCCGGGAACCGCACTGTTCCTTTAAGGATGTGGATCTCCAGCCTCCTGGACTGCCACATGTGACCTGGTCACATGCACCTATCAACGACTGGAGGCGTTCGGAGACGAGAGAAGGCTCCCGAGCCGAGTGGTCGCCTGCCAGAAGCTACCGAAGCGGAATCCGATGACCTGGACGTCCTGCAGCGGAATCTCTACAGCGGAAAGAAGGAGCCGAACCCGATTCGGCACTGCGACCACGCCAGCCACGTTCCAGGAGGAGCGTGGCTTCAAGAGGTACGTGATCGTGTCTCGGCCTTTTGGGTTAAGGGTAGGGGAGGCGGGACGGTAACTGGCACCCAGAAGCCATAGCATAAGACGTGTTGGCATAGCAGGGCACGCGATTCACTGGTGGCGGTACTTGGGTCTTACGTCCCCCCACTCCCTTCCGCCAGGAATTGCCTCCACGGGGCCCCGCCTTACTTTTCCTTCTCTTTTCCTTTTGGTTTTACTTCCTGGATCACGGAGCGTGAAGATCCGAAGAGGACGCAATGACTCCTGGGCCCCGGGCACTGACGAACACCGGAGCGGACGCCCCGTATCCCCCCCCCCTCCCTCTGACTAACTGTCAACTTAAAAGAATAAAAACCCTTTGAAACGCTACCTCTCGCCATCATTTAGTCTCTAAGCGCCACACATGGTGGAGAATGCGGGCACAGTAGCTCCATAGGACAGACATGGAGAACCTTATCCAACAGCTGGTAGTAGGACAGCAGAAACTGGAATGGGCGCTGGAGAAGCAGATGTCATCGGCCCAGGCCGACAGGGACTTGTTTAGGGACACTATAAGCCAGCAGGTCGACTGCATCCAGAAGGTGGCAACCGACCAGCCATCGCCGAACCCCGGGGCCCACACCAGTGGCCCTAACATAGTGTTGCAAAAGCTTCTTCCTGGTGATGACCCGGATGCCTTCCTGATGAACTTTGAAAGGGCTGCACGGGCCTGTGCTTGGCCGGAAGCCAAGTGGCCTTTCTTCTTGGCACCACTCCTAAGCGGTGAAGCGCAGGCTGCATATCAGGTGGCCAACCCCACAGGGAACACTCCCTATGCAGTTATAAAACGTGTTATCCTAGATCATCTCGGAATGGATCCAGAGGCGTATCGGATACGCTTCAGAAAAGAAAGAGGAGCACCAGGGGAAAACCCAAAAACCATGTACTTCCGATTAAAAGCCGCTGCAGATAAGTGGCTCAAGCCCCTAGAACATACCAAAGAGGAAATAATGGAGTCAATATACCTCGAACAGTATCTAGAGGCATTACCCTATCCCACGCAACGCTGGTTGAAGCAGCATCCACACCTGTCTGTCGAGGAGGCCGTGAACATGGCCACAACGTTCGCAAGAGCCCAGCCTCGTGTTTTACAGGGAGATAACACTCTAAACAGGACCACCGTATCTCCGCACAAGTTCGAAAGAAAACCAGTAAAACACCTGTCCGAATCTCCCCGCGCTCGATTTCGCTCCGATCCTCTCCCCCACAAAGGACCCCAGTGTTATGATTGTGGAGAGTGGGGCCACATCGCTCGCTTCTGTCCCCACAAAAACCACCCGATGAGCCAATGGACGTTAGCTGTATTCCATCTACTGTGTACTACACTGAAGAGATGGGACCTTGCTTCTACGTAAGTGTCAAGATAGAGGGGAGGGAGGTCAGAGCATTGTTGGATTCTGGTTGCCGGCAATCGGTTGTTCGTGAGTCCCTGATAAGCCCATCTGTTCCCCTGACAGATGAACGGATACCCATACGGTGCGTTCATGGGGATGTCCGTACCTATCCAGTAGTATGCCTCCCCATCTCTCTCCCGAACGGTAGAATCATCCAGACCAGACTAGGGGTGTTATCCAACTTGCCAGAACAGCTAATCCTGGGATTAGACAATCCTCTGTTCTTACACCTCCTGAGGGTGACCGTACGTCCTCCTAGACCCCTCCTGCAAGAACAGCCGTCTTTCCTAACCCAGGCCCCCTGGCTTTCTGATCGTAGTTTTAAATACAACCAAGAGCACGATCCAACCCTCCGAGCTGCTTGGGATCACGCCCGTCAGTCAGCCTTGTCACCCCAGCCAGTGTTTCCTCTTTTCCACATTGAGAATGATCTCCTATATAGGACCGGGAGTCCCGGTGACTCGCCCCAACTCCTGGTACCCCAGACCTTCAGGGCGCAGATCTTATTTTTTGCCCACACACAGTTGCTTGCGGGACACAGAGGGGCACAAAAAACCACAGAAATGGTCCTACAACATTTCTATTGGCCAGGCATTTATAACAATATCGCAAAATTCTGTCAGGAGTGTGAGGTCTGTCAACGTAAGAACCCCTACAGACCTCCTGCTGCTCCCCTTCAGCCTCTTCCGATTATCGGAAGGCCGTTTGAACGCGTGGGAATGGATCTTATAGGCCCCTTCCCTCGCACTAGGAAAGGCAATCAGTATGCGCTGGTCATAGTTGATTATGCCACCCGTTACCCCGAGGCCTTCCCTTTGCGCGCCCCCACAACCACCAACATCAGTGACAGATTAATAGAATTGTTCTCATGTGTGGGGTTCCCTAAGGAAATCTTGACCGACCAAGGGACCCCTTTCGTGTCACGCTTGATGAGCCAAATCTGTAAATCGCTCAACATCTCTCACATCAGGACCTCAGTATATGACCCCCAGACTGACGGTCTCTGTGAGCGCTACAATGCCACACTGAAGCTTTCCCTTAAAAAGATGCTTAGTGTTGAGGGTCGCGAATGGGACATGCTCCTTCCTCTGGCTCTTTTTGTGGTGCGAAGCCAGGTGAAGTCTAGCTTAGGCTGTTCACCATTCGAATTACTGTATGGGAGACGACCTCGAGACTTGTTGGAAATCACCAAGGAGGCCTGGGAACAGGAAAAACAAGAGGAAACCCGGTCTTTCCTAGACTACACCATGGCGTTACGCACCCGCATACATAAACTGAGAGACTTCGCTGAGGCGAACCTAGAAAAAGCGCAAACCAAACAACAAACACTGTATAACCACGGAAAGAAATGGCGGCAACTCGCCGTAGGCGACTGGGTACTAATCCTCCTACCCTCCAGCCTGTCTAAAGTCCGATCCGAATGGAAGGGTCCTTTCCGCATTACAAAAAAATCGGGTTGACCACCTATGTAATACAACTCACCAAAAAAAGGTCCCAGATGTATCATATCAACCTTATAAAAAAATGGTTGGGTCCCATACCTCAGAATGTACAGATCACAATCCCCTCTGAAAAGAACAACTGCACCTTAGAGCAGTTAATTGTGAACGACTCCTTATCGGGTACCCAAAAAGAAGCCTTACACACCGCCTTGTTACCATTCGCTTCTTTGTTTTCCGATCTTCCCGGGAGAACAACATTAGTAGAACACACTATTTCCACCCTTCCCGGGAAGACCGTCAAACAAAGGCCCTATCGCATACCCGCCGCACGGAGGGAGGCCATTAAAGGGGAGGTCGAAAACATGCTGGAGATGGGAGTGATAAAACCTTCCCGGAGTGAATGGTCATCTCCGATAGTCCTGGTGCCAAAACCGGACGGTTCTGTCCGGTTTTGCATGGACTTTTGGGCAGTTAACAGCATCTCTAAGTTCGACTCCTACCCTTTGCCACGCGTTGACGAACTTATTGAAAAGCTTGGGGATGCCCAATACATAACTACCCTCGACCTCACAAAAGGATATTGGCAGGTGCCCCTCAAAGCCCAAGACCAAGAGAAAACGGCTTTCTCTACGCCTACGGGTCTCTACGAATTTACCGTTTTACCCTTTGGCCTCCATGGGGCACCTGCTACCTTCCAAAGACTCATGAATAAAGTACTAGCTGACCATCAAGAGTATTCATCCGCTTACCTGGATGATATTGTCATCTATAGCCCCTGTTGGGACCTTCATGTACAGCATTGTCAACAGGTGTTCCGTGCATTGCAGCAGGCAGGGCTTCATATCAATGCCAAAAAGTCTAGAGTAGGCTTTCAAAAAGTTAGGTACCTGGGCTATCTCTTGGGTAATGGGGTTATTGAGCCGCAAAGCGAAAAGGTCAGAGCAATAGTCAATACACCCTTCCCTTCCACAAAAAAAGAGGTCAGGGCCTTCCTTGGCTTACTAGGCTATTATAGGAGATTCATCCCCAGGTATTCAGAGATTGCTAGCCCCTTGACAGACCTCCTTCGAAACCAGGTGAAACCCCGAGACCTCCTGAACCCTTCCCCTTTGGCTGAGCGTGCTTTTGTGGAGCTGAAGACCGCCATCACGTCAGGTCCTGTCCTGAGATCCCCGAACTTCTCTAAGGGTTTCATTCTCCAGACGGATGCCTCTGACAACGGTCTGGGTGCGGTGTTGTCCCAGGAGTCGGACGATGGGGTTGAACATCCGGTGCTGTTTATCAGCCGTAAACTGTTTCCTCGGGAACACCGGTACCCAGTTATCGAGAAGGAGTGTCTTGCCATCAAGTGGGCCGTGGAGAAGCTACACTACTATCTGGAGGGCTCTCGTTTCCTTCTGTACACGGACCATGCTCCTTTGCTCTGGATGAGCCGTAATAAGGGGAATAACCCCAGGGTGCTAAGGTGGTTCCTCTCGTTGCAGCACTTCACATTTGAGGTTCGACACCGTCGGGGTGCCGCTAACGGGAATGCGGACTTCCTCTCTCGGATTCCCCTGTCCCCCGATCGGGAACAGTCTGGGGTAGGGGTGTGTGACGAGGTGACTGCCCATGATCCGCAGACAGGAGACGATCCGGACGTGTTCCCCCCTCATGTTTCCCCTCTCCTCTGTTTCCAGTCTTCTGCTGCTCTCGATTGCCGGGAACCGCACTGTTCCTTTAAGGATGTGGATCTCCAGCCTCCTGGACTGCCACATGTGACCTGGTCACATGCACCTATCAACGACGGGAGGCGTTCGGAGACGGAAGTGAAAGCGACCGGCGCCGGCACAACGAGAGAGGCTCCCGAGTCGAGTGGTCGCCTGCCAGAAGCTACCGAAGCGGAATCCGATGACCTGGACGTCCTGCAGCGGAATCTCTACAGCGGAAAGAGGGAGCCGAACCCGATTCGGCACTGCGACCACGCCAGCCACGTTCCAGGAGGAGCGTGGCTTCAAGAGGTACGTGATCGTGTCTCGGCCATTTGGGTTAAGGGTAGGGGAGGCGGGACGGTAACTGGCACCCAGAAACCATAGCATAAGACGTGTTGGCATAGCAGGGCACGCGATTCACTGGTGGCGGTACTTGGGTCTTACGTCCCCCCACTCCCTTCCCTTTTGCCAGGAATTGCCTCCACGGGGCCCCGCCTTACTTTTCCTTCTCTTTTCCTTTTGGTTTTACTTCCTGGATCACGGAGCGTGAAGATCCGAAGAGGACGCAACGACTCCTGGGCCCCGGGCACTGACGAACACCGGAGCGGACGCCCCGTATCCCCCCCCCTCCCTCTGACTAACTGTCAACTTAAAAGAATAAAAACCCTTTGAAACGCTACCTCTCGCCATCATTTAGTCTCTAAGCGCCACACCGGGGAATACGTTCTATTCCCTGGCTGAAAATTCTGGCCCCATGGACACTCTGCTTTTTTATCAGCTAAGGGCCATCTGTCGAGAGCTGCACCCCGCGTTCCCCCTGCCTCCTACCTCGATGACCGCTCTTGAGTTACTATATTCGTCTCCCTCCCCACGGAAGTTGGTAACTAAATTATATGCCCTTACGCTGGCGGCCACCCCCGCCTCCACCGATCGCGCTCCTGTGGCGTGGGGCGAGGACCTCGGCACAGACATCTCTCAACCTGATTGGTTATACTGCTGTCAGCAGACTAAGCGATTATCCCCCAACTACCGCCTGCGACTAATTCATTTCAAATACTTACATAGGCTCTACCGCACCCCTGTCCAGTTGCACAAGATGGGACTCATCCCTAGTGATAGATGCCTACGCTGTTCCGCCCCTGCAGCAGATTTCGCACATCTTGCCTGGTTATGTCCCAAGGTCGCCGATTACTGGCGTGAGGTCTGCTCTGCTATATCAGAGATTACCTCCTCTCCAGTTCAGCCTGACCCCCCGCTTTGCCTCCTCGGCTTTGTTAAATTCTGCCCGGACGCCTCCCGCCGTCTAATCGCAATGCTGCTTGTCCTTGCACGGCGCAGGGTTTCCATGTGTTGGGGCCGCAGACCTGCACCTAAATTCGCTCAATGGCTCGAGGATGCATCGCGCTGTCAGACCGTATTGTCCGAGTTCTGGGACCTTATGCCAGTCAGATCTCGCCCACACGACATATGGGGGCCCCTTGTGTCATACCTCCTTGCTCGCTCCCCCCAGCGTCTGGCTTCCTCTCCCGCGCTCCCCGCCGGCACTCCGCCCGCGGCGGCCGCCGGTGTAGGATAGTTATCGGCCTCCCCCCCCTGCTCCTTCTCCCTCTCCGTAGACCTGCCCCTCCACCACTCAAGCTCTGTGCGCCTCACTCCGATGACCGTTTATTGTTCTGGCGTGCCTGTAAACCATTTGCTACGCTGCCGCTTCCTAATGTTGCGTGATGTTGGTACCTTCTGTGATCCGCAATTGTAATTATGTGCATGGTGCTGTGATTTAGTGCAAGAATGTAATTTGTCTATGCAAATTTGTTAATAAAGGTTTTTGAAGAAAAAAAAAAAATCATGTAAATGTAATGCTTAACTGAAACGTGTTTAAAATGATGCATAAATGAATTAGCTCATGTGCAATCGAGATGCAATAGTTAAACGTGTACCATATTAAGTTGCACGTTTAGTTCACTTTTTCGCATATGAAATGTATGAACCAATGCTTAGAGAAGTAATTAAAATTGTGTGTTTAAATTGTGTAAAGGCCTGACTGCATATACGTCAAAGAAAGGCCTGTTCGTTCTTATGTTAGCTTATTTTGTAGGCCGAGAAGGTGTTCTCTTGGGAAGGCTCTCTGGGCATGGTTGGTAGATTCGTACAGAGGAAAGTTTGTTGAATGTATTTTCTGTTGCAGGTGCAAGGACACATGCCTCGTTAGTGAAAGACTGGCTCTTTGTTTTAGGAGTTAGGATGGTGGGAGACATTGAGATGGGAGTATATTGGAATGTAGGGATGATACTTTCAGCGGAGAAGGTGCCTGGGACCCAAGGTCACTGTAACCGTCCTGGATGAAGTAAAAGTTTCGATGGAAAAGTACGAGAAGGAAGACCTGGCTGGAGAGGCGTGACAAGGGCGTGTCCTATTGTATGCGGATTTTGTATTAGGGATAGTGCCCTGAGGGAGGAGAGTAGATTGGAGGTAGAGGAGACCTGAGAAAAGGGCGAAAGAGAGAGATCTAGTTAGGAAGGAGCATCTTAGAACGAGCTCAAAATGCTAAGTGAGTGCACTTCTTAGGAAGTTATCACAGCTGACACCTTTCCTTTCTACTCTTGCCTGGGGAAACTTGTTAAGTAGGGATGTCACCTTAGTGGTAGAGTAAGGACAGATTAATGTTTTTCTCTTTATTAGGTAAATGAAGAATAATATAGAGATTGGAGCCGTCATTGCTAGTTTAATGCTTCTGGAACTAACGATTCTTCTTATCCTGAGTCGGATGAGACTCCTGCGTAGGATGATGTTTGTATTAGTGCCCATCTATTTCTTTAACCTCGTGTTGAGGAGCTTGTATGTGCAGTTATTCTTGGCTTTGTAATAAACCCCTAAAAATTTGAATTCGGAGTCAGTGATCTTTGAAGGCAAGCTGGATTCTAAATTGTAACATAACAGGATTGGATTTTCTTCCCTTCACCCTATTCAGCAGGTAAAAAGATTCTGGCGACCTGAGGATTCTTAGTGATGGTAAGATAAGATAAGAATCCTGCTTTATCAGATCCTTTGATCTGCACCACCTTCCACAGCTCCCGTTCGTATGGTGTGCGAAATTTTGACCCGGGATGCCGGTCTTTCACCACCACGTGGTCCCCCTCTCTTATGGCTGATGGGCATGCTCCCCTTTTCTGACTGGCTCGGTCATTGTTGCGTTGTCGCCGTGCTTGGGTGCACTCTGTGTCTAGTACAGCAGGAGCCCATTGGTCGCTCGTGGGAATGCTGTCTCGCACCGCTCGCTTCATGAGTAAGTCACTGGGAGCACACCGGGTAGTGCAGTGGGGTGTGTGGCGGTACGCTCTTAGGAACTGGCGCAGGCAATTCTCCAGGTTGTCCGCCTTGTCCACTCCAATCCTCAACGCCTTGTTCAGGGTCCTCCTAAATCTTTCTACATCGCCGTTGGCCTGTGGCCACTGGGGCGTTACTCTGCGATGCTTAATGCCGTGCCGGCTCAGATACTCTTTGAAGTCTTGCCCCTGAAATGGCGGCCATTGTCTGTGCGTATTTCTTCGGGCATCCCCAGGAGTGCAAATACCTTCTCCAGCACCGGCCGAATGCAGTCAAATGCAGTGGACGTCACCACCTCTACCACTGGAAACTTGGAATGACTGTCGACCATTACTACGGTGTGCCTTCCATCGGGGAAACTTCCAAAATCCAGGCTCACCTGCGCCCATGGTGTGTGGCTGGGCCCCTCCGTGATAATGGGAGTCACGGGCGGATCGGCCCCTGTTATCAAACAGGCATGGCATCCTCGCACCTTTTCTTCTACCAGGCGGTCCACTCCGGGGAACCACACTTTGGACCGCAGCCGGGCCTTGGTTTTCTCGACTCCTTGGTGGCCCTGGTGGGCCAGGTCCACTGTTCTTTTCCTGAGTTTCGCTGGTATCACCAGTCGGGTGCCCCAGAGAATTATTCCATTGCCGGCTTCACTTAACTCATCTCGGCACCTCCACATGCTCTCACGGTATTCTTTTCCCTCTTCCGTTAGCTGGCCAGATCCCCGCAGAAACCACTTCCACTGATGGTCATGGAGCGTCCTCTTCACAGCCTGTAAACACCCATCTTGTCTGGTAGCCTCCTGTATTTCCTCCAATGACAACGCCTGGGGACACGCCTCCTCCACAATCTGTCGCACGAACGATTCTGTTCCTTCATCCACCTCTCCCTTGTTTCCTGCGTGAAACGCGATTGGGTGCCTTGACAGGTAATCCAGCGGATTGTTCACTCTGGGGCGATACACCACGTCAAATCGGTAATGTTGGATCTGGTAGCCCAGCGTTCTATCCGTGGGGGACCATTGCGTGCAGTACCAGTGAATAGCGGTACCAACGGTTTGTGATCCGTGACCACCGTAAACGTGTGCCCACACAAGTAAATGTCAAAGTGCTGGCATGCCCATCGTATTGCTAGCGCCTCTCGCTCGATCTGAGTATATCTCGTCTCCACAGCCGTGAGCGCTCTACTGGCATAGGCGATTGGCATCCATTCCTCTTGTGTGTTCTTCTGGAGTAGTACTGCTCCCAATCCCACTGGGCTGGCATCCACTATTAGCTCTGTAGCTGTCCCAGGTCGGAAGTACGCTACGGTGGCCCCCTTTAGCAGCGCGCTTTTGATGCAATTGAAGGCCCGTGCTTCTCCGTCGGTCCATTGCCACGGCACATCTTTCTTCGTCAACCTCCAGAGAGGTTCTGACAGCGTTGCTAGGTGTGGAATGAAACGGCCACAGTAATTGGCCATGCCCAAGAAGCTTCGGACCTCTGACTGCGTTTGGGGGATGGCCGCCGCCTTGATGGCTTCCACCTTTGCGGGATCCACCTGTAGGCCTTTTGCAGAAAACCGGTATCCAAAAAACTCGACTTCGTTGGCATAGAAGTCACACTTAGCTCTGTGCAGTGTTAGGCCCTGTTCCACTAGCCTCTGGAGGGTAGCTCTTAGGCGAACATGGTGCTCCTCTAGCGATTTGGAGAAAATAAGGATGTCGTCACTGACATTTATCACGCCCACCAACCCTGACAAGACTTCTCTCACCGCATCCTGGAACACTTCTGCCGCCGAGGATACCCCAAAACTCAGGCGTTTGAACCGGCGTAGCCCTACATGTGTCGAAAAGGTTATGTATCGACTCTTCTCCGCTAACACCAGCTGATGGTATCCTGAGTTCAGGTTCACTTTGGAGAACCATTGCGCCACGTTGATGTCCGCCACGATTTCATATATGGTTGGAGTGATGTGCCTTTCTCTGCGGATCGCCTTGTTGGGTAGCCTCATGTCCACACATAGTCTGATTGCCCCAGGCTGTTTGGGCTTTGGTGCTATAACCAATGGCGATACCCACGGCGTTGGTCCCGACACTTTTTCGATCACTCCATCTTTCTCTAGGCGCTCCAGTTCCGCTTCCACCAGTGGACGGAGATGAAACGGCACTCGGCGGTGTTGGAGGGCGACTGGCTTGATGGTTTCATCAATGTGGAGCTGGACCTCCACTCCCTTCAGACATCCCAGTCCTCGGAAAAGTTTGGGAAATTCCGCCAGCACCACTTCCGCCTGCGATTGATGTATGTGCCTCGCAAACATTACTAGCCCAAGATCCTCAGCGGTGTGGCAACTCAATAGTGACCCTGCCCTGTCACAGGTGACATAGAACCTCGTGGACGTTGCCCTGTCCCGGTGTTTGACTTCGACGTCAATTACCCCTTGGAGCGGGATTGGTGCATGTCCTCCATAGGTGAGTATTTTGGCTGCGGTAGGCATCAAACGAGGTCTGGGTCGTAGCTCAGTGTATTGCGCCGCGTCCAGGATGTTTACTGATGCTCCGGTGTCAATGAGCGTTTGAATGCAATTGTTCCCTATCCATATCTGACACAGTGGAGGCGGTCTTCTTGTGGTGTTGACTCCCCGAATGTTCGACACTACAAAGACATTGTCGTCGTCCTCGTCGTTGGCTACCGTTAGCTTCTGGCACCTACTATCCAGCTCCTCTACTTCCTGGACAGCCTTGGCACGCCTCTGGAACCGTGGGCCTTTGGGATGGTCTGCGCCAGTCCTTGCCGCACTTTGGCACATCTTAGCAAAATGTCCATATTTGTTGCACTTGAGACACTGTCATCCCTGCGCCGGGCATCCCCTCTGGGCATGAGTCGCTAGCCCGCAGTTCCTGCATCCTAGCTTGGTCTGTCGCTCCTCGGTGCCTGAGTTGCGACCCATTCCTCTATTGTACGTCTTCCTGATAGCGTCCACCCTTTCCTCCTTGATGGGTGCCGGATATAGAGACTGGGTACTCGTGGATCTCTTGGCCAATGCCACCTCCATTTCTCCAGCCCTGACGTCTGCCAGCTCGTGTGATCTCCCCAGGACCAAGATATCGTCCAATGATATTCCGGGCTGTCTTAGTATCAGCTTGCGCAATTCGAGAGATTTGCACCCCACGATAAGCTGTGCCCTCGTCTCGAACTGCCGGTCAATTCCAACACAGGTGCTCGCCAGCTTCCTCATACGTGCAAAAAACATATCAATCAACTCGTCCTCTTTCTGTTTGGCCTGGCGAAGCTTGAAATGCTCAAAATCCGGATTGACCTGTGGATCAAAATGCCGGTTGAGGGCTCTGACCGCCTTCTCATAGTCGTTGCCGTCGCCCGTGTCCGGTAGATCTTGGAAGAGGTCGTAGAGCTCATCTCCCCCCATCAGGAGCATGGTGGAACACTTCACGGCATTGTCTGTTTCCCTGGTTGCCACGAAGTAGTTCTCCAGCTGGCCTATCCATTTCCGCCACCGCGGCGCCGCTGTTGCTGGGTCTGCGAGCTGGCTGAATTCAGGGAGGGCCTTCACTGCCATAAGCCCTGGCCTAACCCCGGCAGCTCCCGCGTCCTGGGGTGCTGCCGCTGCCTGTTGCGTGGACATGGCGGCCTCTGTGTCGCAACTGTTCTGAGGTCTGGCTCGCCTGATCTTGCACCGTCTCCTCTTGAGCCTCCACTAGAAGCTCTCTCCTCTCTGGGCCCCTTCCTCTTAGGCTAATACTGCCTGCCTCTCCACGTGGTCCTGGAGGCCCTACACGAAGCCAGCGCGTGGGGATCTGTACTCGGTCTCCCAGTTAGCAGCCTGTCTTGTCAGTTGGGGCCCCGTGCTTCCCCCTGGCTCGTCTCCGGGCCTGCCACACCAGCTGGTGCTTCACTGCGCTCACCGAGCGCTCCAGCCGCGTCTCCCGCTTACTGCGCATGTGCGCCAATGAGAGGACCGCACACGCACCTCACAAAAACCGCACCACCGTGGAATGCACACACGGCCCTTGCCGCCGCTGCTGCTGCTGCTGCCTGTCACACCCGCGCGGTCACCTTACCGCGCTCCTCGTCCCCCACCAGTCTCGGGACTCCGAATGCCACGTACCGGCAGCGGCGGACACTACACCCCGCTCGCGCCTTCGCGCCTGCCACCAACGCCGACCTGCGTTGTGGTAGGCGGGCGCGTGTGCGCGCTTGAGTTCTTCACACTTCCCTCGTCGCCAGTGTGATGGTGCTCATATGCGGGTCCCTGGGCGTGCGGCTGGGGGCGTTAGCCGACTGCTAAGATGGCAGGGATAGGGGAGGCCTAACTATGCTGCGGCACACAATGAAGGACACAGGCACTCCTTTGCTCAGTCCGCGCCGTCAGCCACGTGCGCTGACGTCGCCGTTTATTTATACCCCCTGGCCCGAGCCCGGCCCAGGGAGTTGCGGGTGCAACAATGTAGTGCAATGGCCGGGTGGCTCACTACAATCCGTTACAGGTCTATGAACAAAAAAACACACACATACCACTAAGACTGCAGCGGGAACGAAGAATAGAAGGCCCGAAATGAGGGTTTTCACTTCGGCGAGGGTGACTGCGGGAGCACCAGCCAGGACTTGCCTTAGTCACCTGGGGGAACGCATTCCACATCGCACCTGACGGCTCCGGAGACAGCGCGAAGGCAGCGGCGCAGCTTTACTGGTCGGGCGTGGGTCGGAAAAGAAAAATCGCATTCGCCACAAACCTTTCACAGCAGCAGATTTTTATTAAACACGCACTAATATCTTTAAGGAAACGTTTCCCGTTCATCAAAATGAACGGCCTGTCTCCAAGAGGCAGATGGACGCTTTGAGACACAGAACAGTGGAACACGCTCATCAATTTGTATAAAATATCCTTTATTGCCAACCAGAATTATGAGGGGAGTAATTCTGGCAAAAACTCAAGTGAATCGTGATCAAGTGAGCCGCTTCATAACAAGCTATCGCCATTGAGCCATCGCGCTTTCACTTTAATGAAAAAAGTGCCTACACCAAGTAATGAAGGAGACCGTGTAACGCCACCAGCAAACGATCCAGTCGGGATGGGCGGGGCCACAAGGAGACATGGTGGTAACAAAAAAGCCTCACTTTTAACCGGAGGCCAGCGTTTAACATAAATGATGACGCCTGCCAATAAGATTGATGGGCGGGGCTTCAAGTCCCCTTCCGAAATCATCTCGATCACAATATGCCTCGCAGAGCGAGGAGCGCTGGCGCGCTCCAGCACTAGGTCTGCGAGACCTAAAAAACGAGAAGAAGCTTTTCCATAACAAAACTGCATTAAAATCCCCAGCTTCCATTTTCCATAATATACTGGGGTATACAATCGGTATTAACTAAGTCAATGGTGAAACTTCGGTTCTGGGTCTTTTCCCCCCCAAAAATCTCCCTCTTTCCAATATCAAAATGTTGGCATCTTTCAAGATAAAATCCAACTCCACTAGATTGGAATGTATTGGTGCGATATGTATCATCCAATTAATTACTAGTATCTAGGGAATAAATAACATATGGATTTTGGTGCTATTCGCATGGTCCGTCCGGCCAATACCTGCATTTTCCCCTGATAAAAAGCAGCACATTTGACTTGACAAGATTGATCATAAAATGTATAATTGAAATATGTGCAATAATAGAAGTTACAGAGAATATGGAATATCGCAATTAACCAGCCCCTTGTATTAAGGGCCATTATTACAATATGTGTGGTAACAGCAGTTACTGGACATACAACAATTAAATAGGCAGGTGTTGGAACTGGCACGTTCTGGTTGGCTGAGGCGAGGCCCTAGCCAGGCAGAACCTACCACTCCCATCAGGGGTGGGTGATGACACTGTATCACCTGCGCTCACCCTTGGGTAGCTTGGCACTAAGCAGTCAGGCTTATCACAGAGGCAATGTGTAAAGCATGGGCACAGCATCTCACACAATAAATGCACTGAGCGTCACAAAAGAGACTTCACACATGGTGTATGTAAATAAAGTTTGTATTCAACACACACATTAATTAACACAACATGAACGTCATGTATTTCTGAGCATAAATCACATTTGGAAACATCACTAGCAGTAATAGGCCTAACCATGCTAAAATGACATCAGTAATATGCTCACTTGGCAAAGATCTTACAATACCCCCGCGCCCCCAGCACCCTTATGTGGTGTGGAACGTTGTCAGAACAAGGCCCCATCTGGCAATTATTATAATTCAATGCCTCAGTTATAGGGTGCACCCCAGATCACAACAATATCAGAAATGTGTACACACAGATAATTACCACACTTTTAAACAGGATCGTGGGCCAAGGCCGCACGAGTAAAAACCAATGACAAATGTAGTATTCTTTTGGCAAGGAATCAACGTGTAAAGCAACACCACAGTGAGGTGTAATCAATAGTAGGCAGTCACTCCCACAGACTCACTCAGCACCAATACGTGGTGTCACGGATATCAGGCAGGTCCGTATGGAGCAGACTCACGCACACAGCACTGTAATGCGGTGCAACTGATATCCGGCAGGTCAGTTGATAGTGCACATGCAGACCGAAGCCCTCCTCCACCATTCAGCTAACTCCAACTACCCTACACCCACGGATGGAGATAAATAAAACCTTCCCCTCTGATTCTAGGCAGATCGTGGCCGGAGTCACACTTAGTCAGGGCCCCAGAGAAGAAGGTGGGGGGTAGGTAGCAGGGCAAACAGAGGTTCGGCCACTACTCGGGAAATTCACCCACGGTATCAATCAATCAATCAATCAATCAGGGAATTGTAAGCGCGCTACTCACCCGTGAGGGTCTCAAGGCGCTGAGGGGGGTCCGCAGATCTGTTTAGCCGAAGAGCCAGGTCTTGAGGGTCTTCCTGAAGGTGTTCAGGGAGGGGCGCGTCTGATATCTGCTGGTAGCTCGTTCCAGGTCTTGGCTGCAATGTGAGAGAAGGATCTTCCGCCTGCTCTGGCTCTGTGGATGCGCGGGGTTTCGGCCAGGGCGAGGTTGGAAGATCGGAGGTTTCTTTTGGGTACGTGGAAGTTGATTCTGTCGTTGAGGTATTTGGGTCCGTTGTTGTGTAGGCATTTGTAGGCGTGAGTGAGGATTTTGAAAGTGACTCTTTTCTCCACGGGAGCCAGTGGAGACTTTGTAGGTGTTGGCTGATGTGTTCGTGTCGGGGATGCCGAGGACGAGTCTGGCGGCGGTGTTCTGTACTGTCTGGAGTTTGCGGAGTAGGGACTTGTTGATGCCGGCGTAGAGTGCGTTTCCATAGTCCAGTCTGCTGGTGATGAGTGCGTGGGTGACTGCCTTCCTTGACTCAGGGGGATCCACTTGAAGGTCTTGCGGAGGATGCGGAGGGTGTTGAAGCAGCTGGAGGTGACGGCGTTGACCTGTCGGTTCATGGAGAGTGATGAGTCGAGTACGATGCCGAGGTTCTTGGCGTGGTCTGAGGGGGTAGGTGGGCTTCCGAGGGCGGTCGGCCACCAGGTGCTGTCCCATGCAGAAGGGGTGGTACCAAGGACGAGGACTTCTGCGTTCTCGGCGTTGAGCTTCAGGCAGCTGTTGGTCATCCAGACTGCGACGTCTTGCATTCCTTTCTGGAAGTTGAGTTTGGCAGTGGTGGGGTCTTTGGTGAGGGAGAGGATGAGCTGGGTGTCGTCGGCATAGGATACGATGTTGAGGCCGTGTTGTCGGACGATGGCTGCGAGGGGGCCATGTAAATGTTGAAGAGGGTGGGGCTCAGTGATGAACCCTGTGGGACTCCGCAGGTGATTTTCGTGGGGTCGGAGAGGAAGGGTGGGAGTCTGATCCTTTGGCTTCTTCCGGTGAGGAATGATCGGATCCAGTCCAGGGCTGTTCCTTGTAAGCCTGCGGTCGTGTAGTCTGACGACTAGTGTGCGATGGGAGACGGTGTCGAAGGCCGCTGATAGGTCGAGTAGGATGAGGGCTGCGGAGTGGCCTTGGTCCAGGAGGGTGCGGATGTCATCTGTGGCGGCGAGTAGGGCGGTCTCTGTGCTGTGGTTGCTTCGGAATCCGGATTGGGACGGGTCGAGGACGGCGTTTTCTTCAATGAATCGTGTCAGTTTCCTGTTGACTGTTTTCTCTGCAACTTTGGCTGCGAAGGGGAGGAGCGAGATGGGCCGATAGTTCTTGAGGTCGGTGGGGTCAGCTGTGGGCTTCTTGAGCAGGTGTCTGACTTCTGCGCGCTTCCAGTCGTCTGGGAAGGTGCCTGTTTTGAAGGTGGTGTTGATGGTGCGTTGTAGTTCTGGTGCAATGGCGGCCACGGCTCTGTGGTAGATGTGAGGGGGGCAGGGGTCGGTGGGGGCCCCCCGAGTGGATGCTTTTCATGGTCGAGGCGGTGTCTTCGGCCGTGATCGGTGTCCAGTTGGAGATGGTGGGCTGGCTGGTGTTTCTGGGGGGCGGGAGACCATCTGTGGCGCCTGGTGGATGGTCGATGAAGTTGTCGTAGAGGTTTTTGATCTTGAGGTGGAAATAGGTTCCAAGCTTGTCGCAGAGGTCTTGGGATGGGGTGATGTCTGTGGCTTCGCTGCGTGGGTTGGATAATTCTTGAATGACACTGAAAAGTTCCTTGGAGTTGGTGGAGTTGGCCAGGATTTTGTTGTGGATGAAGTTCCTTTTGGTGGCTCTGATCTGGTTGTGGTAGTCCGTCATGGCGTCCTTGTAGGTGGTGTGGTTTTCGGTTGTCTTGGTGTTTCTCCAGTTCTTCTCCAGGCGTCTGCAGGTGCGACTGGCTTCTTGGAGAGCGGTTGTGAACCAGGCGGCTTTCCTGGGGCGTTGTCTGTCGGGGTTGCGTAGCGGGGCGAGCTCATCTGCGCAGTTGGAGATCCAGGTGTGGAGTTCTCTGGCTGCGTCGTTTGCGCTGTTTGCGTCGGGTGCCCAGGTGTGGTTGTCTCGGTTGAGGGTGGAGTTAAGTTGCTCGTCGGTAACCTTGCTCCAGTTCCTTCGTGGTGGGCGTGGGGCTGGTTTGGGTGCTTTGGGTTTGTTGATGGCGAAGTGTACGCAGTGGTGGTCGGTCCATGGCGGCTGCGTTGTGTGGCTGAAATGGACGCTGTTTCCTGCCGCGAAGATGGGGTCGAGGGTGTGTCCTGCTCTGTGGGTCGGTGTGTTGACGAGTTGTTTAAGTCCGATGCTGGCGAGGTTGTCACGAAGGATAGTGGAGTTGGGGTCGCTGGGGTTGTCGAGGTGGAAGTTCAGGTCTCCAATGAGTATGTAGTTTGTTGAGGCGATCGCGTGGGGTGCGATGAAGTCAGTGATGGTGGCAGCGAAGGGTGTTCGGGGGCCGGGGGGTCTGTAGACGAGGGTTCCTCGGAGTGTGGCTTTGGGGGTGGTCTGGATCTTGAAGTGCAGGTGTTCGGCGGAGGGGAAGGTTTCGCTGGAGGTGGAGAGGTGGAGGGTGCTCTTGTGGGCGATGGCGAGGCCCCCTCCTGGGTGGTTGGGGCGGTCTTTCCTCTGGATCTTGTATCCGTCTGGGATGGCGGTGCTGATGTCTGGGCGGAGGATGCGTTAGTCCAGGTCTCTGTGAAGAAGGCGATGTCGGGCGAAAGAGAGTCGAGTAGGTTCCAGATTTCCATGGCGTGTTTGTGTACGGAGCGCACATTGAGGAGGATGCATTTTAGGGTGTCGCTGGTGCTGGCGTCGGTGGTGTTGGAGGCCGGGGTGGCGGTGAGGGTCTGGCGGCAGTGGAGGCAGGAGAACTGGACGTGGGTCGTGTTCGGCGAGGCCTGTTGGCATTCTCTAAGTCTTCCAGGGTTGAGTGCGAGGAGGGTGGTGGTGTTGTAGCGATGGGTAGTGGGAGGGCCAGGGTTCCTGGCGCTGGCTGCGGTCGGGTCGCGGACGGGCGCAAACGGGCTTGCCTTTGGCGCGCCCGCTGCATGCGTCCACTGCGCGAGCGCGCAGCGGCCGCCATTAAGTAGGGGAGGTGGGAGGGAGGAGAGGCTGGGAGGCGGGAGCAGGGGAATTCCGGGGGGGAATTCCGGGGGGAAATTCCGGAGGGGAAATTCCGGGGGAAATTCCGGGGGGAGGGCCGCAGGGGCAGCAGCGGCGAAAGGCAAAAGGAACAGGCAGGCACGAGAAAATAAAAACAGTGGTGGAATTAGAGCAAGACACAGATGGGCACAATAACAGTGGCACAAGAGGGAAAACAATTAAGAAATGCGGAGCAGAAGCGGGCTGAGGGAGATAGTCGTTCAATCAAAGGATTCCACATTGTGCCTTCTGGGCACCAGCCCAGTTCTGCGATGCACGGGGGAAAGTCACGCAGTCTCTTGACCCACTTCCAATCACTCACAGAAGCGTTTGTTAGCTCAGTCAATTACTCTCACCACCAAGGCCTGATCCGGGCAATATTCCCTTGCAACACAAAGTCGTCGGGCCAGGTGAGGAGAGGGCAGTTGGTCCGCTGCACTGAGGGTACAAAAGGAACAATAAATGAATGTGGGATGAAGCAGGGGATCCTCTCGGAAGGAGGCACCATGTCAGACACACGTTGATCAAAGTAGCACCCAGGCAGTCTGGGCACCATGGAACACGAATCCGCTCCTCTGCTCCTCCCTGGAAATGAGGCACATCGTCTGGTGCGCGTTGATCTGAGTCGCACCAGAGAATTCCGGCCACACACAACGAAGAGTTGCAGATTCCACACCTCCCTGGAAATGAGGCACAACATCTGGTGCATGTTGATATGGTTCGCCTCAAACAATTCCAGTCACACACAATGAAGAGTTGCAGATTCCATACCTCTCTGGAAATGCACATCTGGTGCACGTTGATATGGGTCACACCAGACAATTGCGGTCACACACACAGGCGCAAGTTCAGCAGTGCCGCACGAGGTAGAATGAGGCACTACTACGGGTACGCTCTCAGCTCTGAGGGTCGCTAACTGTGAATCGGACACCGCAAGCAATGAGCAAGAAGTTGGCGCATCACACGAGAGAGATGCAGCACGATCGATGAAGTGGACCACGCAGGGTCCAGCAACCGGAGAATCTGCTCACCACCAAGAAGCTTATGCGTGTTGAGGCCCCATGATACAGGGGCCACACTCCTTCGATGCGAATAGTACTTTTGGGGCTCCGCTCAAGGCAGTCCAGTCTCCAGGCACAATACTTAATTCCACGCTCACGCCGCGCTACCAGTTGGGATCCAGCAGACGATGTGGGCACTTAAGAGGGCACTGCTCTCCAGGTGTCACAAGTAGATGGTGTGGGTCCTCACGCGAGGTCTTTGATGTCCCTGAGACCTCCACAAGAGAACAGGAGGCAAACCAACAAGCCTGTGGAGAGCACACTTCAGGGTGCCACACAGCAGCAGGTAGTCCGCCCAGGCCAGCCGCTGTTCAGGAAGGGTGCACGGTCCATTCCAATTGGAGTAATCCTCCTAGTGCACAACAGATTCCTCTGGCAGTGTGCACTATGCAGTTCTAAGATCTCTGGTTCCACATCCCCTCAAGTGTATCTCTACCCTGCTGAAGTATGACACCAGTAGTTATACTGTACTGTGCCTTTGAAGTTGGAGGTGGTTCAGAGGGTTTCCCTTTGAACCACAGATGTCTCCACTAAATTTCAGTCCTGTTTTCCATGGGGCCGTGGAATGCAGATCTTAATTTTTAGTGGGGCCCTTATCTGGCTTCCCAGAGGTCAAGTGTCAAAACCTCTCCCTCCAATTTATCCAACCAGCCCCTCAAATGGCAGAGGTCTGTCATTCTAGTTGCATGCCCAATGTCTATAGCTGTCTCTGGGGAATGCACAGATGTGCTCCACCAGCCTCCAGTATGGACTTGAATCAAACTAAAAAGCACACAAAGAGTTTTAGAGCAGAGAAATACCCCACTTTCTAGAAGTGGCATTTCTAAGCTATTAATGACAAATCCCTCTTTACCACAGGAGAGGGTTTGTCATTGTGAATTCAATGATAGGAAACATTATGAGGCTGCTCCACTGCAAGCCACTATTCCAGCTTGAAATAATTTCAACCATTCCCCCATGTTAACCTATGGGAAGAGCAAACCTCATAGGTAGTGAAAACACACATAGGTATTCTTCACTACCTGGGCAGGGAACACATGTGTACCTGCCCCGCCTTTTACCTGCCACTTGCTTCATCCCTTAAAACGTACGCCAGGGGTGCCATAGTGTTAGTGAAAGATCCCCTCAGGATTGGCCAGTGGTTTAGAAAGGCCATTCTGAGCATAAATGCAATTGCGCGCACACAGGCCAGACACATGTCTAAAACCCTCATAGGTGCAAGTGCACACCCACAGGCCTGCAATGGCAGACTTGAGGCATGTTTAAAAACATCAGGTAAGCTCCACTTCCTAACATTTGTAGGAAGAGCGCGCACACTTTCACACAGCATTTACAGTGAGAAAGCGCCCAGAGCCCAAAGGCCACTAAAAGAGAATCAGCAAAGCCCATGAGAAATAAGCAAAAAGTTTATAGAAACACTACTTCAAGTGTGTCTGGTCCAACAGCCGCTCATGGTGAGGGTCCTTGCATTTGGTGCATTTCACCAGGAATCTCATATTTCAATCATCCTGGTGGAACTCTTGGAGACATTGTGCATTTGCAGGGGAATTCAATTGGGTGCGGTATTCCCAACTCAATTCTCCTGACGATTCCTAGTTTCTGAGTCTAACTATACTCATGGTATATTTTTTTAATCCTTCGGCAAGAGAGTAGGGTGTGAATCCTCAACAAACACCAATTCACTTGTAGTCTTTGACAAATGTTCTAAATTGACTGGTTCGGGACTCCTTCTGTGTGACATGTTCATGTTTGCAGTGCAGTAATGTATAACATTTCCAGGTCTCATGTTTGACCCTTAAGGTGACGCTATCATAAACTTTGTTAATGATCCTAGCAGATAAATTCCATCTGACCTTAGCACAGTTTCAAGTTTCTCAGATCCATGTGTGAGTATCTCTGCCAGTCCAAGTTTTATCTGTGCATTCTAGGACTTTTATTTCTCTTGATCCCAACATAAAATCAAGACTGAATGTCCCAGAGTGAAAAGACAATAACAGAGAATACTTTAACTACTCACACATTGTCCTGAGAAACTTGAGAGGTCTGCAGTAGCAGGAATTTCCTGTGAGGTATAACCAATGACCCTTGTCACATGGCGTGACCCAAAAGCACCACGAATTATCCACACAAGCACAAAATGACTACAGTAGCTGCTTGAAGTATCAAGAGTCCTCTACAAGTAATAATTCCCTGTTTGCAGAATGCCAACATCACCTACCCAATAAACAGCTACAAATAATACCCCAGGTCCATTAGACCTTCCATTGGTTTGGTATTATTGACTGTCTTGTCATAAATGTAGAGAGAATTCTGTTTTAGAAACCTAAAAAATTAAATATGTAATTCTGTTCTATAGTCATGCTTTGAAAGCTACTGTAGGAAATTACCATCTTTTGCATTATGTCCCCCCAGATTTTTGCCCTATCTGCTTTGCTGGCTTCAGAACTAATAATAATAATAATAATACAGCATTTTATAGAGCGCGAACAGCTACCTCAATAGAGGTGTCCCGGCGCTGTAGCAACAGGTGACACGCAAGAGTTACGCAACAGTCAAGGCTCCTAGAAAGTTAGTCAAGGCTAAAAAGCCATGTTTTGGCTGCTTTCCTGAATTGCGGTTCCGAAACAATCTGACGCATAACATTAGGCAGGGAGTTCCATAACATGGATGCCCCGACCGTAAAAGATCTGCCACCCAGCCGAGCTTTCCTCACTCGTGGGGTGCAGAGCAGATTCTTAGAATTGGACCTCAGTGGACGCGTCTGCTTATAAGTGCATAGCCGTTGTTTCAAGTAGCTGGGGAAAGTTCCATGGATTGACCGGAAAGCTAGGGTTAAGGCTTTAAATTTGATTCTTTTGTCTACCGACAACCAATGTAGTTCCTCGATATGTGGAGAGATATGATGCCGAAATGGAACTCGTCTGATCAATGTCGCAGCCGCATTTTGAACCATTTGGAGTTTCTTAACAAGTAGGCCGGCAAGCCCAAGTAGAGGCCATTCGCGTAGTCCAGCCGAGAAGTCACTGTGGCATGGACTACAACCCGACGACAATCCTCCGGCAACAGATGTAAAATTTTTCGCAGGTTTCTCAGTCTGCCAAAGCAGGCAGCGGTTACCTGCTGAATTTGAGCCGAAAAGGATAAGTCAGCTTCCCACTTTACTCCCAAATTTTTGGCAATACGTGCTGGAGTGGGTGGTGGACCCATTTCCACAGGCCACCACAAGTCAGCAGCAGGGGGATGGTTTTTACCAAAAAACATCACCTCCGTTTTTTCAGCATTAAGTTTCAATTTGTTATTATTTATCCAAAGGGCTATATCTTTCAGGCAGCCCTTAAAGCTCTTAAAAGAGTCTTCCGACTGATCGTTGAAAGGAAATACCAACTGGGTATCGTCGGCGTATGAAATTGCCTTCACACCCAAGTTGGATATCAGTGAAAATAGTGGGGCCAAATAAATGTTGAACAATAATGGGCTTAGGGCTGACCCTTGCGGCACCCCGCACCAAAAGTGCTTACGACCGGACTGGTAAGGTTGTAATGCGACCCTTTGTGTGCGCTTATAGAGGAATGACTTCAGCCAAGCCAGGGCTGTACCCTCAATACCAATGTCCAAGAGACGTTGAACCAGAATAGAGTGGTCTACCGTGTCAAACGCCGCTAATAGATCCAGGAGCACCAGCATAGCTGATGTCCCTGAATCCAACGCCATCCTCACCGAATCAGCCACCTCTAATAACGCTGTCTCTGTGCTAAAACCAGCTCGAAAACCAGATTGAGTATCGTGCAGCATACTGTGGTTCCCGATATAATAGGCCAATTGACGCTGCACTAACTTTTCTAGCATTTGCGTTGGCGCTGGCAGCAGGGAAATAGGTCTATAATTATTCAGTTCCCCTGAATCAGCATTGGGCTTTTTCTTAAGGGGCAGAAGAGTGGCATGCTTCCATAAATCAGGAAAGATACCAGATGCAAGAGAGGTGTTCCAAATTTTTGACAGCACATAGCAGGAGGAATGTGCCAACTCTTTCTACAATTTAGGGGGACACGGGTCATCCGGCGATCCTGACTTGCATCCCTGGATCGCAGCCCGTGCCTCATTCTGGGAAATGGAAGCAAAATCTGAAAAGAGGTGCCTAGGAGCTCTCCTCTCCATCCCATCTAATTTGGCCGTTTCAGCTACTGCTGAGAAAGAATTATAGACCTTGCGAATTTTATTATCATAAAAATCCGAAATTCTCTCACACAGTATCACCGAGGGCTGGGCGTCAATCACCAATTCACGAGGTTTGAGAAAGGAATTGACAATCTTGAAAATTACCTTACCGGGTTTATCGGTATTGTCAATACACTTAGCTATATAGTCCCTCCTAGCCTCCTTCATCAATTTATGCATTTCATTCAAGGATTTCTTATATATCATTTTAGCGTTGACATCGTAGTCCACCCTCCACTGTCGTTCCAGGCGTTTACACCTGCTTTTCATTAACCTAAGTGACTCAGAGAACGATGGGGCTGAAGGAGATTTTCTCATAGATTTGGTGACTCTGGCTGGGGCCGTGGACTCTACTGCCGTGGCGATCCACTTGTTTAAGGCCAAAGCATCTGCATTAGGATCCATAGTTAAGAGAGGTTGATTGGCCTGCAAGACTGGACCTAAAAATTCAGCAGTTAACTTCTTCCAGTTCCTCTTTATAAAGTAACGGGAGCTTTCAGGCAGACTGGGTTTTGTCAAACTAAAAGAGAAAGGAATGAGGCAGTGATCAGACCAAGCCAACTGGCTTGGTGCTTCCATTTTCAATGACGGAATATTGGAAAATACCAAATCAAGTGTATGCCCTGCTTTATGGGTGGGAAGTATAACATGTTGAGTCAAGTTAGCACCAGCAAGCGAGGAGACGATTTGCCTGGCCTGGGCACAATTAGGGTCATTTACATGCAGACTGAAGTCACCTAATGCAGTGAAATTGGAGAACAGTAACGATTTCTGAGCAATATAATTGCAAAGATCCAGATGTATATTTGGCAGGCAGTCTGGTGGTCTATACACCAATAGCCCTGCAAAGGATGTTGTCGGGTTAATCTTAATACAAAAATTAAGGCCCTCAATCACATCCATGTTCGACAATGTTGAGGAAGCTATATCCCAGGAATCCTTTAAAATAATCACAACCCCCCCTCCTCTTTTTCTCCCTCCCTGTTCACACAACACATTTTGAAGCCAGGTGGAATGGCTAATGCCACAGCTGCTAAGGTATCAGCCTTCAGCCACGTTTCTGTCAAGAACGTAACCTCACACTCATTCTCAGCCAGCAGCAGCCATAGATCCTCCGTATGCTTTGGCAGCGATCTGCAGTTTATTAAGCACGCTCTAATCAATTCGACTTGCTTGCTCTGGCCCCTTCTGGTGTCCCTTTTTTAGGTCTCGCCTACGCAGCGCGCATGCGCTGCATAGGAGGGCCTTTTGCCGTCGCTCTGCTCATTTTCAAGCACACACTAGTGCTTGTGGCGGCATCCACCTTGCGGGAGCGAGCAGGGGCGCGCCACAAGCACGAGTGCAGTGCTTAAAAATGAGCAGACTGCTCTCCCAAGTGCGCGCGGGCGCCTCTCTCTTAGTCTCTTCTTTTTGCACTGATGCAACCCGACTGCATTTTCTTCCTGTCCGACAGAAGAAATCTCCTCTTCCATTTCCAAATCTTCAGCCTCCACTAGACAAATGCTATAGAAGCCACGAGCAACTGAAGTGCTATCCCGTTCCTGAATTGCATCTTGACAAAAAACAAAATCTGCGGCTGGTGTAGTGAACATGTTTCCACTTTTTTCGTTTCTCTGGTTCGCTTTCTCTACAGTTGGTTTAATAAGCGGATCCTCACTGCAGCCCTTGCAATTGCCCGAAACCGGTCCATCCGCTGCCGGATTGTGTTGCTCAGAATATGCACATGGTTTTGTAGATTCAGAACAATTACCAAACTTGTGATAATGGTTTTCGGCTGCAAAGCCAATATTTTCCTCACTTCCATTTCTGTTTGCCAATTTCCACGCTTCAACTTTCATATCGTCACAGTCGGCTTCACTTAACTTTTCATTTGGAACATTATCTTTTTCGGACTCCCGACCCAAATGCTTGTAACTACTAAACACCATCAAGACGTTAGTGAAAGCCTGAAAAAACGGGGCTGACCTGTTGCTGCTTTTTCCAGTAACAGAGTGGCCATCTGTACGTCCTTCCATACTGCTGTAGCACCAGTTACTCGCTTTATTTGTTAAAGCAGTATGTTCTATTGGCATGGTCTCTTTGCCTTTATCAAAAGAATCGTGCGCACGGTCGACAGTCGGTGTGGGTATCACAGTGGCTGCCGTTTCTTTACCCTTCTGCATCTTGTTTTCTACAAAGCCGTTTTTCAAGGGAAATGGTAACACTCACTCTCACTATCCCTACCTAACTAACACACTCCCTCAAACTCTATCTTACTAACTACCTCTCACACTAACACTAACTTACTACCTAACTCACACTAACAAACTAAATAACTCAAACTCTTTCAATACCTCACTAATTAACTCTCTCACTCGCTCACTAACTCTCTCGCACACAAACTCACTAGCTCACTCACTCACTAACTACATCACTAACTCACTTTCACTAATTAGCTAACTCTCTCATTAACTAACTACTTCTCTCACTAACACACTAATTAACTCTCTCACTCTTTCTCACACTAACTATCATTCTCTCGCTATCTCACCATCTCTCTCTCACTAACTAACTCTCTCTTTCTCACTAAATAACTTTCCAACTCTCCCTCTCAATAACTAACTATCTGAATCACTAACTCTATCTCTCTCACTAACTAACTCCCCCCAATAACAAAACAACCAATAACAAACAACCATCACAACAAGCAAATACAAATTCCCAGCTTTTTTTAATATAATCATTACATTCTATATAATGCTTTCATAGTCATATATACAGTAACAAAAATACTTCTAACACTTCTTTATTATACATTTTCACCATACTACACACTTCTGCACAGCACAACTTAAAAACATAGGCAAAGTAAATATCTCTGGCTAAAAACTTATAAGGTCCCAAAGGCGAGACCTATTGGCTATGCCAATGCTTGTCCTGAATAGCCTGCCGTATCCCCTAAAACCCACTTGCACTCAGTGCATGTGCTAGGGAGAGCATCTGTTGCCAGATTACAGCCAAGTACCTGGGTGCAAGGTTTAACATTAAGGGCTAAAAGATCATATTTAGACCAGTGAATTACCTCATTAATGGGCAGCATGGCTGGCGTTGGCCGCGATCCGGCCGCGGACGGGCGCAGACGGGCTTGCCTTTGGCGCGCGGCCGAGCACACATGGGATTTAAATAATGCCCCCGGTAGCGGAAGTGAAAGAACCAAGGGAGGAGCCACGTCCCTCCATTCAAACAGCACAAAGCTGCGGTGGAACGGGGACCGGCAAGTGTGAAAGAGCTGATGCCCGAGGTCAAATGAAAGCACCGTAAGATTTAGAAGACTTAAAAACAAAGCGTTATAAAAAAGTTAGCAGCAAATTCATAAACACCACACCATTAAAAACCATTAAAGACATCAGCTAAAACTCCGGTGACCTTGCCTTCCGGCGCACTGTCACCTATCACTCTGAACTCAGAACTCTGTGCATTTTACCCCTGCTAAGCACTGGAAAGTGCCTGTGCTCCTGTAACGTTGGAACTAGGAGTGTGGGAGGTGCTGCAGCACTCCCATAAAGCTTGAACCATTTTGGATGGAGACCGGGCAATAAAAGTGCCCTTCAAATATTTTTCCTTTGGCAGCATTTTTGTGTTTTCAGAGAAAAACTGTCAACAAATTCACCCTTATCTTTTTGTGAGGTGAAGTTATTGGCCAGCACTCCAACTCTAAAAATCGTTCCAGCACTACTGCTGTGCTCCCCATTAAACATGATTGAATTGACTTATTCCTAATTGGCACATTTAACTTATCTTTAATTCCCTAGTATATGGTGAAGAAAGTGCACCCCGGGATTGAAGTTAAATGCCACTAGTGGACTACAGTACCTATTGTGCCATGTGCTACAGTGACAGGGCAAACATAACTTCAGGCCTACCCCCTGCAGCTTCACAGCTGCAGTGTAAACCTTGCATAACTACCTCTTAAGTAAACATTTCTGACGGAAGAACATTCTCCTTTTAAATATTAAAATATTAATAAGTCACCACTATGTAGTCCTCGCATCTCACAAGGTAGGGTGCACGGTATTTAAAATTGGGACATGTAGAAAATTAATGTTACCATGTCCTTACTGTAATGGCTCACCTGAGTTTACTGCAGGCACGGCATGGATGGACACAAGGCTAAACCCCAACTTCCCTCACCCACCTCCTTCGCCCAACTAAGTCAAAGCCAAAGAGGGAAGATGGGGAAGGAGGGAAACAAAACAAGGGAAGGAAGAAGGGGTAGACGTCCGCTGGATCTTCAGAGAGAGAGTCTTCTAGAACCCTAAAGAAGAAAGCACAAGGTAAGTACTATGTATGGGTAAAATCAGCTGACTATAATACCCCTCCCCTGTTCCTAAAGGATACCTTGAATGGAAGATGCCAATTATGTGCACGGAAACAACTACCAGGGACTATGGAACACCCCCACTGTCTAGAAGGATGGACAAGGGTCAATAGGTAATAGGACTGCAGAAGTTAGCATGTAAACCAAGAAAAGGACGATAAGGTACAAACCTAGGTTAGAATCACCGTAGGAGTGGTAGGCCCCTTAAGCAAAACTAAAAATGTTCCCGTTACTCCTGCATGCAGAGAAAAACCAAAAAACTAATTTCCCTAAGCAGGAGGAAGCACGGGACAGAAAAGGCAAAAAGGCAGGGGTCAAAACTATGCAAATTGTACTAGTGAGGAACTGGAATATTTCGCAATACTAATTATACCTTCTTTCTTTACAGCAACCAGAAATCAAGAGAATCTCCAGAAATGCGCTACAAGAACACTGGACCAACAGATAAGTACCATTCCTATACAAAACATAGTTCTAGAATTAACCAAAAAACAAAGATACTGATCCTTTAAAAAAAACCTTGCCTAATTCTTGTATTGCAGAACCAGGTCGCAAAGGGTTAAGCCTAACAGAAGCTCCTTTGCAACAATGTGTCCCGTCGGGAAGGAGCAGTAAGACAACCAGCCCCGGAAGAACACCCAGGAAGCAGAACAGCACAACAGGAAGCCAACAACACGACGAGCGACCGAAGATGAAACCGGAGGTCAAGCAAGGAGTCGGGTAAGCCGGGAGTTTAGAATGCGGTGGGAGGCCTGGCGGGATCCGAACTGGAACGCGAAGCGCGTTACCAGCGTGGATCCCGTCCTTAAATATCCCTCAAGCACAAACCCCGGCCACTGACAGGGAACGGCGGGCGGTGCTCTCGGCTCCGCACTCGGGCGCCGTCTGGGGCGGTGCGCACCACGGCGCCCGACAGTACACCCCCCTTAAGACTCTTCCCCCCAACGGGCTTGGGCTTGTGCAGATAACGGCGATGAAACAACCAAACCAAACGGGGAGCATGTACATTAGATGCCGGTTCCCACGACCGCTCATCAGTCCCGTAGCCCTTCCAGTGAATCAGGTACTGCAACCGACGACGCAGTCCACGATATATGCCACCTCATACTCTGGACCATCATCCACCAAAACAGGGGTAAGTAGTACAGGAACAACAGTACCAGGGGCGACAGGCTTCAATAAGAACACATGAAAGACAGGATGTAAACGCAAGGAGGCAGGCAAGTCACGCTTTAGAGCGACAGGATTTACCACTTTGGAAACAACATAAGGACCAATAAAGCGGGCTTGAATTTGTTCGTACCCTTAATCTGGATGTTCCGAGTGGACAACCATACCCTGTCTCCTATAGCATAAGCAGGTGGTGGTCGACGATGCCGATCTGCTCCTTACTTATACCTGCTTTTGGCCTCGTCTAAAGATTTTTTAGCGGAAGCGTGAATATTCTGGAGACGAGACACCAAATCCTGAGCAGCCGGAGAAGTAGAAGGTGTTAAAGGCGAAACTAGACTACAGCGAGGGTGAAACCCTTAGGTACAAAAAAAAGGTGAAACCCCAATAGAGACATGTTCACTATTATTATATGCGAACTCCGCAGTCCATAAAACCGAGTCCCAATCCTTCTCTCCCTGTAGGAGATGATACCGCAGGTATTGCTCAATACACTGGTTGACCCTTTCTGTCTGACCATCTGTCTGAGGGTGGTGAGCCGTAGAGAGACGTACATCTATCTCCATCATGCTATTCAACCCTTTCCAAAAACAGGACACAAATTGAGGGTCCCTGTCTGATACAATGACGGAGGGTAGGCCATGAAGGCGCACTATCTGCTGGAGAAACACACAAGCTAGTTCTTTGGAGGTAGGCAGTTTCTTCAAGGGTGTAAAATGGGACATCTTGGATAGCATATCAACAACAATATATATGACAGTATGCCCTTGCTTAGTAGGAGGTAGTTCTACAATAAAGTCCATAGTAATGGAATGCCATGGGGTAGGGGGTGTAGGTAGAGGAGCTAAGAGGCCGACTGGTACTTGGTGGGTACTTTTGCTTTGTGTGCAGACATAGCAATCTCGTACGTACAAACGGGCATCTCGGTTCATGGATGGCCACCTGAAATGCCTCTTAAGCAGGGCAAGGGTTTTCTTGTATCCAGGGTGGCCTGATAGAGCGTGTGTATGACACCAACCCAGTGCTTGTGCCTGAAGAGATTGAGTAGGGAGAACTAAGCCGCCTTGAACAAAGACTAAGTCGTTACTCCTGACCCCGTTGTGTTTGGTTTCGAGGTTCCTGAGTTCATCTGATTCGTGTCCAAGAGCCACTTCTTTCATAAACGATTCTTCTGAGAAGGTACCCCCTAACACACGATCAGGATTCAAGATGAAAGGTGGGTCTTGTGTGCTCAGCTCGTCAGGGAAGTCATAGCCAAAACGGGACAGGGCATCAGCCTTGCTGTGTTTAGTGCCAGCCTGGAACTGAATGACGTAATCAAAGTCACTAAAAAAAAAATGGGTCCATCTCAACTGTCTCATAGATAAGGCCTTAGCGGCCTTCAAGAACTGCAGATTTCTGTGATCGGTGATGACAGTTACAGTGTGCAAAGCCCCAAGCAGGTACTGACGCCATTCTTCGAAGGCCCTTTTTATTGCCAATAACTCCCTATCCCCTACAGAGTAATTTACTTCAGCAGATGTTAGCTTATGGGAATAGTACGCTACAGGATGTAGATGTCCTGTCTGTCTGTTAGGGGTGACTTATAGATTTTAAATTCAGTGACCTCAGATATAGGGAAACCTATATCTGTCGTAATTGGTGCTAGCACCAGCTTACACACGGTGCATTGGCAGGCCTGTAGTTACAGTTTGAGTGGTTTCCCATGGGTGGCATAATACATGCTTCAGCCCATGGGGGACCCCTGTGTACCTATGCCCTGGGTACCTTAGTACCATATACTAGGGACTTGTCAGTGTCCACCTGGGACGTACCTAGGTACTCACCATAACCAATTTAGGGCAAAAAGCACAGAGACTGGGGTCCTGATTAGCAGTCAGGCTAGTCAGAAACAGAATAGCACCAGGCAAAAAGTGGGGGTAACCATAAAAGCAGATCCTACTTTCCTACAGTTAGTGAGTGTTTATAATAAATACATATTTTTATAACTGCACTGTGTGGTTCTTTTTCACTTAACCTACACTATATGATTGGTACTGGTAAAACAAGCTGCTTTACACTCCTTTTGGACCAAGCCTAAAGGCTGCTCTCCACAGCTACCACTTAGAGAGCATTCTATGGTTGTCTAGACCACTAAAATCACCATAAGGGTTGTCTGGATTAGTGCAAGGTGCTTCACTTAAATAAGTGTGCACCTTATACTAAGCCAGCTGCCTACCCTGCGAAAATCAGAAGAGGACTGGACCAGCTGTTTGTGACCTGAGAGGAGACCTGAAGAACCACGCCTGCATCCTTGTGTACCCAGATCAAAGAAGTAGACTCCAAGCGTCAGTTGTCTGACCTCCCGTGTGGCTACAGGGAGACAATAAGCTGCACGAGGCCGTTATCTGAAAGCTCCCGGCTGATCAGTCGCACCTGGACTGGACCCTGCTGTTGGCCTCTGCTGGCCTCTGCCTACACCATGTGAGTCTCCAAGTGCATCCCTGAGGACTTGGGGAGGTTTAGAAGTGTACTCCTGTGGTTGTTTGGGACTTAAAAAACTAAATCAGAAGGTAAAATCTTTGACCGGGACAAACCTTGAGGGTCTATCCGACCTGCGCTCCATCACGGTCAGCCTGAAATTGTCCTGGTCTACCATGACCATAAATGATAAATGGCTCCTAGCACTTCTTGGAGGAATTTCTACTTAAAACTTTAAACATTCATATCTCCAGTTGCACTTATTTGATTTTTGTTATTTTGGTGTCATTTTGTTTATTCGATTTTACTCTATTTTTCTAACCCCGTTTGGGATTTTTATTGTTTTGCATGTTAACTTTATGGCTGTTTTGGTACTGCATAAACACTCAACACTTTGTCCCAAATTAAGCCTGTCTGCTCTACGCCATAGCTACCAGGGTGTTGAGTTCAGGTTAGTTTGACTTTAAGGGTTGACCCTGACAAGGGTTGTATTTATTCTTTGAAGTGGGCAGTCACTGACCACAAATAATAATTCAATTTCTTATAGCTACCAATATAGAATCACCCACATGCCTAATGGAAAAAAAAGAGGTGCCCAAAAAAATCTGCTATTAGTCCTTACACTGAGGTCTCCCATTGTTCAGTTTCCGGTGGAGTAGTGGAGCCATTCACATTTATTCATTGCATTCTAGTACTTGTAGTACTGTATATATAAATGGCAAAATAAAACTACAAATTACAGAATGCAAAAACAAAACAGGATATGCACTTAACATGAGACAGACAGATGCTAATTGAGTCTGCTTTACAATAATAAGGTTTTATTTGGTTGCTTATATATTCAGTTCAGCAAAACTTTTTATTTGAAGCAGGTTTCCTTTCTGTTTTTTTTTTTTTTTAAAGAAATGAAGTGCGAGCAAAATTGAGAGAAATATTGCACCATGGTCATAACTTAACAATATTTAAAGCTGACCAAGTCCTTTGTTGGTTAAAAAATAAAAGGTCGCTTGTTGACTGTTGGACTTGGCCCTTTTTGCAGGATTATCCCCAAACTTTTTGCTTCTTCCTCCTATTTTTTCCTGACCTGTGTTTGTTGGTTTTAGGACTCTGGGCACGTTACCACTGCTGATCATTGCTAAAGTGCATATGCTCTCTGTGTACATTGTTATTATGATTGGTTCTCCCTGATTGGCATATTTGATTTACTGGTCAGTCCCTAGTAAAGTGCATTGCGTGTGCCGGGGCTGGTAAATCAAATACTACTAGTCGGCCTGCAGCACTGATTGTGCCACCCACATGAGTAGTTCTGAAACGGTAACTCAGACCTGCCACTACAGTGTCTGTGCGCAGTTGTTAACTGCCATGTCAACTTGGAAAGTGCACCCACTTGCCAGGCCCTAACCTTCCCTTTTCTTACATGTCAGTCACCCCTAAGGTAGACCCAAGGTACCCCTGTGGGCAGGGTGCAGTGTATGTGAAAGGTAGGAAATGTACTGGTGTGTGTGGCATGTCCTGATAGGGAAATACAGCCAATTTCGTTTTTCACTATTGAAAGGCCATCTTGCCCCATAGGACAGAATGGGGAATGCTTTGTAACATTTTACAATTATAATACGGGGTTACGTCCAATGTTGATGGCCAGATAGGACGTAAGAAACGTTTTCACAAAACAGAAGATCTGACCACCTTATTTTGATTCCTGCTATTTATTTCAGCAGATTATGGGCCAGTGGAAACATTTTTTCTTGGTCCTGGCTATTTCTTTGCCATTACTTGAACAATTTATATGCACATTTCATTACATTTGAGTGCTTGCCTGAACATAAAGCGATACACTTAATGGTCATAACAAATCAAAACGCAAGATAAAACAATTAATAAAACTTGACAACAAGTGCATAAATCACATTTATCAAAAAAATTTACACCTTTGCTATTAATAAAGCTTGACAATAATTTCATGAATCACATTAATCAAAAAATGTTACACCTACAGTTTGTCAAAACCAGTAACCTACAGGAACTCTATTGTCAACTATTTCACTGTCTTTATGAGAGTTCCCTAACCATGGGGTTAAGCTCAAGGTCTTGTGGGATATTATCTTAGTTCTATATCCCTATCTTGCCTTTGGGCTACATTTCATGTTCCACCCTCATGGAATCTTATATGGAAAGGTGCCGACGCGTTTCTAATCCCTGTATTATCAAGGGATTTTCCACAGAGCAAATTGACACGGTGTAATCTGCAAAATTCCCCAAAAAAGGGTAAGAGTAATTATAATTGAGCCCTTCTCAGAGAACAGCACTGTTTTCTGACACATCTGTTTGTGACGATTATGGTACCTGAACTGTTGCTTGTTGTTGTGCCTTAGGATTTCTTCTGTTTGGAATATTTTAGGATTCTGTAACAGAGAGGAATGTTGCATTTATCTGAAAAAAAGTTTACTTGTGTATTTACAAGTGTCCACATTGCTAGGATGCTTACTCGTTTGATTACTCGAGCCGCAAGAGCTTTGTACCCTTCGTTGACTAGTTGCACGCTTTTTCTGTTCCAAGCTACGCGCTGTGGATGGCTTCGTAACCTCTACTATTCCTAAACAAAGGGGATTAACAAAGCTGCTTAGTTGTCCATTTAAACTCACTTTGTGGTTTGGTTTCTAATACGGAACATTGTATCTGCCAATTTACTGAGAGCTAGGCTTGATGGATTCTTGTTTATTTTCCAAACGTTACCAGGCTTTTGAAACGCCGTTATTCGTTTAAACAAGTCTGTAGTGAAAAGGAAAATCACGTTTGTTCGAAGCATGTCTTGTGTTTTAGAAGACTTTTTTTATAACAGTGCATCGGTAGTTGTATACACTTTACTTTCAAAATAATTAACTGCCGCGACATTTTAGTCGTTGTAGCAACACAAGGAGGGCACGACGAATCTTGTTATTCTTAGGCTTCTGTGTTGCCAACTACTTTGTAAATCTAAAAACAGGGAAAGGCACGCTGTTTTAAATACGTTGTTTGAGTTTGCTTTTTTCTTTTTAGATGACGCCGATTCACAGTACGGTTTACTGGAGGACTACCTCGGAAAATACTGTGGCTCGAGTTGATAGTTCTTTCGCTTCTAGAGTTAGCATCGGGTGGACTCCTGTCCCTTTCCGGTTCGTGGCGCTCATCTTGCAGCAATCGTGGTATTTCTGTTGGAAAGAAACTTCCAAAAATTCTGGATCTTGTAGTTCACCTCATTCATGGTGCCTGTGTGCTATTGTCAAACCATTCTGAACAAAATTGCTTATGTTTTTTTGATTTTCTAAAGCTTGGGATAAACATTCGTTCTGTGAGTTATGACACAATAGTTCTCAATAGGAAAAGGAATGATGGATTTTGGGTATTGTAGTTGCTTCTTTTAATTTCTTAAACGTAAATGTTTGATTTGTCCTTTTCATGATTTATTCAGCTGAAGTTTTTGATAATTCTGTCATCTCGTTCAGCCCCGTCTGGGCACTGTGAAATTTTAGAATGAGGTATGCCTCTTTTTTTAATAATTGGGTTTCTATGTTTCCTCCTCCGGGTGGCTGTTTAAGTGCTGCTAACACTGTCCAGGTGAAATCTTTTTCGGTATGATTTTTCTCCAAAAAATGGGACACCATTGGGGCTTTCAAAACTTGTTTTTTTATTCTGGATCTGTGTTGCACAATTCTTTGGTTCACTTGTTGGGTTGTTTTCCCAATATATAGTTTGGGACAGGTACATCTGATGGCATAAATAACATTCTTTGTTTTACAATTTGTAAATTCTTTGTGTGTCCATTTGATTGCGTCATGGAGAAATTCGATACCTTCAATTGTGTTAGGACAAGCTGAGCAGTTACCACATTTGTGGTGCCCTTCTATGGGTGTCATATTCCACTGGGCTCGTAGGTCCTTCTTCAGTGATTTTGAAGCAATATCTGCTCGAATGATGTTTTGGCCTATGCTTTTACCCTTCTTCATAGCGAATAACGGTCTCTCTAATGGACATTCCAGTTCCGAGAGAAGGTGCCAATTGTTGAGAATTATCTGGCGGTATTTATTGGTGTGTGGGCCGAATGTTGTCACACACACTAGTTTCTCAAGAGGTTTCTTAATGGTTTTCGTTAGTAGGTCTTCTCTTGGTGTGTACCAAGCCCGCTTAGTTGCATGTTTCAGCATTTTGCGTGGATAACCTCTTTCTTTAAGTTGATCACACAGTACAGCTGCCTGTATCATAAAATCTTCTTTTCTTGCGGTGGGTTTGCGATGAAGTGTGGTCATTAATTTTTGTTCATATGGTATTACTTCCACGTCCAGAAAAGTGAGGCTTGTCTTGCTTTTGTTGACACTAAATTTTATGTCTTGGTGGCGATTATTCAGCCATTCGTAGAAAGATTGAAATTGTTCCTCTGTGCCATTCCAGAGGCACCAAATGTCATCTATGTACCTATACCATTGCTGGATATGTCCTCCAAATGGGTTATTATTAAAAATGAACTTGTCCTCAAAGCAGGCCATAAACAGGACCGCCATTTCTGGGGCGAAGGGACAGCCCATCGCGGTCCCTTTTGTCTGCATAAAAAATGTATAGTCGAATTTGAAATAATTTCTCTTAAGGGCAATTTCTGCCAACTTCAGTATAAATTCTGTAGGTACTCTGTGTGGCCTGATCCTGGTTTCTAAGTAGTGCTCCATAGTCTGTAACGCTTCCTCTTGTGGGATCTGTGTATATAATGAGATGACATCCAGTGTGACCATCCACTGGAGATCACAATCAAATGGATGGTCTTCTATTTTGGTGATGAAACCCATTGTGTCTCGTATATACGACGGTACTTGCTGGATGAATTGTTTCAAAAAAATATCAACATATTTGGCGATGGGCTCCAGCACTGAATCACAGCCGGAGACAATGGGTCTGCCAGGTGGTTGTTTAAGGCATTTATGTATTTTCGGCAAAAAATAGATGACAGGAATTCTTGGATGACTTTTGTTCATAAACTCAAATTCCTTTAGACCCAGTATTCCCTCATCTAATCCTGATTTCAATATTATTGAAATTTCTCCTTGAATTTGCCGTGTTGGATCCTCCTTCAATTGCCGGTACCATTCTGTGTTATGGATTTGGCTCTTGGCTTCTGTTATGTACATGTCTTTAGGCCAAATGACTAGAGCTCCGCCCTTATCTGCAGGCTTTATAATTATGGTGTCATCCTTTTGTAATTCCTGGATGGCTTTCTGTTGTTGCTGAGAGATATTCCTTTTAATGTATTGTTTTTTTGTTTTCTAGCTGACCGATAGAGGACAAGACTGCCTGCTCGAAGGCAGATACTTGTTTAGGTAGATTCTGTGGTGGTGGAACGAAGGTGGATTTTTTCGTTAATCCTGATGGTTCATTGTTTCCTTTGGTGTCTTTTCCATGGAAGAATACTTTTAGTTTAATCTTGCGAACAAATTCTAATGCCTCTATCTTGAGATTTGTGAAGTCAGTACGTTGGTTGGGAACAAATTTAACTCCCAAATTCAGAACAGATTCCTGCGGTTCAGTCAGTTGCCGGGTGGAGAGGTTTATTATTGAGGTGTTCATGTTTTGTAGAAGTTTCTGCGGGTCCTCATTTCCCATGGTTGTTGTTGCTTGAACCTGACCAAGGTGGAATCACGCAGAGCCCTATCAGAGTATCAGGGCCGGTCAAGAAATAGATTTACAACCTTCTCAGAATCTTCATCCTCTGAATCAGCAGGAGACTCTGACCCCAGAGAAGGCCCCTCCAAAAGACAGAGTACTTTTTTAGAGAAGGGCGAGCAAAGAAACAGAGTCAGGTTCAAGCAACAACAACCATGGGAAATGAGGACCCGCAGAAACTTCTACAAAACATGAAGAACACCTCAATAATAAACCTCTCCACCCGGCCTTTTTTTTGTTTAACCATTCTGTGTGCCTCTGCCTGTTTGTGTATTGACTGTCTGGTTTTGGAGTGACAGGGGCTGGGGAGGTGTATTCTCTCAGACAGCCACTGGGGGGGGAGGGGGTTGATGTGTGTCCTGCCTTTCCTGAATGAGTAAGGGCTGGGCTGAATAGACCTGGGCTGCATTCAGAGTAGGGGGAGGAGTTCTCACTAGCACCTGAATAGGCCTGGTCTGCATTTAGAGTGGTGGGAGGAGATTTCCCTTGCACCAGATTAGGGCCTGTCTGCCTTACACAATGCTGTCTCCACCTCCTGCCAGGCAGCGGCACCAGAGAGGACAGAACTGGTTTGGACTGGGCTCAGAGACCCTTGCACAAAGAGAACAAAGACATTTTGTGGTATAAGTATTAGACCTAAAACCCCTGAACTTTAGACTACTTCTGGAATCAAGAGGAACCTTTGCTGAGGAGAAGAGCTGGAGAAACTGAGGAGAAGTACTGCCCTTGCTGTGTGTCTGGGGTTGGCCTGCAGTTGCTGTTTCTGCCAAAGAAAGGAGAAGGACTTTGCTGTGTCCCCTGCTTGAGGAAAGTCTCCAAGGGCTTGAGTAGAGCTTGCCTCACGTTTTGAAGTCTCAGGAACACAAATACTTCACCCCCAGCTCCCCTGAACTTCCTTGCTGGGAGTTCTGACCTGCCAGGAGTGACTGACTGTGTGGGCCCTCTGGAGGTTGTTTCTGCTGCTGGGAGCTGGAAAGCAACGCAACAAACAAGGAAGACAACACATCGCTCTTCTGGCGACAGTTTTCCAACCCAACGCCGTGGTGCGAGAAGAATCTCCCCGCACCGCCGCTGCTGAAACCGACGCAGCGCCTGTCACTGCTGCAAGAATCGAGGCATCGCAGCTGAAAAGGCCGACGCAGCGTCGCTCGATGCTGCTGCATCGTTCGCCGCCACATCCCGGATTCCCACGCATCGGCCTCGCTTCCCCCTACAGACCGGACCCGACGCACCGCTCCCCTGTGTCCAGCAGAACTGCTGCATCGCATCCACGAAGGTCTCAGGAATCGACGTATCTCTTTGTTTTTCAACGCTCCCATCGCTGCGGCTGTTTGGCTTGGTGAATTTTGTCGCAACGACAGGTACTTTGCAAGAAATCACGCATCCATAGTTTTCTATGGACTCAGTTGCTAAAACCTTTTGAAAGTCATTTTTCTTAATACTTGTATGTTGGATTTTTGTTGTTTTGGTCTTGTCAAGTTTAGATAAAGATACTTTATTTTTCTAAACCGGTGTGGTGTCCATTACTGGTGTTATCACTGTGTTACTGTGAGAGTTGGTACAAATACTTTACACATTGCCTTTGGGATAAGCCTGTCTGCTCGTGCCAAGCTACCAAGGGGGTGAGCAGGGGTTATCTAAAGTGTGTATCCCCCTTACCCTGACTAGAAGCAAGGGTCCCTATTTGGACAAAGGTACCTACCTCTGCCAACTAGAGACCCCCATTTCTAACATTGACCATCTTGGAAGAGGAGTAATGAAAGAGAGGAATGTTTATCCTTAATGCGCAGACTTAGCTGTGATTTTTAAAGTCTATGCATTGATATTGCCTAGATTTGGAATATATTTTTTATACACAAGTGTCATAATATTGTTTTTACTTTTTGTTGACAAGTTATTCAAAGCATGCAGTAGTAAGTTAGAACTTTGTTTCATTTCTACAGCGTAGTGGATTTACTATTTTTAGTTTCTATTTGTTGTGAATTGTGGTGTTTATTCTGTGTTTTCAAAATGTATAGAAGTCAGTTGCACATTGAAGATTGATGGGGTAATGTTTTTCAGTGCATATAAAGAATTCGCCTTTTTTAATCCTTCCTTCTCTCTTAGATTCCTATTGTCAAGAAACCCCTTCATCACAAGCAGTGGAAGGACACAAGTACTTTGACCATTCCCCAGGGGAAGGTCAAACACAAGAAGACGTGAGGTCCACACAGGTTAACAAATCAGAAGCAAGCAAAGGAGAGTGGCAATGAAGTCAACCAATGGTAAGCAAAAGGCGGGCTCTAAGCCCACTGTAAGCGAATACAAATCTCTCCTCTCAAGTGACATTGCATGCACTGTCTCAGGCAGGTCCTAAAAATGGGCAACAATATTTGCATCATATTTTTAACTTTGTGCTGACTTCAAAATGAGGTCATAGACTCTACTGAGTGGGTGGGAGCAGAATGCAGTCACTGCATTAACGAGTTGTTGATGAGGCAGTGTCAAATGAAGCATTGAAACAGACATTTTACAGGTTATTTTCATGATTAAAAAATAAGCTTCATAGAATTTTTAATGGGACGGGTAAACATTGCCTTTAAATAACTTAATACTTTTAGCAACACCCCATAATTCTTTTTCATGTGTACCAGCAAAGATGTTTGGGATATACTTTCTTTTTAAAAGCCTGACAAAACAAACATTGAGGTTGGAGAGGCTCTACACCTCAAAAGACTGTGTCTGAAAGAATAGTGTCAACACACGTGGCCACTTTGGCTTTATCACACAGACAATTTGCTCTTTTCTACCTTTACTTCCCATCATTCTCCCTAGGAAGGCCAATATATGAACTCATAGTCATGCATTCCATATTCTTTTAATAAAGCACTGTTATGGAGCTGCACACAAAATCAGCTTTGATCAGGTACGTTGTTTCTAACGTAGGAGCTCCAGTTTGGAAAGTTTCTTATCAATTTCTGTAGGAAAGTAGGATCTGCTTTTATGGTTACCCCCACTTTTTGCTAGATGTAATGCTGTTTCTGACTAGTCTGACTGGGATCCTGCTAATCAGGACCCCAGTCTCTGTGCTTTCTCCCCTAAATTGGTATGGTAAGTACTTAGGTACATCCCAGAGTGGACACTGGTGTACCCTTATCAGTCCCTAGTTATGGTACTGAAGTACCCAGGACAGAGGTACACCAGGGGTCCCCCATGGGCTGAAGCATGTCTTATGCCACCCATGGGAGACCACTCAATTTGCAACTGCAGTCCTGCCATTGCAGCCTGTGTAAGCTGGTGCTAGCACCACTTACGAAAGATATAGGTTTCTCTATATCTAAGGTCACTGCACTTAAAACCTATGTCACCCTTAGGCAGGCCTTACAATCCTGAAGGCAGGGTGCTCGGTTCTAAGTGTGAGGGTGCCCCTGCATGAGCAGGACACGCCTACGGAGTCCATTCTCCCGGGTTGTGAGACAGCCATATAACATATATATAGGGGCACCGCGTCATTACGCGATGACCATCTCGAAAACTGGCTGTAACGTACCCTGTCATGTTTGGTATCAACCATGTTGGAATCACACCTGGTGTGGGTGGTATAATTCCATGCACTGTAAAGCTCCTCAGTCTTCCAGAACCGGACAGCACAACACATGGATGCTGCCGGCCAGAGACATGATTCTGCCCTCCTGCTGCTGAGCCAAGCTCGAGCAGGGGAAGTCAGAACAATAGGTATCCTGTCACAGGGAGTTGTGTGTCCACCTCCCAGACAGGGTTAAGTGTATTGGGATAGGATGGGGGCGCTGGCCAGCGCCACTCAGTCTGCTTGAAGGGTACATTTGGTGCCCTCCTTGCAAAGTCCAGTTCAAACCAGCTCAGGGAGCCGTTGGCTCCCGCTCTGGCGCAAAATTGGACAAAGGACATGGTAGTATCCTTCCCACCGTCCGACCCCTCCCCTGGGAGGGAACCTTGAATCGCCCTAACCCTTTCCTTAGGGTACTTAAGGGCTTACCTGAGGGTGGGTCCCTAGATTCATCGTGGGACAAGATTAATTTCAAGACATCACTTCTTCTTCAATCGTCTGGGCACTCTGGACTTCCCTGGACTTCGCTCTGGGTATCAAGGCTGCAACTAGGAAGACTCCTGCTGCTCCTGATCTCGTCGCCCTGCTCGTCTCCTGCAAAGTCCCTGCCTGTGCACCATACAGGAACCTTCCAAGGCCTGTGGGCATCCAAGACACCTGAAGGAATCTTCCTTGATGTGAAGGAGTCACTTCCCTGCATCTGCAGGCACCGCAACTAAGCTGACTGGTCTGCTGATCCTGGGCTCCCATGGACTCCGAAAGGCTCAGCAACAGAGGTGTGGTTCTTCACATTCTTCGAGGCCTGTCCTGTCCTCTTACCGAGTTTGAGGCCTGTATCCCTTGTCGGAGCCGCAGGAACCAAATCCCTGTGCACCATGTCGACTTGCAGTTGCAAAGGCTTGTTGGCTTCCTTCCACCAAGATCTTCGGGTTCCAAGTAGCCCCTACCTCAAGTATCTCCTGTGACCAAGATCTTCATCCTCACCACATCGCTTGCATCGCGGGCCTGCATCTTTGGTGAACTGCTCGAGGTCCTCTCGCAACTCCAGTGCCTCCGGCCTGTGGGTCCTCTCGAGGGTCTCCTTTGAATTCGGTGGGCTCCCCTGATTGCTCGGGGACTCCCCTGCTTGTGGTGAGTCACCTGGACCTTGCTGGTCCCGACATTGCACCTTCTTTGCTTTCCACATTGTTTACAGTTGCCAAGGGTTGTGGGCGCTCCCGAGGGACACCGACCCTTCAACTCTCGACATCCAACGTGGGACAGCTCGTGAATGGCTCCTGGTCTTCCACAGCATCGCCTGGTCCTCACAGCTGCAGCTCCAAGGTCACCGTCATCTCTCCTGCAGCACCCGACATCGGTGGGTATTCTTCTTCCGTACCTCCTAGTCACTTCTTAGTGGCATAGACTCTGTCCCCTCTGCTTGCAGGTACTTCTCATCTTGAATCCACTTTTGGGTTCCACTGGACACTTTCACCTTCTCCAGCAGTGGCATCTTCCTGAAGTCCTCCATTGGGTTCGACGGCGGTTTCAGACGCCATTTCACACCTATGCCTCCGGCTTCCCTGGTGTAGGTATCCTGGTTCCTAGGGTATCCACGGGTGGTGTGGCGTCTCCAACCTTCTGTCTTCCACAGGGTTTCTTCAGGGTCCACTGGGAAGGGTCCTTCTTCAAAATTGCAACCGCGACTTACCCATTGACTTGTATTGAGCCGGTGGTCGTGTTCCCACTCTGCACACGGCCTCCGTGGGGTTCCTGGTTACTTACCTCAGGTGGTTCCTTGTGTCCTCTGCACTTATACGTCTTCTGGGTATAGTCTTGACTCGAGTCGTGATTCGCATACCACTATTTTAGTATATGGTTTGGTCTCCCCCTGGTGACCACTGTGTATTTCGTGCTGCTCACCTGTTTCTATTGAAAAGTTTTGTGTTCATTGTGTATATCTCCAGTTAGGAGATATATGTGTGTGTTAGTGAGTGTTCTATAATAAATACATATTTTTATAACTACACTGTGTGGTTCTTTTTCACTTAATCTATATCTATAAGAGTATGTGCTGGTAAAACAAGCAGCTTTACACTCCTTCTGGACTAAGCCTGAAAGCTGCTCTCCACAGCTACCACTTAGAGAGCTTTCTCAGTTTGTCTAAGTCCACTAAAATCACCATAAGGGTTGTCTGGATTGGTGCAAGGTGCCCACTTACATAAGTGTACACCATATACCAAGCCAGCTTCTCACAATTTCATTATTACTTCAAAAAATGATGTGACACAATCTATGTTCCTCGACTATTAAAGACATGCCATAACATTTGATGACCCTGAGCAAAAAACATAATGTGAGGTTTTGCAAAATTGCAAGTAACCCACTTAGTCGAACACCTGTCTTTAAAGTTTCACGGATTGTGTTCCCTTAGTGTATTTAATTTTAAGCAGCCAAATGCAGTGATGGATGCATATCTTTTCTTCTAGGTAACTTAGCAGACACCTAGATGCTTCTGCATTGCCTTAGAATCAAGGAACACGTGCATTAGCGAGAGTGTCACTGGGCATACACAAGAAGTAGCTTTTAATGTGCAGAACCAGCTGCAGAGTTTTCTTTTGACATTTAGCAAATGTCGATTGTGTATTACTGGTTGACAGTGATTAGGCCCAATCTTTGACTCAGTGCAAATCAAGGTTTTCGGACCCATACAAACACGTCACCTTATACAATATCATTGGTTGCCTAAGTTTCAAATATCTAGGTAAAGGGAAACTAACCCTTTTTGTGTGTTTTCCCAAGAATATTGGCTTTTAGGGACTGGATTTACTTGTGGTTTTTAAGACTAGGCACTGGGAGACTGCTTAATATTTCTCAGTGCATATGCTCTGACCCCTAAACATGCCTCATCTCAATTGGCATATCGGCTATCAGGCAAGACCACAGTAACATGGGGCAGAAAGTGCACTAGCATCATAAAAGCCAGATGTTACGTTTGTAGTGCAGCGTGGCTTGACACCAAACACGAGTGGCTGCCTCGCAGCCCTGAGCTGCTCTGAGCAGATACTGCAATAAACACAAGTCAAAGTAAATATTTTTGACATGTTTAAAAGTGTACTGTTTATCTAGCGAAATTACATAAATATCGCCTTCAAGCTAACAAGGCCTGGGTGCGCCATGTGGAAAAGTGATACACAGAGGTGGTCTCCACAGTATCAGGAATCAGAAGGGTTATTTACTGCTTTATGCAGAAGCAGCCTTGCCATTTTATCCAAGTCTGTTTTAAGTTTTTAAAAAACTCATATTTTCCCAAGTTGGCTTAAGAAAGACCTAGAAAAGTTATTTCCATGACATTGTGATATTTATAAAGAATCGATTCCTTAGTGAACCTAGAATTTTGGTATATATGCCCCAAAGATAATTTCAATAAAAAGCGTTAATCTTTGCCTGAAGCCTGACCGTCGGGAGCCGCACCATAGTGACAATCAAATGTACCCAGCTCAGCAGAAAGGAGTAGAGTGGCTCCCATCAAGAAGAAAGCACATTTGGAAACAGATCACCTGCTAGCAGAGCTTTGGCAGAGAGCCAGAATAGAGCGTCCTGGGATTGTTTTGCAGGAATATTAGAGGCCCTTCTAAAGGAGGGCTTTGCGGAGTGTGGCATCTTTCTTAAAATAGACAGAATTTATCATCAATCCCTAGCCAGAGATGACTATTTGCAAGGCTTCCACACAGAGATTTCAGAACACAACTCAACTGGGAGAAGCACAGAAGAGGACGAGCATACTCTGTGGGACTGCTTGAGGAAAGGCCTGGATCCTGCTTTCACTTGAACTCAAGCTTGGAAGAGCTTCTCAAGGTCACAACAGATAGCCTCCAGTAGTGGTCACAAGGACATAAAGGACAGGAACAGCATATCTGCAAAAGAACCAGATAACCAGTGGATAGGACAAGTTTGAGAGACTTCCTTGGCTAGAGTAAGTGGTTGTGCCTGCCTCCTATCTGCGGTCATGTACCTAGAATTTTACCCCAGCAATTGATGACCCTTAGAAGTGACCAAGAGGAAGTGTCAGCCTCTGGAGGATCAGGACAAAAGACAAAGCTATCCAACCAAGAAACCACCTCAGTTGTCCCAATATCTGGTATGCCCCACTTAGAACTTCCTGCAGCAAAGCATGAAGTGTCAGTGGGATTACACAAAACAGGGATTTGGCCTCCTTAAGTCCTACCAGATACAACTATTATCCTCATACAAGTCGAGGATATGGACTTCTAAAAAAGACATTAAAGCCCATTATGGACAGCGACAGCAGACAAAAGCAGCAAAGTACCCCCTACAAGAAAAAGGTCTATGAGGGCTATTTTTTTTAATTGGTCCCCTTCTCAGCTTTTGATGATAAAACTGAAGTCTTCAGACAAGCCACAGGTAAGAAATCTGACCTTATGGTGTCTTCACTGTCTACAGCGTCATGCCTTACCACGCTCACAGATTTTGAGCTAAGACGAAGTCACACCCTGCCTACAGACAAGCTTAAGTTTGACTTTTAAATCACAAGGATGAAAGTCTGATTCTGCATCGCTGAATATTTTCCTGAATTTAGCAGATTTTAAGAAATACTAGAGTGGCAGATGACTAGAAGCACAATCAGAAGGAAACCTGAAATATGGAAGCCTGGAACCAGATTGTGTTAATATACATTACATGGCCAATATGTATGTTTGAAGGTACAATTTTGAGTATACCGGCTCCTAAAATAGACTATGGCTGGTCAGGGAATCTGTGTTTAGCAACAAATTACTTTCTGATAATAAAGATGTTTCAACACAAACGAAGTAGACATACCCAATGAAACACGTGGTGTTCTAAAAGGTGGATCTAAACCCCCCTGCGAACATAGCGGACCCATTTTTAGAGGTTATTGTTGACAGATATGTGTACATAATTCCACTGGCTAGAAGCCCACTTGTCCACTCCTGGCTAGTAAAACAAATGTTGTCTGTACTACAATATCTTTACCACAATTTATATTTTGCTCGTCACACCCTGTGCTACTTTAGAATATATGAAATGGGTTATTTCCTCTACCTGTATTGTTTGTGTATTATTATGAAATTAAAATTGAACACTACTTGAGCTTATTGTTGGTAGACTTGAGTTGCATAGTTTATAGGATAATCATCATCCCTGCCCCCCTTTGTGTAAACCCTTTCCTTTGTATTCCAAAATCTGCTAGTTTGCACATTGTACTCTGCATCATATTGTATATATGTAAAACTGTTATCAATGTTTTTGTGTAAGCTTATATGGTCGGAACAGGCAGAATAAAGATATATATATATATATATATATATATATATATATATATATATATATATATATATATATATATATATAGATAAATAAATGGTGGGAAATGACCACATTAAAGAATTACTTAGAGTGCAAGAGGATCCCGAGAGGGCTAAGAATCTTTGTATTACCAACTCTAAGTGACTTAGACCCTGACCTATCAAAACAATGGCAGGAGGACACCACAGAGTGCTCCAATAAACTAATGCGGACATTGATCACACATGCAGACAGAAAATTAGCAACAGCAGTAGCTAAAATAAAAGAACTGGAGGAGGTCATGGAAACTGTACAGGACAGAGAAGATATGAAAAGCGCACTAGTGAAAATGGAAAAGAAGTTAGAAAAACATGAGGAAGAGGTGGAACAGAAAAAAGCAAAGAAGTTTAATAGAGATAAAAGAGACTATGCTGCAGGACGAATATATACGTTTGCATGAAAATTTGATTATCTGTATGCCAAACAAACTGCGGCGATAAACATCACTGGCACTATGCCAACCACCTCAAGCGTGGAGAGCTCCGAAGCAAGCTCGGGGGACGACGAGCCCACAACGCCCTTCCCCAGGTTGGATTTTTCAGGGGAAATTAGACTCTTCCAGATGACAACAAGACAGAGGGGAAGGGGAAGAGCAAACGCGACCCTGGAAAACCCCGCAAAACCCGAAGATCAAAAGGGAGTTACAAAAAGAGGAAGAGGAATGCAAAACAAGAGGCTCTAATGAAACTGAAACCACAAGACAATAATTTGGTCATCAACCTTTCTGAAAAAATAATCGATGACAACCATAGGACTTTACTAAACAAGGGATTGAGTTTTTGTCCCAACACGGGCTTTGATTTTGTAAATACAAGAATAAACTTTTACAAATTCATGAGGAAGGTGAAATTAAAGAAACACTTCCTACAGAAGAACAAAGAATGGCATGCGAAGACAGCCAAATCTAGCACAATACCATCTATTATTACAATCAGTGACTTAAATACACTACAATCGTTAACATGCCTGGAAAGAGAAGCATCAGGATTACAAAGCACCTCTATTGAGGGGCTATCAGAGACGGGTCTCTGTGAATACCATGGAATCCCTACGGACATGACATCTAGAAGTGGATGTAAACCGAAATCCAAATTTTGTCCCAAACTACTTGTGGGTAATAAAATTGACCTGTTCTATGAAATTGTAACGGATGAATTAAAAAACTTGGTATCAGTAGAGACAACGAGGTCAGAAAAAAGGAAACAGTGGACCAAACAGAATGTAACGAAAAAGGAGTGGGAAGCTTTGAAAGATTTACAGAATGACAAACATATCATTATAAAACCGAGTGATAAAGGGGGTAATATTGTAATTATGAGTCTGCAACAAAATCTAGCAGAAGCGAACTGACAATTGAAAAACAAGACACTACAGAATACTCCCAGATAACCCCATCCAAGTACACATGGCCCAGTTCGCCTCAAAGTTATAGGATTGGCATGAAAAAGGGCTTCTGGATCTAGAAGAATATAAGTATTTGAACACCTCTTATCCAATAACCCCTACCATCTACTTTCTGCCGAAGGTGCACAAGGACCTCACCAACCCACCAGACAGACCAATAGTAAGCTCGATTGGAGCACTATTGGAAAATACATCTAGGTTCATAGATATCTTTCTTTTTCCTTATGTGAAAAACCTACCATCCTATCTACGCGACTCACAAGACTTCCTCAATAGAATTAACGAGCTCCCCTGGAGACCAAACTATCTAATGGCTAGTGTGGATGTAGTGTCCTTGTACACCTCAATCCAACACCAAGATGGCATGGAGGCCTGCAGATATTTCTTAAAGACACGCTCAGTCTCCTTGTTGGAACACACGGATATGTTAATGCAGATGATAGAATTCTGTCTGCACCACAACGTTTTCACGTTCAACAACAAGTACTATCTCCAAACCCAAGGAACGGCCATGGGGACATAATTTGCCCCAACGTACGCAAATTTACTCATTGGCCTCTGGGAAGCGGAGGAAGTGTGGAAAAAATCTAAAACGAAAAAGTCTAACAAGGAGAAGATAAAACAGATAATACTGTGGGTCCGATTTATTGACGACCTCTTCCTAATATGGGAAGGGGAGAGCGCTGATTTGGAAAAATTCTTGAAATCACTAAATCAGAATGCATTCAATCTCCAATTCACGTATGATATACAAGATCAGGAGATTAGTTATCTGGACACCACAGTATATATCAATACAAACTATAAACTCTGCAGTAAAATGTACAGAAAGCCTACCAGCACAAACAGTATTTTGCATGCCAATAGTGGACACCCTCTACCTCTAAAATGGAGTGTCCCGTACGGGGAGTTTCTAAGAGTCAGACGATGTTGCTCGGAGGAGGGAGATTTTAAACATCAAGCAAGGGAAATGTACACAAGATTCTTAAGCAGAGGATACCCGGATGCAATTCTGAATGATGCCCTGAGGAGAGCTGGTGCAAAGAAAAGAGAAACTCTGTTAACACCAAATATAGAGTGCAATCAAACCAGACTGAAAAGTGACCAAGAAGTGAAATTTATAACTAACTTCAATACATCAAGTACCAAAGTTAGAAATATACTCAGGGATAACTGGAAGATCCTACTCATGGATGAAGATCTAAAAGGAGTACTGTCACAGAAACCAAACATCATGTACAGTAAGTCACCCTCATTGGGGGATATTTTAACCAGCTCCCATATGAGACCAGTGGATGCCCTAGCCAATAGAACAACATGGATACCAAGTACAGCACAGGGTTTTCTTAAATGTACAAAATGCAAAGCCTGCAGGTATGGAAAGAACAAAGGTGAATATAAAACCATTTATGGCTCAAACAGCAAAATTAAGGAGAAAATCACTTGTGAAACACAATCGGTAGTATATGTTTTGGAATGTCAATGTGGAATCCAATACGTAGGCAGTAACATCAATAAACTTAAACTACGTGTATTGCAACATCTAAGAGCAGTCACAAATAAAGATTACCAATATGCCATGGCAAAGCATATATGGGAAAAACATGATGGCAAGCCTGAGAACATGACGTACTATGGCATCAAACATATACAGAATAAACCAAGAGGAGGAAACACAGAATTGGAACTACGACGTGAGGAGTCAAGGATGATCCTCCTACTGGGTACAGAGGCTCCCAATGGGCTAAATGCCGATGCTGAATTATACATCCACATCTGGATAGAAACTTTGGGAACCCACGGCATCACCATCAGCCGACAGAAAAGGACTTACTCGATGGACAACCCCCACATCAAGACGATTTGGAATCTAGTAATAATGTGATAATGAACACCAAAAGTGAACTGTCCTCTGGAGTCTTAGATGGAACTATGTGAGAGATTACTTATATGGGGTCATGATTTACAAACTTCTCACCAATTGGTCTTAGGATATTATCAATTGATATGGAAGAGTGGATATGTTCTTATGATGTGGAGGATTACAAAGGAGTGATGGAACATGATAAAAATAGGGACCTTTTTCTGAAGAGATTGTTATCTTGAATGCAGCATTTTTCAGTTTTTGAGGGCATGTTGTTACTTTCAATTGGATTACAGATTATTGTTACCATTCTTGAGATTCATAGCACCTAGCACTTTATAAGGTTGCAAGTTGTGATGTTTACAGCACCATGCACTTTAGGGAAAACATTGGGATGTCTCCAAGGGCGATTAGATTATGTAGGACCTAACATAAAAATGTGACTTGCTTCATTCAGAAATGTGGAGGGGAGTGATTTCAAGCATGACAAGATGGTCCTACTATCTGCTTACAGCATGATGGCACCTTAAAATCAAGGTACTGTTAAACTAAGCAATGGCACTTTCAACATCGTAGGGACTGTATATAAATATAATAGCACTTTACGAAATGAACCATGAAGTCAACTTGGATGTATTTGATTGAATTTTACTTGCTTTTATCTGTTTTATCCATTTATCATGAATTGAAAGTAACAACTGATAAGGAGATGGAAAGATGGAATGATTTTGCCCTCTGACATGTGGAAACAAACCTAAATAGATAACACAAATTTTTACAAACTTTTACTGGTCCCTACACATAATCTGGTTCCATCAATACTCTCCTGTACCATTATTTTTTTATATACTTTTTTACACAATTTTTTTATACACTCTTTTATACACTTCTTTATTCGCCTGGATATTTCTACTCTCTTGGATACTTCATTTTTACACATAGACACCTCTTTTCCTTTTATGTCTTTTTGCACTCATTAATGCACATCTCCTCATCTCCAACCCTGACCGAGATAAAAGAATAGAAGAACATATTTTTCTCTTTTATAAAGTATGAATTTCTAAATTTGTATTCTCCTCTCGCTAATCTTTCCCCTCGTTCATCTTGGGGAAGGATTTTAAGAAAGATTTTTTCAGGAGGTTAGTTGTTGAATGTTAGATGACCCACTGGACTAGGTGATTAGCTAAACTGTGGACATATGGGTACTTTACCGTAACTGAACAGCAACCACAACCTAAGCTGACACAAAGGACATGGCATGGGTACTTGAACCATAATTTGAGAACCATTGTCAATATAACAAATAATATGTCAGAATAAAATACCATTGTAGTGTAAAAATGGAAAATTTGAATAAGGATATGTGGGTACATTTTATAAGAGCATTAAAATCATTACCTCCTGTATGTAGTGCAATAAATGTGAAAAATAACAAAAAAATGAAAAAGAACGTGAAAATATGAAAAGTTGTGTATGTATCTCTTTAAATTGTGGAGAAATGTTTTGGAGGGAACTTTCCCTTTAAATGGCTTGTCTATACCTATACACTCTATGACCCTGTCGAAGGCTCAGGCCGAAACGCGTAGGTCTTTATTTGCACTGTCGGTGGCATGTTATAAATAAATAAAAGGACATACTTTGATCCTGCAAGGACCTGGCTGTGCTGTTTTCTTCCAAGCCCTGGGAGTGGGGGGCTGCTTTGGTGAAGAAATCCCTGAATATATATATATATATATATATATATATATATATATATATATATATATATATATATATATATATATATATATATATATATATATATATATATATATATATCTCAATCAAAGCAAATCCCGGGTTGTCACCAAACCTCCACGGCGCACAAACACAGGTACGGACCACTCGAGGGACGTAGAAAAAACTGCTGTGCTTTATTTAAATTCCATGATTACAGCAACCAGTCAGTCCTGGCCAGTTCCTCACAAGGATGAAATGCACACCAAATTCCAGGATTTAAAGCTTATTTATTTAGCTTCCTCTGGCTCCAACCAACGCGTTTCAGCCCAACAAGGCCTTTGTCACGGTTAGTGAGTCCCTCATTTGTTTCACTATTTATACCATTCACATATAGCCCACGATGAGGCATTGTGGGAAACGTAGTGCTTGCTAGTATTATACATGAATATTTACAATATATACAAAGTTGTAAGTTCCAAGGTGTAATCCATTGCTTTACATACAGTGATTTATCATTGCAAAAATCGAAATTGCACATTATGTGTTTAGTACATCACTAAAGTCTTTTCTCTCTTTCAATTAGACCATAGTTTATAATCATTTTTTAGCCCGTTTTTTTGCTGGTTGAATGCAGTTCCATTTTAGGGATTAGTTCCCTTGTCACAGTATTATACCATATTTTGGGACTAGTTCTATATTCCAGGAAGTTCAAATGAATTCAGGTATTTCAATCCAAATGTACAAATAACTCATCATTGTTGATCCCATGAGGGGTCTTGGTTCTTAATCTGATTATGTACCTCGATTCAGTTTGGCGTAATTTCTTGATCCTGTCAACACCCCTTTCATGGTTTTGTATGGCGTGAATTCCAGAGAAACGCATTGCTCTCCAATCACTGTTTTGACATACCATCATATGTTTCGCTGTGGCATAAGAGATGTCTTTATTTTTTACCGCCCTATGTTCAAGGATTCTTTTTTTGAGCATACATATCGTACTTCCTATGTATTGCATGCCACAGTTGCATTGGATGACGTATATTACAAACTTTGTTGTGCAGGTGATGGTTTGTTTGATCTCAATTGTTTTGTCTTGGAAGTCCATTATCTTTTTTCGATTTTCTCCAATTTTACATGCCTTACACGTGGTACACTTTACAAATCCCTGTTGTTGTTTGTTTAACCAATTCAATGGTGTTTCCTGTTGAAAATGACTTCGTACAAGTAAGTCCTTTATTGATTTTGTTTTCCTATATGTTATCATAGGTTGCGGTCCAATTAGGGAACCAATATCTGGATCATTGGCTATCAAATGCCAATACTTTTGAATATTTTTTCTGATGAAACCACTTTCTTTGCTATATGTTAGGATACATCTTGGGGGTTTCTGCTGTTCATCTTCTATTGGCATTTTCTCTTTTTTGGTAATCAGAGTTTCAGACCTTGTTTTCTTTTGTATTTTGTGTCTGCCCTTGCGTAATGTGGTTTCATTGTATCCTCGTGATCTCAATCTTAAAGATGCTTCCTTTATTTTCTCTCTTGCGTCATTTTCTTTTGAGCAGTTTCGTTTCATTCTAGTAAATTCTCCGTAAGGGATGCTTTCTAGAAGAGACTTGGGGTGAAAGCTTCTCCCATGTAATATGCTGTTAGTCGACGTTTCCTTGCGGTACAAGGTGGAATGAATTTGGTCCCCCTCAATGTATATCCAGGTGTCAAGAAATGCAATGCCTTGGGCACTCGTGTTACATGTAAACCTTAAGCCTTAGGTGTTATCATTCAATGTGTCAAAGTATTCCATAAAGTTTTTTTCTGAACCATTCCAAATAATAAACAAGTCATCAATAAATCTGACCCATAAAATTATACTACTTACATGGTCTTGATTTTGCGTGTTCCAGGCTCTCTCTTTTTCCCACCACCCCATCACAATATTCGCGTAGTTGGGTGAAAAGAAATGCCCATGGCAGTTCCACACTCTTGCCGGTATAGGTCATGATTGAAGAGAAAGACGTTATTCGTTAGACATAGTTCTATCATTGTCATCAGCATTTTTGTGAGCTCCAATTCTGATATACTTCGTTGTTGTAAAAAGTAAGCACATGCCTTCAAACCTATATTGTGCTGAATTGATGTGTAGAGCAAGACCACATCTATTGTAGCCATCATGTAATCTGGATTCCAGTTTATTCCAGTCAAAATTCTTAAGAAATCTCCTGTATCGCGTATGTAGGAATTTAAACTTTGTGCGATAGGGGCCAGAAAGTGATCAACATACTCCGATATCCTCTCATACAGGGAATTGCATGAGGAGACAATTGGTCTCCCTGGTGGCTGTTTTAGTGACTTGTGTATTTTTGGTAAAAAAAAAAATTGTGGGTATTGTTGGTAAATCATTGGTCAGAAATTGTAATTCCTCCAGATCCAATAGGTTTTCTTGATGCCAGGTTTTTAATTTCACATTAAGCTGTATTGTCATTTCATTGATAGGATTCCTCTGAAGCTTGGTATATTTGGAAGTATCATTTAATTGCCTATATGCCTCATTTTTGTATGCTTCTATGTCCTGTATAACAATATTTCCGCCTTTATCCGCAGGCTTGATACCAGTGTTTTATTCTCCATTAGATCTTTTAATGCTTTCCTTTCTCCACAGGTCAGATTTTCTTTTCTATTAGGATGTGTAACTCTTTCCATTTTATCCAATTCCTCTGTGATTGCTTCTGAGAAATGGTCGAATTTGTTGCCAGGTGACATAGCTGGGCAGAACCTAGATTTTCTCTTTAGGCCGGTGCGGGGATGCTTGGTGGTTTCTATTTGTAGGTCATGAACAATTTCCTGTTCTGTGACTTCTCCTTCGTCTAGATTGAACATTAATTCCAACATGTTTTGCAAGTCTGGTATTTGATCTATTGTTAGTGCAATGGTATCCTTCTCTGTATTCTCTGGTGATTGTATTGTGACATTTCCAAACTTTTTCGAGGCATGAATTTTGGCAAGCTTCAATTTCCTTACATATTTGTAGAAGTCTATTTTTGTTTGGGTGTAGTCGAAGTGGTTTTCCGGACAGAAGGACAATCCTTTATTCAATAACGTTATTTCTTCATGTGTTAAATTGTGTTTTGATAAATTTACAATGAGATTTTCCTCTATCACTTCTTCAAGCTGCGCAGTGGGTATTTTCTTTTTCCGTTTCCCTCGTCTTGTTTTTCTTGATTTTTTGAGGGTTCCATTTCTCCTTTGCCTCTGCCACGTCCTCGATATGTCCCTCTCCCCCATCCTTTTCCCCTTTGTATTGATTGATCGATGTGCATTATCCTCAGTTTGTCTAAAAAAGTTGGCTTGGCAGTAATTGTATCCACCTTAGTTTGCTCTCCCTCGCTTATGTCTGATTCACTTAAGGGTTCCCCCATGCTTCTATATTTATTTGGTTGGTAATTTCTTTTAATCGCATCAAATCTTTTGGCAAAAGTTAGTATTCTTCCATGTGTATAATCTGCCTCATCTCTTTTAAACTTCCTTTGCTTGCGTAGCTCAATTTCAGTCTCATATTTCTCTAGACGTGATTCCATATCTTTGCACATTTTAGTTACGTCTTCTTTGTTTGTTGAGGCTTTAATTTGTTTTTCCAAGTCTTCTATATTTTTAATTATTTCATCAAGGTCTATTTTGGCGTGCTTGATAAGAATCCTCATCATGTTCATAGAACACTCCATATTATTTTGTCCCCATTCTTCAAGCAGCGCCATTTTGGTGTCTGGATGTGTTGGCATAGTAAATATACGTAGCCCCCTTGGGACTCTCTTTACCTCTATGTATTTATCCAAGGTTATCATTTCCCAACTTTTATTTATTTCCTTCTTGTAGAGCCTTTCAACTTGAAACATTAGCTGTTTTAAGGATTGCCCCTGACTTTCCCTTGAATTCTTTTCTCCTGTCGTTTCTGCTTCTGTTGACTCCCCAGATTGAAACATGGAAACTGCTTTCAATGCGCGTTTAGCTTTCCGCGCTTCCATTTCTGTAATTTAAATATTTAACTTGAAAACTTCAACTGTTTATCTCACTTGTGCCAGATGATTTATTTTTCGCTACAATGTTGCTAATTGCTTGATCTGGAAAGGCTCGAGCTGTCAAACAGATCGTTTACGGGACTGTTTCCCTGAACGATATCAGTATTTTAGCAGCTCTAGAGCCGTCTCGTGGCTTGCATTCCCTCTGCGTGTGTATATATATATATATATATATATATATATATATATTGAACCAACGATCCTAGTGCAAGTCTTGCACAAAGCAGGTACGGACTTCAATATTGCTGGTGCCAAAATTTCAAGTTTATTTAATCAGTTAGTGCTGCCCATGACGCGTTTCGGCCACGTCCTGTGGCCTTGATCACATGAACGTGCTACATAGTTACAGGATTTAATAGGTACCACACTCACCATGTGACTGGTGACGACATCAATAGCCACGAAAGAAATACTTTTAAAAGAGATACTTTTAAAAGAAAGGATATTGTGGATCGTAAATCTGGTATTGTTATATAGTTACACAAATGTGCAAATTACAGAGTACATAGTTTTGCTACATCATTGCTATATAATAAATAAGGTGAAAAATAATTATAAAAACGTGCAAAATATAAATAGATGGCTCTCGTATGGTAAGAACTAGGCTAAAACCGACATACATATCAAAATGGTAAAAAAGAGATTTTATGAGTAAAATTCATCAAATGTACAAATACATCGAATTTACATGATATGTGCAAATGTTAAAAGTCAGATTCCAATAAATATTCTACATGTTGCATTTGATCGTAGCCACAGTACTGTGATAATGATCCAATCCTAGATACTATTGGTGCAGAAAAGTGCTATTGTGCTATATTATACCCAAAAGGTGTTGTGCTTAAAGTGTTCTCTAGGCTATTGAATGTGTGAAATCGAAAATGATTATTTGTCAATTTCCGAAATTGATAAAATACATGAATACATAAATAAAGCAGCTATAGAGAATATATGCAGAGTATAAAACCCGAGTACGCCTAATTGGAGAAGCCCAATGTTGTCATCCGACAAAACCATAATATGTAGTCATATGTGAGTCAATATTTCAGAAAGAGGAATAAATGTGTGTATAATGATACGAAGGGGTGGTCAGAAAGATAAAAAATATATATGTAAATAGGATACTCTGATATCAAACAACAACAGTGATAGTGGGCCATATATATCTAAAGATAGTAATATAGATCCTCACTTAGATTCAAACCCACAGGGGACTTAGTGTCTAATTCGAAGATGTCTTTGGACTCCATTTGCCGAAGCATTTTTTCACGGTTTCCTCCTCTTTTGTTAGTCTGTACTGCATCTATTACAAAGTATCTGAGGCAGTTCAGATTGTTGTTATATTCAGACTTGAAATGCCTCGCTACTGGGTAGGATGGGTCGGAATTAACTATTGCACGTAGATGCTGTAGGATTCTAATGTAGACTTGCAATTTGGTACTGCCTATGTAGCGTAGACCGCAGCTGCATTGTAACATGTATACAGCGTGGTCTGTTCTACACGTGTAGTGCCACTGAAGCGCAATGCTGTCTGTGGAAAAGGCAGTATTGTAGGAGGTAGTGTTGGTTCCAAATTTACATGTGCGGCATGTACTGCATTTAAAGAAACCCCTCTGTGGTGCCAACCAACTGATTTTATTGTCTATTTCAGGACTGGTTTTTGCTAGATCGTTTCGCATGGAATAAGCTTTGCGAAACGTGAATGTGGGTTTTACAGGAAGCACATGTTTAAGGGTAGCATCAGTTAAGATGATGGGCCATTGCTGATTTGCTATGGCCCTGATGTTATTTGCCTGCTTGCTGTAGGTGGTAATCAATCTAGTTTGGGATTTCTCAGTAGTCACAGGCAATGTTCCCTCTAATTTTTTTCCTCTGTGTGCGGCAGTGTAAGGTCTCTGTGCGCTGCAACCAAGACTATGTGCGCCAGGAACCAGACCGCGCGTGGTGGTGCAGCGCCAAATATCATTCCAAACTTTTGCTTAAAAAAGTGAAGAGAGTGCATTTCCACACATGCAGTGCCACATGAATGGTCTTAAAGCAGGTTTTTAATTTAGATACACATGCCATGACATGAATTGGTTACACATTTGCACTTTCCTTACATTTAAATTATGAAATTTTAAAATTCGGACCATATTTGCCTACATTTTCTTTCAACAGCAATGGTTCTATATACTTTTAGTAGCAGATCTCAGTGAACTACCGTTGACAGAATGTCCAGAAAGTGAACATTCGGCTTCTAGTGCCCTGTGGACCACAGTTCCCAGAATCCCGAGTGAAGAAACCCTCCGCCTCCAGTGTCAAAGAGCTTATAAATTCACAGGCTCGGAGATTGCCTTTGGTACAATTAACATCCTTTTTGTGCTATGGCAGCTGTTCTAAACAATGCAATGCACCCCTCCTTTGAAAAAACCTACAGAAAGCTGCGTTTTATAAAGAAACAACCTGCTGCGTGCTTGTTAGTAAGTGAAAACATCTCTGATGGGGAACTGGGGCTGGTATCACAGAACGTTCTTCTAACCCACGCTCCAAAGTTAGTGTTTGGTTACTTAAGCATTGCGATTGACATCTTTGCTCTCGCTCTCTCTCTTTGAACCACCACGGACTGCCTGATTTTCTCTCGTAGAAGCCAGTGTGTCTGTCCTTTTACCCTCTCCTTGCCAGTTTATCTGCAGACGGCTGGATCCTGGCTTGACCAAAAACATTCGACTAAATGCAGCTATTATTAGTCTGTCTTGGGGAATAGCTTTTGGCTATAAGTAAACTAAATATACCCAATTAGCTGCATGCCTATTAAACCATGTTTAGCTGAGTGAGCACAAGCACTTTAGCACTGGTTAGCAGTGGCAAAGTGCAGAGTCCTAAGGCCAACAAAAGCAAAAATCCAGTACAAATTGAGGGTAAGTAGGCGAAACATTGTGGGGAAGGCCAACCTAAGGCTGACAGGTCTAAAATGCAGTATTTCACAAAACCTTGGCAAAATCCCACAGTTTGTAGAATTGTATCCATTTTTCCATTGACAATAGTAATGATCAACCCTGTTCCTATTAAGTTTCATGAAATCTATATTTGATGTTTTGTAACAACAACATTTTCATTGAAAAATCTTTCATCAACTGGGATGATCAGGGAGCCTGCTGCTGTTGGTGTACCCAGGCACTCAGTATCCCATATTGCCTTGCTGCACAGATGAAAGGAGGAGGGGCCACATCTGATTCCCCCATGCTGCACGCTTTCTAGCTCTCTTCCTCCTCCTGCAGCATGGGACATGCACGGGCCACACTAGTGCAAAGGGCCGGCCAAGGGCCGGCCCGTCCTGCAACCGTCAGCACCAGAAAGAGCCAGGGCAAGACCACCCCACTTGGCTCTATCATCAGACATCTACTGTTGTTCTTGGTAAGAGTGTTTAGTATCCTTTGGGTTTAGTTCTACGATAGCATATGTCTGATGGCCCGTCTGACAAGAGGTTCATGCATCCTCTGAATCAAGAGGAGAGATTGCTGGGTGCTTGCGGGTGAGCGTGGGCCAATGCTCTGTTGCTGTGCGGTAACCCTCGACCCAGACCCTTTTTTCCTCATGGCCTTTTATCAGACTAATCCTTGTTCTTCAGCCTGTTGGTTTGGACAAGAGCAATTGTAAGGTGTACTCCAGATACTTGGACCTTTGCATTTGGTCCCCTATTTAATTGAAGTGAAATGAACCAGGGTGTTGCTGTATGGCTGTGGATTTTGCCACTTGCATCATTTGAGGGGGTACAGTAACAATTGTGCCGGGAGGTGCCAACGCTGAGGATGGGATTGAAGTTATCCCTAACATCATGCCCACAGCACTGTTGTCAACCTGCGGCACAGGCCAGTTGTACCATTTCTATCATTTGAGGGGGACTCTGGGCCCCAGTGACACTTGCGTTATGAGGCGCCAATACTGAGGAGGGGATGGTGTTCTCCCTTACAATGTGCTTACAGCACCGCCAATTCGTGGTGCCGGACACTCGCACCACATAAGTGGCCTAATGAATTTTAAACTCTGTGTGTGACCTTTGATCACTAAATTGCTATGCAAATTGACCAGAGTGCCCTTGGAGTCCATTGATTTTAAACTAGCCCTCTTTTGCAAAACTGCTTAAGACTTCATTCCAAAAGGGGCCCATCATATTACGTGAAAGAGTAATTTCTAATAATATTCCACTTGGGCGTATTTTGAGTGTTTCAAGTTGCCCCACTTGCAGTATGCCCATTCAAAATCTCAGTGCCTCGCAGCTGTGCACTGTTAAGAAAAGAAAACAAGCATCGGCATAGCCAATAGGTCTCGCCTTTGGGACCTTATAAGTGTTTCGGTATCAAGCACAATATCCTTGGTGCAACAACATCAACTGTTGCATGGCTAAACACTTATAAGGTCCCAAAGGCGAGACCCATTGGCTATGCCAATGCTTGTGCTATTTGCTCTTGACTAAACTGAGCAGAGATGTTTTAAGGCATGGGCAAAGTGGGCCCGGCCCAGGGTCCCAGCCTTTCAGGGGTCCCCCAGATTGAGCCAGCTCTGTTAAGCAGAGAGTCTTGCCTTAATGACCTTAAATCATTCTTAAACAGATTGTTTTAAATATCTTTCCCCTTTAATTTATTTTACTGTGGGTGGTGTAGTGGAGTCTATTACAGACTTTTGCAGAGAAATGCTTCTGTTTTTCAGCACCATGTAACATCCATTAAAAAAAATACTTTCGATCAAAACAGGACCTCACATATGAGAAATGGGAGAGGTCACAAATGTTATTTGCAATTAATATTAGTTAGCTGCTACTGTTTTATAATATTAAAAATACACACCACTATCCCTGAATATTAGATGTAACACATTTAGAATTTGGACCAGTGTGCCTGTGCACTGTCAGTGACCAGGCCAAAGAGGAAATGTAAGAGCTGAAATTGGATCAGAAATTCAAAGCTATTCTGAACAGGGCCCCAGAAAATACGCTTGGCCCAGCCCCCGCACCCTCCCGAAATCCTTAAGATGTCCCTGACTGTGCAAAAACGTCACTTTAAATAATGTCCAATACTTACATTAATTTCTTATGAAGTGTCCCCCGTAAATATTACGTTTATCTCTTTTTAAGAAAAAAACGTTATCAAGTTTAATCCTTGCTGTTACTTAACCATTTAAGTACCAAGAACGGTATACAAATGTCACTTTTATGGCGAAGAGATGGGGTAGAGTTTTTTTGGGCTCAGGCGCTAGTTTCAACACTTTTTCCTTGCATGGTGAGAAAGTGTCTCTTTAAATGCCGCACGTGTGAGCCTGTGCTCATGGGACGCAGCGTTAAGTGTTTGTACAACCCATTCACATAGCTGCCAAGCGTCAGCTCATTCAGGGTAATTATCAGCCCCATTCAGGGCCCCGTTTTAGGAGGGTCACACCTGGAAAAGAGCAGTCCTCGCCGCTGCATTACAAAGGGAAGGGCTCCAGTCGCCAACCTGTCTGCAGAGAAGGCCGGGCGAGGAAGGGTGTGGATGAGAGCCAGGCCCGCAGTTAGGAAGTTCTCAATTACCACACCAGAGACAAGATTATTTTATGGTCATGACGTTTGATAGTGTGAAATGTAAGAGGCTGTAAAAAGATGAAGGTGTTTTTGTTCACCTGAAAAGGGAAAAGTTTGTAACAATTTACGCATATCAAGGGTGTCACTTACCATAATGCAAGTTTGGAAAATGCCCCCTGGTTAAAAGTATAAGGCAGTCGTAATCTGCGGAAAGTGGGCTGCTCGCACTCTTGGGTCCGCTCCGGTGTCACTGCACCTGCTGCACAGTGGCCACGCACCTGAATGTATTGTTGCTGTTTGATAGTTATAAACCGAATACACTGTAAGCAGCATGACACGGGTAATATTTTTATAATTTTAAAGAGACTATACTATATTTACAAAAAGAACCGAATTTTGTCGTGGTTTATTTTTAAATGACAGGCTCAAAAAACTCAATGTGATCGTTTGTACTGTCGAGCAACGGCGGTTGTTGACGTGGAAAGCAGGTCGGATATTTCGGTATCCTTCTTCCTTCTCTCTAACTTGAATGATGCAGAGCGGGGGTCGGGCTGGCGCCTGAGTGCCATTACCTTCAATTAAGCGCGCTCTCCTGTCTCTGCTGCCAGTGGTCTGAGCTAGCGCAGGACTGCTCCACTTCTATCGTCTGTCGCTTCAACGCCTGCGGGACTGATTGTGGGCCTTTGAGTTAGTATTCATGTTAATTGCAGCGCACGTGTACGCTGCAATTAACATGAATACGGTCTCGCAGGATCAGATGTTGTTGTGTGCGCGCTAAATACAGCACACTGCGCGCTTAGTTTGACTTCGGTGCGCGCGCGCACTGGCGCGCGGCTTATTGGGAACAGTGGTCACAGGTGTGTTTGTGTCTACTAGTGTTTCCTCCACCTCCATTTCCCTGTTAGGATTGAGTAACAGGCTCCTGTCCTTACTGTTGGCTTTCTTTATTGCTGTATCCAGTTTCCTAGGATCATATCCTCTTTCAATAAATCTCAATTTAGCCTCTTGTTGGTATTTAACCTGGGCCCTTTCTGTGCTACAAGCTCTATGTATACGGAGGAATTCTCCGTATGGGATACTTGTGATGGTATGTTGGGGGTGAAAACTCTGCGTGTGCGTGTAGAATTGAATTTCCAGCGGTTGATTTTCTAAATATATATATAAAACTAAAATATACTTTCTTGTCAAGAGTCAAACTATCAAGTACAAAGGAAGAGGTCCAGCAAAGGGTTTGTGACATTGTGCCAGACAAGCTCACTGGTACTAACATTAGCTTTCACCACACATGGTGACCTTTTGTGTTCTTGCCCCTTGCCAAAACAGAAACTAAGGAATGAGAGCATGGATCCCCGGATCCACGAAATTGGGAGTAAATGGGACTTGTGCATTTTGGGCTCAAGAGATGCTTCCAGTGTCGTTACATTCACGCTTTGTGAATCAATCACTGATTCAGCATGACCAGTGTAGTCTTCCCCTATAATGCAGATTCCTCATACATTTTCATGTCTTGATGGCACATGGCAGGTGAACTTCACAGCTTTCTTTTGCTCCGGGAGCCATCTCAATGTTCTGTCCTTTTGAGACACAACACATGGGTATACACAGGTACTGAAGTAGTTGAGGACAGTTGATAGTCTGTGATAATTGGCGCCTACCAGTGTGTTTATT